>JBBMOI010000001.1:39107500-39135000 GCA_038088405.1 Porites divaricata | reverse complement strand
CGGGTAACAACGGGAAACAAGGGGTAACAATGGCAACAATGGGTAACAACAATGGGAAACAAGGGGAAACAAGGGGTAACAAGGGTAACAAGGGGTAACAAGGGGTAACAAGGGGTAACAAGGGGTAACAACGGTAACAAGGGGTAACAAGGGGTAACAAGGGTAACAAGGGGTAACATGACAAGGTGTAACAAGGGTAACAAGGGGTAACAAGGGGAAACAAGGGGAAACAAGGGGTAACAAGGGGTAACAAGGGTAACAAGGGGTAACAAGGGTAACAAGGGGTAACAAGGGGTAACAAGCGGTAACAAGGGGTAACAAGGGGTAACAAGGGTAACAAGGGGTAACAAGCGGTAACAAGGGGTAACAAGGGGTAACAAGGGTAACAAGGGGTAACAAGGGTAACAAGGGGTAACAAGAGGTAACAAGGGTAACAAGGGTAACAAGGGTAACAAGGGGTAACAAGGGGTAACAAGGGTAAAAAGGGGTAACAAGGGGTAACAAGGGTAACAATGGTAAAAAGGGGTAACAAGGGGTAAAAAGGGTAACGAGGGGTAACCAGAGGTAACAAGGGTAACAAGGGTAACAAGGGGTAAAAAGGGTAACAAGGAGAAACAAGGGTAACAAGAGGAAAAAAGGGGTAACAAGGGGTAACAAGGGTAACAAGGGGTAACAAGGGTAACAAGGGGTAAAAAGGGTAACAAGGGGTAATAAAAGTAAAAAGAGGTACAAGGGGTAACTCCGAGCCCTCCTAGACTATAAAAAAAGCCTATTTGGTCAAGTGGCCATATTGGAAGTTTTCCAAACGGGGGACCCTATCAATTTAGTCCAAAATTAAAAAAAACTACTCTTTGGTCTGCTTTTGGACAAAATACGCCTAGAAATAATGTTTGATGATCAGCTATTTTAAAACTGAGCCCTCCTATACTATAAAAAAAGGCCTATGTGGTCAAGTGGCCATGTTGGAATTTCTCCCAATGGGGGACCCTATGAATTTTGTCCAAAATTAAAAAAAACTACTGTTTGGTCTGCTTTTGGACGAAATACGCCTAGAAATAATGTTCGATGATCACCTAGTTCAAAACCAAGCACTCCTAGACTATAAAAAGGGCCTATTTGGTCAAGTGGCCATATTTGAATTTTTCAAAAGAGGGGACCCTATGAATTTAGTCCAAAATTAAAAAAACTACTCTTTGGTCTGCTTTTAGACCAAATATGCCTAGAAGAAATGTTGGATGATCACCTAGTTAAAAACCGGGCCCACCTAGACTATAAAAACGGCTTATTTGGTCAAGTGGCCATATTGGAATTTCTCCCAACGGGGGACCCTATGAATTTAGTCCAAAATTAAAAAACTACTCTTTGGTCTGCTTTAGGACCAAATATGCCTAGAAATAATGTTTGATGATTACGTAGTTAAAAATCCGAGCTCTGCTAGAGTATAAAAAAGGCCTATTTGGTCAAGTGGCCATATTGGAATTTTTCCAAAGGGGGGACCCCATGAATTTAGTCCAAAATTAACAAACTTCACTTTGCTCTCCTTTTGGATGAAATACGCTAAGAAATAATGTTCGATGATACCCTAGTTGAAAACTGAGCCCTTCTAGACTATAAAAAAGCCTATTTAGTCAAGTGGCCGTATTGAAATTTTTCCAAAGGGGGGACCATATGAATTTAGTCCAAAATTAAAAAACTACTCTTTGGTCTGCTTTTGGACGAAATACGCTAAGAAATAATGTTCGATGATGACCTAGTTAAAAACCGAGAAAAAGAAAAAGATTTTAAAAAAGAAAGGAAAATTGAATCCTCTTTTATCTATGCAGTAAGTATCATTATCCATGTATATATGCAATACTCTGGGGAATTCGCGATTGTCTTAGAAGACAATAAAGTGCATGCATAATCAATGACACAAAATGCATAATTAATGTCTGGGGTTTTAAGGAAATTTTTCCCAACAAGTTGTTAAATGTGTGTTAAATCCTTGCATTGGCTGCGTTAAATCCCCGCTATCTCACGCTATGCCGCGTGGTCGGGGGCCCCGGGGTTTCAATTGGCTGACGCATAATTAAACTAGTGGCCAGAAGTTGGGAGGAGGAAGAATTCACAGCCTCGCAAAGTTTAAGTCTCGCAATTTTAAAATTATATTACAAATCTACCTACCTGGTGTCTGTGGCCTTCCGTTGGATCCCGTGTACTCAACGCATGGAGTGTTAAGGTGTCAATTAACGTGGTCTACTCAATCACTCTGACTCTGTCGTAAAACTGAACATGGTGAGGACAAATTAGATAGTTTGTCCCCACACTTAAAACATCCAAAAGCATACTATCAAAACACGCACTACAACAAATCATTTTACGCTTCTTACCATGTCTGTTATGTTATTAAAAAGCTGAAGTCCAGTGCGAAGGGTTCACCTTCATGCAGCACAAACGTGGCGCTTGTAGCTTGGCGTGGCAACTGAGCTATCGAGGCAGCACGAGAAGCCCTGGGAATGACAACAAATTTCTGCATTTTTCTATGTTCCAACTTCTCAATCGACTTTAATCGATAGTTATATTGTGGAAAGCGTATTTTTTATCTAAACTTCACGAAAGATCATTCCTAGGCTATTTGGCACAGAAGCAAGCAGTCAAGAATTATTTTTTTAAAAAATTACTGGCTAATCCCTTAGAATTTGGCGACTATGTGCTTTATGACCTTTATGCTACTTTCGCACAAAAGTTATTCAAATCCCACGATGGCTGATCAAAGTCGACTTTTTAAGAATCTAGAAAAGCATGATTTCTATGGAAAGGATTACTAAACATCATTTTACTCATTTTACTGACTAGGGTGAAGCACTCGTTTTAACGGATTAGGGTTAAGCGCTCTTTAGAGTTGAAAACTTTTTTTACCTATTAGGGTTTAGCCTGCGTAGCAAGCGTTTCCGTGCTGTTTTGGAGCAAAGAAAGACCGAGAGACGGAGATTCTCGGTTTTGGCCGCGAGACTGAAACGAGAGCCAAAAGATGAAAGAGCGGGGTAGGGGAGGGGAACGAAGGAAACGGAAGCGTTTCCTTCCTCTCTTCCCCACCCCCTCCCCGCTCTTTTACTTGCGCCATTTGTCGCGCGGTCTTTGACTCTCGTTCCTCGTTCTTTGCTCCTAAACCACACAGAAACGCTTGCTACGCAGCCCGCAGGGTTAGGCGCTTTATGGCGTTAAACAGGTGGGCGGACACCATTCATAAAACCCAAGATGGCAGCCAGCATCAAATAAGGGCCTGTTTACATGGAGGTGGGGGACCCCAGATAGGTGAGGTAACCCGCTTAGGTGGGGTAAAAATTAACCCTCCTTTACATGCAATCTTACAACCACGCCATTCCGGGATGCACTTTCGTAAGATTATTGAATGGTCACTAAGCAAATAAACAATAAATATGCTGGCAAACCACGTATTTTGGCGATTAATTCTCTTCTAATCACTTGCTACTCTTGCTGCAACCTTCAGTACCTGAAAAAGTCGAGGGTAAAAAGATAATAAAATAAAAAAAAGATGCAACGGATGAAATAGATAAATGTTAAATAGAGCAAGGCACATTCACCCCACTGGTATTTACAACGACGGGAGGGATGGCTTGCGAATGCCTGAGATACCACTCAAAATTAGCCGAGCTATTATCTACAAAATTAAGAGAGCTACGCCACAACAATTTCATGGGTCAGGGCGAAAGTGTCATTTGCAATTTTGCGGAGCGCGCTCCTATGCTTAAGGGGATCGAGAACCCGGCCCGAGAAGGAGGAACTTGGATATTAAGGACAGGAATTTAGAAATAGAGAAGGGTCAAGCAGGACTTCCCTAGACTCAACTGCTATAGATGTTTTATAGATGTTTTATTGTCTTTTTTATTTTATTTTTCTTACACAGTTGAAGGAAAAGTTTTGAATTTTTGAGGTAGACAGTTTTTTTATTGAGATGAAATGTTTTTAATTCGAGTAATAATAGTAATGGTAATAATAATTATTATTATCACTTTGAATTTTAGAGGCAGACAGTTTTTTATTGAAATGGATTGTTTTTAATTCGATAAATGTTAATTATTTTAAAAGCAAAGTTCGGCTCAATTCATTTCACAACGGACTGTTTGATTTCTCTTTTTATACCCAAAAGTCCGTTTCCAGGAAAGAGACGTGATTTATTGGTGGACCGAATCTTCAATGGTATATATTTAGGGAAACAGCGGGAAAAAAGCAAATATCAAGGCTTGATGGTTTTAAGCGTAAACGCCTTGTTTTCACTTGGCCTCTCCTCGCACTAGACGAAGTAGGGCAAGATTAATTTCATCAACGTCAACGTAAGGATCGTCGGTTAAAAGTAATGTGGCAAATAATGGCAAAAGAGTCACACGTTTGCACATATAAAAGTCTGAGATATCACTGGATTGTTCGCGTAGACGCGCTACAGTTACACTAGAGGATTCATAAATATTTCGGATCTAAGATTCCAGACTTATTTTATTGAAGGTATTTGGATCAGTTCGTAAGCGGTCATAGAGTTTTCATACAAAAAAACGTATTCGGATTCCCAACAGTTTACACACATCCATAAAACTGGGTAGCAGACGACGGCGATAGCAACCGCCTCAAAAAGCAAAAGGTTTTAAAAGTTCAACGACAAATTTAGCATATGTGGCACGCTTTTTGGCAAATTTCTTTGCCGTGCAAGACCACGACTTGGATTCTTTTTTTATGCGACGTTGTTTGGAGGACGTGAAAATAATTAAAACACACGATACAGTTTTTTTTCTTTATTGGTTCAAACTTGGGTGTGGTCCACAGGATTCAACTCCAGTGAAATTCTCCTATTCATTTCCCATTTTCAGCAAGTTGGAATACAAACGCAAAAGTTTGAGAACACGCGAATTGGTTTTAATAGTGACGTATTTGCTACACTCGTTAATTATCAATATTTTTAAAGCGCCCCTGTATTCACGAACGTGACAGTTTCATTTTGGTTTTACCGCAAAGTCTTATGATCGAAGGAGGAAAGTATCATGATTCGTTGGAAGAACTGTTTACTCTACAAAACATTGAGGAATTAAAGTTAATTGTTAGATACCAAGTATTCAGTTTAGATTTGGGATTTAAAACCTCCAGAGACCTGACCAAACCGGGAACTTTTTTATTTTTTTGGATGCACGTATCTCTGTGCGTTTGTAAATGTAGCCTTGAGTCATTAAAGCGATTGGTGTGCCTAAGTCAATAAACTCAAAAAAGGGGACAAAGAATTTTTCAAATTACTTAGAGACGTCATAAACGCTTGGGCTTACACTAACCTTACGTTTGGGGACATTAATGAGGGGATGGGGGGGGGGGGGGGTAGGGGGGCAGAGGTGGGATAGGGGCATTTTGTGAGTTGTTCGTAACTATTAAAAAATTCTGGCTACGCCCCTGTCTTAATGGTCTAGATGTCACATTTTCTGCTCTAAAACATCGTTGAACGTCATTTACTTGTGTACTTACAGTCAACGCAGGTCAAGCGTACCCCCCAAGATTCTATTAATGAATTGATTATTTGAAAAATGAATCCGTTAGTGGTTCCCCTATCTTTCATCAAATTCAAATCGGCATTTCTGTATGCGTAATGAGCAGTGAGTATCTAACGAGAACTTCTCTGTATTAGGTCAGATTGAAAATCTTTGAATGGATTATATTTCTTAGAAGATATTTACATCAAATTCAGGGAAACTGAGCTGGTAGAAATTTCGTAACTGCCTCGCGTGTGAATTCATGGCTCATTACGCATGCAAGAATGCAGAGATGAATCTGAAATCTACAACTACCAACGGATTCAACTTTTGAATAATAAATTCATCAATGGAAGCTTGGGGGGTACGCTTGACCTGGCTTGACTGTAAACTTAAAATCAACATTAAAAACGTGAGGAGCACATTAGATCTGATAGGACTGAGAGAATTTTGGACAAAAGGACATGATATGGACTCAACAGGAATTGTAGACACAATAAGGCAAAGACTCAACGATATAGAACTCCAACACTGGATGAGTGAAATAAATAACGACATAAGAAGAGATACTGACCAAAATAACAAAAGACAACATAACGAAAATTCAAAACAATGGAAAATTACAAATGTGAGGATTACGATCGTCAAGTTACCAGTACCCGCCACACAATAATGTTAACAAAATTGCCATTAAGCAGCCACAAACTCGCAATAGAATAGGGCCGATATTGACCTTACAAAAAACCTGAAGAAAGAATACGTCCAGTGTGTAACTAGAAATGGAGGATGAATATTACTTTGTAACTGCATGCTCGCTTACCAGGAAAAAAGAACCGTTCTCTCTTATTATAGGAAATTAACGTTCGAGTTAACTAAGGCGACTTAAATTAACGCGATTTGAAGATAAATTTGCTTCCCAATAAAGGAAATTAACGTAAGAGAGAGAATAAAATTTCAAAATGAGAGAAATTAACACGAATGAAACACCAAAAAAAGAAACAAAGAATTTGTTGAGATCAAGAAGAAATGTATTTTAACAGCTAGTGTAAAGCTTGAAAATAGAGTGTTTTCACTCAGGTGGCCAGCATCTATGCAAATTGCTTGGAACAAAAGAAAGTGTTTGCATAAGAAAAGAGTTCAACTCCCAGAGGATTGGTTTGGGACACCAACATGGCCGCCGTCTCATTGTTGTGGGACACCAATATGACCGCCGTGACATCATGTAAAAACACTCTATACAAACAAGGATTATCCAATTGTCCGTAAACATATGTGCCCTGTCTACTCTTTCCTCTGTGTCCGCTGTGTTCCTTGTGTCGCTTTTATCTCCTTTGTCCCCTGTGTCCACTATGTCCCTTGTTCGCGCCCTGTGTCCCTATGTCCACTATGTCCCTTGTTCGCGTCCTGTGTCCCTATGTTCCTTGTGTGGGCCCTGTGTCCCCTTTGTCCCCTGCGTCGCTTGTATCCCTTGTGTCTCCTGTGGGTCCTATGTCCTCTATGTCCCGTCTACTCCCTGTGCACCCCGTGTCCGCTGTGTCTCCTTGTGTCCTCTGTGTCCCTTGTGGCTTCTGTCGCCCCTGGGGTCCCGGTGGCCCATGTGTGCGGTAAGTCATTGCTGTATCGATATTCCAGGCAGGGGGAGGCGGGGGGGACTTATTCCGGATTTCAAATGACGGATATTATCGGAGGAGTATTTATGGGTTTGAAATCTTCGATTTTTGGATTTTTTTGCTAAGAAAATTTAACAGTCATGTTTTTTGGTATGAAAACCAATCTGAAGATTCGCGCTAGTTCCCGCGTATCTTGGCCGCAAACAACCATGATATTGTAATCTAGTTTTCGTGTTTTGTTATTTAATGCTTTCTGGAAAATTTTAAAACGCTTGGAAATTCGGTATGGGAGTTTTGGGGGGTTAATTTTTGTTCCAGGGATTTTTATGGGTTTTATTGGAGGCCCTAAGCATTGGGTTGGTTTTGCCCCCCATTCGATCATTCCCCTCACTTAAAATCCGGATAGTATCCCCCTGGGGCCGCTATGACGTTAACCAATGATCCATCCACGAGGTTTACATGTATATGGAGTCATCGAAGCAAAAAGTTGCTTACATCTCCTCCGGTGTGTGACAAACGCAGACTGAAGACTTGCAGGTAAACGAGGTAAACATTGTTGTTAAATGCTTTAAAAGATTCTGTATCCCTAAACTTTAAGTCTTGTAAAAGTCTAGTTTAGGGAAAGGGAATCTGTTAGAGCATTTCACAACAACGTTTACCTCGTTTACCTGCAAGTCTACAGTCTGCGTTTGTCGCACACAGAAAGCCGGCCTACCTTGCATCCGTGAGCTTGGTTTCTTCATGGGCTACTTGCTGTTAATAACTCATAAGCATTCAGGAGGCATATTGTCCAATTGAATACATGGATTTAATCACATTCAGTGGTTATTGTAATTGGTGAAATTAATCGAAATGAAAAATCAGGACAAGCATTTCTCAACGAAGTGGATAAATGGCAGAAACAATAACATGCCGATTAAAACGAACATATTATATAAAGAGTGAGGAGAAGTCACCATTTTAGTAAGACCAACAAACCAGCAAAGTAATGGCGTGTAAGTTAAATGCGGGGTCGGGATCGGGATCTATCTATGTTTTTTAGTGGGGGTTGCGTAACCATCAAGACTCATAACCTGCAAGCGTTTTTTTTTTTCAACTTTGTATTTGGTACACAATTCAAATCTGTGGTCCCAGGTGTTCCTAGCGTCGACCTTCATTATATGCAAATGAGACTCGTAAACAGCATCTGGTTTATTTTAGCGATGACTGAGGTGATGCGCGTAGTTGATCCGTGACGTTCTAGTATGGCTTTTTGGCTATGATGTAATTTTCCCGGAATCAACTATGATTATCATATATTCATACACAAGTAGTCGGATCTGAAAATGTTACATCGGAAGAAATCCTGTTTCGTATTGTATTGAGGCATTACGTTTCTCACAGTATTGACGCAATTACTGGAACTCTGCTGTTAAATACATTCGACATTGTGCAAATTCAATTTGTTGTTTGTATTTAATTGTGCTGTAAAGATAGATTTTCGCAGATTTTAAAAGTGACATCGCGTTACACTCTACTTGCAGCACTTCAATGGCCAATGGAAACTACTGGTCTAAAAACTGAACTAGTCATCATCATCATCATCATTATCATCATCATTTATTAGCCTTTTTTTAACAAAAAAATTTAACAGGATACAGCAGGTTGTTAGGCGAGGAGACCTCAAGAAACCACCAGGCTTGTAAAGAGAGGCCACCTAGACATTACAATATTATAAGAAATAAGGGCTGCTATTTACTTTCGAAGTTCTCAAGTATAGGAAACGCGTATTATTTTTCATACTGACATCAGACATCAGACGTCTGCATCATACACCAGATATGGTAACAAATGTCTGACATCAGATGTCTGGTAACAGATGTCTGAGATCAGACGTCTTGTAACAGATGTCCGAAATCAGACGTCTGGTAACAGATGTCTGAAATCAGACGGCTAGTAACAGATGTCTGACATCAGATGTCTGGTAACAATTGTCTGAGATCAGACGTCTTCTAACAGATGTCTGAAATCAGACCTTTGGTAACAGATGTCTAACATCAGACGTCTGGTAACAGATGTCTGAAATCAGACGTCTGGTAACAGATGTCTGACATCAAACGTCCGGTAACAGATGTCTGACATCAGATGTCTGGTAACAAATGTCTGAGATCAGACGTCTTGTAACAGATGTTTGAAATCAGACGTCTGGTAACAGATGTCTGAAATCAGACGTTTGGTAACAGATGCCTGACATCAGACGTCTGGTAACAGATGTCTGAAATCAGACGTCTGGTAACAGATGTCTTAAATCAGACGTCTGGTAACAGATGTCTGACATCAAAAGTCTGGTAACAGATGTCTGAAATGAGATGTCTGATAACAGATATCTTAAATCAGACGTCTGGTAACAGATGTCTGACATCAGATGTCTGGTAACAGATGTCTAAAATCAGATGTCTGGTAACGGATGTCTAAAATCAGACGTCTGATAACAGATGTCTGAAAACAGATGTCTTATAACAGATGTCTGACATCAGACGACTGATAACAGATGTCTGAAATCAGATGTCTTATAACAGATGTCTGACATCAAACGTCTGGTAACAGATGTCTGAAATGAGACGTCTGGTAACAAATGTCTGACATCAGACGTCTTGTAACAGATGACTGACATCAGACGTCTGATAAGCGATTTCTAAAATTAGAAATCAGACGTCTAGTAACAGGTGTGTAATATTAGATGTATGGTAACAAATTTCTCATATTAGAAATCAGCCGTCTGGTAACAGATATATGAAATCAGACGTCTGGTAGCAGATGTCTGACATACGACGTCTAGTAACAGATGTCTGACATCAGACGTCTGGTAACAGATGTCTGACATCAGACGTCTGGTAACAGATCTCTGAAATCAGACGTTTGGCAACAGATGCCTGATATTAGACGTCTGGTAACAGATGTCTGAAATCAGACGTCTGGTAACAAATGTATGACATTAGATGTCTGGTAACAGATGTCTGACATCAGACGTCTTGTAACAGATGCCTGAAATCAGACGTCTGGTAACAGATGTCTGAAATCAGACGGCTGGTAACAGATGTCTGACATCAGATGTCTGGTAACAGAAGTCTGAGATTAGACGTCTTGTAACAGATGTCTGAAATGAGATGTCTGGTAACAGATGTCTGAAATCAGACATCTGGTAACAGATGTCTAACATCAAACGTCTGGTAACAGATGTCTGACATCAGATGTCTGGTAACAGATGTCTGAGATCAGACGTCTTGTAACAGATCTCTAAAATCAGATGTCTTATAACAGATGTCTAGAATCAGATGTCTGGTAACAGATGTCTGACATCAAACGTCTGGTAACAGATGTCTGAAATCAGACGTCTGGTAACAAATGTCTGACATCAGACGTCTTGTAACAGATGTCTGAAATCAGACGTTTAAAAACAGATGTCTGACATCAGACGTTTGGTAACAGATGTCTAAAATCAGACGTCTGGTAACAGATGTCTGACATCAAACGTCTGGTAACAGATGTCTGACATCAGATGTCTGGTAACAGATGTCTGAGATCAGACGTCTTGTAACAGATGTCTGAAATCAGACGTCTGGTAACAGATGTCTGAAATCAGACGGCTGGTAACAGATGTCTGACATCAAACGTCTGGTAACAAATGTCTGACATCAGATGTCTGGTAACAGATGTCTGAGATCAGACGTCTTGTAACAGATGTCTGAAATCAGACGTCTGGTAACAGATGTCTAAAATCAGACGGCTAGTAACAGATGTCTGACATCAGATGTCTGGTAACAATTGTCTGAGATCAGACGTCTTCTAACAGATGTCTGAAATCAGACCTTTGGTAACAGATGTCTGACATCAGACGTCTGGTAACAGATGTCTGAAATCAGACGTCTGGTAACAGATGTCTGACATCAAACGTCCGGTAACAGATGTCTGACATCAGATGTCTGGTAACAAATGTCTGAGATCAGACGTCTTGTAACAGATGTTTGAAATCAGACGTCTGGTAACAGATGTCTGAAATCAGACGTTTGGTAACAGATGCCTGACATCAGACGTCTGGTAACAGATGTCTGAAATCAGACGTCTGGTAACAGATGTCTTAAATCAGACGTCTGGTAACAGATGTCTGACATCAAACGTCTGGTAACAGATGTCTGAAATGAGATGTCTGGTAACAGATATCTTAAATCAGACGTCTGGTAACAAATGTCTGACATCAGATGTCTGGTAACAGATGTCTAACATCAGATGTCTGGTAACAGATGTCTAAAATCAGACGTCTGATAACAGATGTCTGAAATCAGATGTCTTATAACAGATGTCTGACATCAGACGTCTGATAACAGATGTCTGAAATCAGATGTCTTATAACAGATGTCTGGTAACAGATGTCTGACATCAAACGTCTGGTAACAGATGTCTGAAATGAGACGTCTGGTAACAAATGTCTGACATTAGACGTCTTGTAACAGATGTCTGAAATCAGACGTCTGATAAGCGATTTCTAAAATTAGAAATCAGACGTCTAGTAACAGGTGTGTAATATTAGATGTCTGGTAACAAATTTCTCATATTAGAAATCAGCCGTCTGGTAACAGATATATGAAATCAGACGTCTGGTAGCAGATGTCTGACATACGACGTCTAGTAACAGATGTCTGACATCAGAAGTCTGGTAACAGATGTCTGACATCAGACGTCTGGTAACAGATGTCTGAAATCAGACGTTTGGCAACAGATGCCTGATATTAGACGTCTGGTAACAGATGTCTAAAATCAGACGTCTGGTAACAAATGTATGACATTAGATGTCTGGTAACAGATGTCTGAGATCAGACGTCTTGTAACAGATGCCTGAAATCAGACGTCTGGTAACAGATGTCTGAAATCAGACGGCTGGTAACAGATGTCTGACATCAGATGTCTGGTAACAGAAGTCTGAGATTAGACGTCTTGTAACAGATGTCTGAAATGAGATGTCTGGTAACAGATGTCTGAAATCAGACATCTGGTAACAGATGTCTAACATCAAACGTCTCGTAACAGATGTCTGACATCAGATGTCTGGTAACAGATGTCTGAGATCAGACGTCTTGTAACAGATGCCTGAAATCAGACGTCTGGTAACAGAAGTCTGAGATTAGACGTCTTGTAACAGATGTCTGAAATGAGATGTCTGGTAACAGATGTCTGAAATCAGACGTCTGGTAACAGATGTCTAACATCAAACGTCTGGTAACAGATGACTGACATCAGATGTCTGGTAACAGATGTCTGAAATCAGACGTCTGGTAACATATGTCTGACATCAAACGTCTGGTAACAGATGTCTGAGATCAGACGTCTTGTAACAGATGTCTGAGATCAGACGTCTTGTAACAGATGTCTGAAATCAGACGTCTGGTAACAGATTTCTGAGATCAGACGGCTGGTAACAGATGTCTGACATCAAACGTCTGGTAACAAATGTCTGACATCAGATGTCTGGTAACAGATGTCTGAGATCAGACGTCTTGTAACAGATGTCTGAAATCAGACGTCTGGTAACAGATGTCTGAAATCAGACGGCTAGTAACAGATGTCTGACATCAGATGTCTGGTAACAATTGTCTGAGATCAGACGTCTTCTAACAGATGTCTGAAATCAGACCTTTGGTAACAGATGTCTGACATCAGACGTCTGGTAACAGATGTCTGAAATCAGACGTCTGGTAACAGATGTCTGACATCAAATGTCCGGTAACAGATGTCTGACATCAGATGTCTGGTAACAAATGTCTGAGATCAGACGTCTTGTAACAGATGTTTGAAATCAGACGTCTGGTAACCGATGTCTGAAATCAGACGTTTGGTAACAGATGCCTGACATCAGACGTCTGGTAACAGATGTCTAAAATCAGACGTCTGGTAACAGATGTCTTAAATCAGACCTCTGGTAACAGATGTCTGCCATCAAACCTCTGGTAACAGATGTCTGAAATGAGATGTCTGGTAACAGATATCTTAAATCAGACGTCAGGTAACAGATGTCTGACATCAGATGTCTGGTAACAGATGTCTAAAATCAGATGTCTGGTAACAGATGTCTAAAATCAGACGTCTGGTAACAGATGTCTTAAATCAGACGTCTGGTAACAGATGTCTGACATCAAACGTCTGGTAACAGATGTCTGAAATGAGATGTCTGGTAACAGATATCTTAAATCAGACGTCTGGTAACAGATGTCTGACATCAAACGTCTGGTAACAGATATCTGAAATGAGATGTCTGGTAACAGATATCTTAAATCAGACGTCTGGTAACAAATGTCTTAAATCAGACGTTTGGTAACAGATGTCTGACATCAGACGTCTGGTAACAGATGTCTGACATCAGACGTCTGGTAACAGATGTCTGAAATCAGACGTTTGGTAACAGATGTCTGACATCAAACGTCTGGTAACAGATGTCTCAAATGAGATGTCTGGTAACAGATATCTTAAATCAGACGTCTGGTAACAGATGTCTGACATCATATGTGTGGTAACAGATGTCTGAAATCAGATGTCTGCTAACAGATGTCTGAAATCAGACGTCTGATAACAGATGTCTGAAATCAGATGTCTTATAACAGATGTCTGACATCAGACGTCTGATAACAGATGTCTGAAATCAGATGTCTTATAACAGATGTCTGACATCAAACGTCTGGTAACAGATGTCTGAAACGAGACGTCTGGTAACAAATGTCTGAAATCAGACGTCTTGTAACAGATGTCTGAAATCAGACGTTTGGTAACAGATGCCTGATATCAGACGTCTGGTAACAGATGTCTGAAATCAGACGTCTGGTAACAAATGTATGACATTAGATGTGTGGTAACAGATGTCTGAGATCAGACGTCTTGTAACAGATGCCTGAAATCAGACGTCTGGTAACAGAAGTCTGAGATTAGACGTTCTGTAACAGATGTCTGAAATGAGATGTCTGGTAACAGATGTCTGAAATCAGACGTCTGGTAACAGATGTCTAACATCAAACGTCTGGTAACAGATGACTGACATCAGATGTCTGGTAACAGATGTCTGAGATCAGACGTCTTGTAACAGATCTCTGAAATCAGATGTCTTATAACAGATGTCTAGAATCAGATGTCTGGTAACAGATGTCTGACATCAAACGTCTGGTAACAGATGTCTGAAATCAGATGTCTGGTAACAAATGTCTGACATCAGACGTCTTGTAACAGATGTCTGAAATCAGACGTTCAAAAACAGATGTCTGACATCAGACGTTTGGTAACAGATGTCTAAAATAAGACGTCTGGTAACATATGTCTGACATCAAACGTCTGGTAACAGATGTCTGAGATCAGACGTCTTGTAACAGATGTCTGAAATCAGACGTCTGGTAACAGATTTCTGAGATCAGACGGCTGGTAACAGATGTCTGAAATCAAACGTCTGGTAACAAATGTCTGACATCAGATGTCTGGTAACAGATGTCTGAGATCAGACGTCTTTTAACAGATGTCTGAAATCAGACGTCTGGTAAAAGATGTCTGAAATCAGACGGCTAGTAACAGATGTCTGACATCAGATGTCTGGTAACAATTGTCTGAGATCAGACGTCTTCTAACAGATGTCTGAAATCAGACCTTTGGTAACAGATGTCTGACATCAGACGTCTGGTAACAGATGTCTGAAATCAGACGTCTGGTAACAGATGTCTGACATCAAATGTCCGGTAACAGATGTCTGACATCAGATGTCTGGTAACAAATGTCTGAGATCAGACGTCTTATAACAGATGTTTGAAATCAGACGTCTGGTAACAGATGTCTGAAATCAGACGTTTGGTAACAGATGCCTGACATCAGACGTCTGGTAACAGATGTCTGAAATCAGACATCTGGTAACAGATGTCTTAAATCAGACGTCTGGTAACAGATGTCTGACATCAAACGTCTGGTAACAGATGTCTGAAATGAGATGTCTGGTAACAGATATCTTAAATCAGACGTCTGGTAACAGATGTCTGACATCAGATGTCTGGTAACAGATGTCTAAAATCAGATGTCTGGTAACAGATGTCTAAAATCAGACGTCTGGTAACAAATGTCTGACATCAGATGTCTGGTAACAGATGTCTAACATCAGATATCTGGTAACAGATGTCTAAAATCAGACGTCTGATAACAGATGTCTGAAATCAGATGTCTTATAACAGATGTCTGACATCAGACGTCTGATAACAGATGTCTGAAATCAGATGTCTTATAACAGATGTCTGGTAACAGATGTCTGACATCAAACGTCTGGTAACAGATGTCTGAAATGAGACGTCTGGTAACAAATGTCTGACATTAGACGTCTTGTAACAGATGTCTGAAATCAGACGTCTGATAAGCGATTTCTAAAATTAGAAATCAGACGTCTAGTAACAGGTGTGTAATATTAGATGTCTGGTAACAAATTTCTCATATTAGAAATCAGCCGTCTGGTAACAGATATATGAAATCAGACGTCTGGTAGCAGATGTCTGACATACGACGTCTAGTAACAGATGTCTGACATCAGACGTCTGGTAACAGATGTCTGACATCAGACGTCTGGTAACAGATGTCTGAAATCAGACGTTTGGTAACAGATGCCTGATATTACACGTCTGGTAACAGATGTCTGAAATCAGACGTCTGGTAACAAATGTATGACATTAGATGTCTGGTAACAGATGTCTGAGATCAGACGTCTTGAACAGATGCCTGAAATCAGACGTCTGGTAACAGATGTCTGACATCAAACGTCTGGTAACAGATGACTGACATCAGATGTCTGGTAACAGATGTCTGAGATCAGACGTCTTGTAACAGATGTCTGAAATCAGACGTCTGGTAACAGATGTCTCAAATCAGACGGCTGGTAACAGATGTCTGACATCAAACGTCTGGTAACAAATGTCTGACATCAGATGTCTGGTAACAGATGTCTGAGATCAGACGTCTGGTAACAGATGTCTGAAATCAGACGTTTGGTAAAAGATGTCTGACATCAGATGTCTGGTAACAGATGTCTGACATCAGACGTCTTGTAGCAGATGTCTGAAATCAGACGTCTGGTAACAAATGTCTGACATCAGACCTCTTGTAACAGATGTCTGACATCAGACGTCTTGTAGCAGATGTCTGAAATCAGACGTCTGATAGCAGATTTCTGACATTTGAAATCATGTTTGATATCAAACGTCTGGTAACAGATGTCTGACATCAGATGTCTGGTAACAGATGTCTGAAATGAGATGTCTGGTAACAGATGTCTGAAATCAGACATCTGGTAACAGATGTCTAACATCAAACGTCTGGTAACAGATGTCTGACATCAGATGTCTGGTAACAGATGTCTGAGATCAGACGTCTTGTAACAGATCTCTAAAATCAGATGTCTTATAACAGATGTCTAGAATCAGATGTCTGGTAACAGATGTCTGACATCAAACGTCTGGTAACAGATGTCTGAAATCAGACGTCTGGTAACAAATGTCTGACATCAGACGTCTTGTAACAGATGTCTGAAATCAGACGTTTAAAAACAGATGTCTAAAATCAGACGTCTGGTAACAGATGTCTGACATCAAACGTCTGGTAACAGATGTCTGACATCAGATGTCTGGTAACAGATGTCTGAGATCAGACGTCTTGTAACAGATGTCTGAAATCAGACGTCTGGTAACAGATGTCTGAAATCAGACGGCTGGTAACAGATGTCTGACATCAAACGTCTGGTAACAAATGTCTGACATCAGATGTCTGGTAACAGATGTCTGAGATCAGACGTCTTGTAACAGATGTCTGAAATCAGACGTCTGGTAACAGATGTCTGAAATCAGACGGCTAGTAACAGATGTCTGACATCAGATGTCTGGTAACAATTGTCTGAGATCAGACGTCTTCTAACAGATGTCTGAAATCAGACCTTTGGTAACAGATGTCTGACATCAGACGTCTGGTAACAGATGTCTGAAATCAGACGTCTGGTAACAGATGTCTGACATCAAACGTCCGGTAACAGATGTCTGACATCAGATGTCTGGTAACAAATGTCTGAGATCAGACGTCTTGTAACAGATGTTTGAAATCAGACGTCTGGTAACAGATGTCTGAAATCAGACGTTTGGTAACAGATGCCTGACATCAGACGTCTGGTAACAGATCTCTGAAATCAGACGTCTGGTAACAGATGTCTTAAATCAGACGTCTGGTAACAGATGTCTGACATCAAACGTCTGGTAACAGATGTCTGAAATGAGATGTCTGGTAACAGATATCTTAAATCAGACGTCTGGTAACAAATGTCTGACATCAGATGTCTGGTAACAGATGTCTAACATCAGATGTCTGGTAACAGATGTCTAAAATCAGACGTCTGATAACAGATGTCTGACATCAAACGTCCGGTAACAGATGTCTGACATCAAACGTCTGGTAACAGATGTCTGAGATCAGACGTCTTGTAACAGATGTCTGAAATCAGACGTCTGGTAACAGATTTCTGAGATCAGACGGCTGGTAACAGATGTCTGACATCAAACGTCTGGTATCAAATGTCTGACATCAGATGTCTGGTAACAGATGTCTGAAATTAGATGTATGGTAACAGATGTCTAACATCAGAAGTCTGGAAACAGATGTCTGAAATCAGATGTCTTATAACAGATGCTAGAATCAGATGTCTGGTAACAGATGTCTGACATCAAACGTCTGGTAACAGATGTCTGAAATCAGACGTCTGGTAACAATTGTCTGACATCAGACGTCTTGTAACAGATGTCTGAAATCAGACGTCTGATAACAGATTTCTAACATTAGAAATCAGACGTCTAGTAACAGGTGTGTAATATTAAATGTCTGGTAACAAATTTCTCATATTAGAAATCAGCCGTCTGGTAACAGATATATGAAATCAGACGTCTGGTAGCAGATGTCTGACATCAAACGTCTGGTAACAGATGTCTGAAATCAGACATCTGGTAACAGATGTCTCATATCAGCCGTCTGGTAACAGATATTTGAAATCAAACGTCTGGTAACAAATGTCTGACATCAGACGTCTTGTAACAGATGTCTGAAATCAGACGTCTGCTAACAGATTTCTAACATTAGAAATCAGACATCTAGTAACAGGTGTCTAAAATTAGATGTCTGGTAATAGATTTCTCACATTAGAAATCAGCCATCTGGTAATAGATATCTGAAATCAGACGTCTGGTAACAGATGTTGTAAATCAGATGTCTGGTAACAGATGTCTGACATCAGACGTCTGGTAACAGATTTCTCACATTTGAAATCAGACGTCTGGTAACAGATGTTCTGGAGCCATGTCCAGCCCTGGCCATGAAATCCAGAGTTTCTTCACTTCTTACTTAGTTCCACACTTCTCAGAGGTGTGGAAGAGTGAAAAAGTCTGACAAACTAAGGATATTGTCGCACTTCTTCCCTAGGCACGAAACCTCTGTCATTCTTTACTTAGTTCTACACTTCTCAGAGGTGTGGAAGTGTGGAAAAGTCTGACAAACTAAGGATATTGTCGCACCTCTTCCCCAGGCACGAACCTTTTGTCATTCTTTCCTTTGTTCCACACTTCTCAGAGGTGTGGAAGAGTGAAAAAGTTTGACAAACTAAGGATATTGTCGCACTTCTTCCCTAGGCACGAAACCTCTGTCATTCTTTACTTAGTTCTACACTTCTCAGAGGTGTGGAAGTGTGGTAAAGTCTGACAACATTTTTCAAAGCAGACATCTCTGTCAAAGGAAATAGGAGAAGTCTGCACGCAAGCTACCTGGGTACTTCGATGTATGTTATCTATCATGGAAAAGTAGTTCATTGCTTTGTGGGCTAGACCAGAAACGGGTTTCTGGCTAGACTCAATATAGCTTCACTTGAGTTCCAAATAAGGCTGTACATGTGCTTTGAGAGTTTTTGTCCCGATTGGCTTCTCTCAACTGCTGTTGGAGCATATTTTGTTTCCCAAGGATAATTGTTCAGTAAAACGCAACATAAAAAGGTGAAAAATGTCATTACCTTCGTATTCTTTCAAGCACCTCTTGAGCATAATTAGTTCAACTAAAATAGCGACGTTATTTAAGTTTGTTTCGACGGTTCTCTTTCACCGATCATCGGCCATATTGGATCTTATGGAGGTTACCGCTGACTACTCGTTCCCAGACTTCCGTTCCCCGTTCCCGGTTCCTCGTTTTAGTAACATCCCTTTGAAAATTGTTCGTGAATGGAATGGTCATCTTGAAATTGCCGGGTCTAGTACAGGTCGCATTCCACAGGTTAAGAGTGCAGGTCATTGCTCTATTGATAAGTTACCACACCACACTGATTCCCCTCGATCTAATAGAGCATTTTGTTAAGAGGTTAGGGCTAGGAGACAAAGTGACCTGTATTTTAGACCCGCCGGAAATGAAATTCTAAGCCGTCCTCAAGTAATCGAAAATTCTTGGCAATATTTGCTTCTCCGAACAGATATTTTACAGAAAACAGTCGTTGGGTGCCTCTGACAAACGAGACGTTGAGCATGTTTTGTATGTATTTGTCAACTATAATTTTAGTCTTAGAAATTGCCGGGCAGATCTACCCTGCGAGTAGAGTCTTCTTCGATCTTCCTAGATCTAGACAAGCAGGATAAGTGAAGGTCGAAGGAGACTCTGCTCGCAGGGTGGGCAGATCAGGAAACCTCTGGAATCCATGGCCTTGAGTTACGTTTTGTCCGTTTTGAGCTGTAAAGGTTGATAACATCAGTAAAACGATAATAATAAAAACTCAAACAGACAAAATGCATTATTTTCTGGATCATTGTCGAATTCAAAAATTAACAGCAGGAGCCTGTTATGTGGTGATGCCGGCTAATGACACTGCATGACAGAGCTCTTCAAGCAAATTGCTTTCAACAGAAGCATTATTCTTACCCACTACGATTCAATACCGTAATTGATTAAAAATTTGTTTTGCACGCTCTTTCAGTGGTAATTCAAAGGCTTTTGCAATGGATGGAAGAATGTAATCACGAGGGGCTTATGTGTTTATGGCTCAGTCCTACGTATCCTTTAACGCTGATATTTAAACCGGAATTAGCTGAGGTAAGGGAGGAGTTTTTTTCACATCCCTTTACCCAGTATATGGTCCAGCGCGTAGTAAACACCTTTGATATAGCTCATTGCACAGATCACCCTTTGGGTTTTTCGGTAGCCATGGATTCATACCCTGACCGTGATGTTTTTTGTTTTTTTTTTTTGGTTTCCGTTGCTGTTCTCTTGTTTGTTTTGTTTCTTTTCTTTTCTTATTTTTTTCTTTGCACCTCTCTCGCGCCATACCCTGGGTACTAGAGGTTTTTCTCTCGCCTGTGGCGGCATCACTGGTCCGTGTCTTGGTGTCTGCCACAGGCCCGGGGAGGGAGGGGTACGGCATCACTGGGCCGTGCCTTGGTGTCTGCCACAGGCCCGGGAAGGGAGGGGTACGGCATCACTGGGCCGTGCCTTGGTGTCTGCCACAGACCCAGGGAGGGAGGGGTACGGCATCACTGGGCCGTGCCTTGGTGTCTGCCACAGGCCCGGGGAGGGAGGGGTACTCCCTATCATGGCCTATACGGAGAGGCTCCGCCCGAAAGGGATACCTTTTATCAGGTAGGGAAATCTGTCATTTTGGTCTGTAAATAGCCCAAAAGGGCTAACAGATGAATTTTATGGCTTTAAAATATTGTGATTGATTCCTATGTAAAAGACATTGTATTTGCAGCAGTTTAAAGGGGTGCAAAGGTCCAAACAAGGTATGTGAAAGGGGTACCGTTTGTCAATAGAAGGTATACGAAAGGGGTACCTTTTTTGTGAGAAATGGTATGTGAGGGTAAGGGGGTGGACCCTAGGGGCGGAGCCTCCCCGTATAAACATTTGTTTAGTACCCCCCCCCCCCCCCGGGTAGCCACCGGCCGACAGATCTTCGATCAGAGACCAAAGCCGCGAAAGACTTGACAAAGACTTGACGGAAACAGAAAAACCGCGCAAGTAAAGTCTCTGCCACCCAGGGTACTCGTGATGCTGAAACTGTGCAGAGAAGCCTCACATGCACGACATTCTTAGTGCTTTAATTAGTCACGCGTTCCTGTCCCACGTGGTGGCTAAGTAGCAGCGCGATACCCTACCGACCGTCATCATCATTATCATCATCATCATCATAATAATAATTATCATCATCATCATCATTTGTCACACTATGTGCTCTAGATCTCTATTTCCCTTGGATCACAAGTACGTTGTAACAGCTAAATAAATTGTTTCATTGGTGGTTGAGAGAGTGTTGAGCTTAAGTTTTGGGAGGAAACTGTATCATTTTTTAAAAATTCGTGACTCTCCTCACTGCTAAGAAAATGATAAGAAAACCTGTCAACTTCACATTTGCGATAGACTGCAAAACAGTCGGTTTTTTTCTTAAAATCAGTAAAAAAAAAGGTAAAGTGTGGCGTAAGAGTCTTACGCGAGCGAAGCGCGCGATCCTCACACGCCCGTAGGGCGGCCAGCCTTTTTGTTTGACTGCTCGCGCGTGCTTGAATACGCAAAAATGCTGACTGTTTTGCAGTCTACATTCGCCAAAACATTTTTGAGGGTGTAAAACAACAGGATGCCGATCTTCAGTTTGTTTCTATATACTGAAAAATTGAGTCTTGTTTGAGGTTTGGCGCCTGACAATTCTGGCATTTATTAGAAAATGGATGAGGAAACCGAAGCCTGGGAGCTTAATGGATTACACGGGACTAACAGATGCCTTCTACTTAAGACAGTATAACGCTTTACGCTATACTACTAATTAATTGTTTTAATGGGAAAATGACAAACTTGAAATAATATATATTAACTGTTGTTTCAGATTATCCTTAGCAGTTCAAAACACATGACTAAGTCTCCGGATTACACATTCCTACATCCCTGGCTCGGTACAGGTAAGCTGTCACACTAAAGTAGATAGCATTGGACTGTAAACAAACAGCCTTGAAAGTAAATTTTTTCACTGAATATAAAGACACAGTCGAACCGGCCTTATCTTATACCTGAGTGACCCATTTTCGTAAACGGCTAGCTATACAAAGATCAATTTTTCCAGTCAAAGCACTATTCAAAGAGTTTGAATCTCTTGTAAACGACCTGCTCTTGTAGGCGACCGCGAAAACTATTTTGGGTGACTTTTCTATAGTTTATTGGTGTAATCTTTGCGTTAAATGTATGCACTGTGCTCTTTGTAGTATGCGAACATTTGGTGTCAACATGGACCTACAGTTATCGTAATTTAAAAATTGCATGATATAATTCTCTTCCAAAAAGTTGTTACAGTATACATGCATATCCGGACCTCTTCTCAGAAAAGACTCCCCTGTGGTTAGATTCTCGTAAGTAACCCTCCCGTAGGCGACCGCTACATCTTCACATCTTGGTTGATCGCCCAGGTTCGACTATACAACCTGATTGGGCGAAGGCCGGCCGGAGTATTTTCCTCTGCTTATTAGATTACTTAGGTTAATTACTTAACTACTATAGCGAACACCCTTGTAAAGCAGACTAAAACGATCACTGTTGAATTGGTCGCTACGTGCTTCAGTCACTGTCTTTCTTTCTCAGTAAAGCTTAATGCAGAGGCCGCTACAGTGTCAAGGAGTTTAATTACTGTCCTCACTTACTCAGCTCCTTAAATCACGGCTAGGTAAACGTGTCGTCAAAATTTGTTTCTTTGCCTTTTTTTCAAATAATTACTTTCCACGACAACTGCGGATCGTAACCAAGGACTGCTGACAAGGTGAGTAAAGTCAAGTAATAATAACTGCATGGGTGTTATTATAAATTTTGGAGGACACGATGGTCTAACGAACACTATGAGATCTTGCAGGATGTCTCCACCTTTATATTGAAGCAAAGAGGATGAACTTTCTATCTTTCAGTAAGACCCTTATTGGACCATTAACGAAACCTCTATAGTACAGACTTCACGCTAGAACCCACTGTTCTGTTATGTTGGTCCCAGAGGTTTCATTTAGACTACATACAATCCCTAAGCCTCTATAATAAGGACTCGTCTCCATGAATGTCTTTTCCGAATTTCTAGAAATCCCAATTATTAAAGTTAATACAGTCTAACCTCTATGGGCGACCACCTCTCGTAACGGACGGCACCTATCCAAAACATCAAAATTTTTCCGTTAAAGATCAAAACCTCTCGTATAAGCGACTGCGAACACTTTGAATTGGCTTGACTCATTTATAGTTTCGCATGGTTTTTAACCTGCTGTAAGCGACCACTTGACTCATGATGTGGTCTGTTTGTCCGCTGTATGTTCTACGCCACCTAGAGCGTGCGAAGAGCTTTCAGTGACAACACGGAACCACACGTTTGCCTAACTTAGAAATTATCTGCCAAAATTAGATGTCTCGGGAACTCCTCTCGGAAGAGACTGCCTATGTATGCTTCGATTCTCGTAAGCGACCATGGTATTTTGGGCGGCGTTGGTCGCTTAAGGGACTGAGGTTCGACTGTAGACACCCAAACGCTTTGATACGACGACTTCTAGTGTTAAATGCGGTCCACACTTTGCTCTCTCAGTCCCTTAGGTGTCTATATCAAGTAGGTTGAACTATACTTTGAGAATAATCATTTCTAGCTTATTGTTTTGATAGAGATATTCAGAGAGCCCGGGCTTACAAAATTAGTATCTTTGGCCCCAAAATAACATTTTGATACTAAAATGAGACTAAAAGTTTTCTGTTTTTGGGTTTCTCTTTTTAGCGATGGCGACAAATGGAAAAAGCGACGAAAGCTAATTACACCAACATTCCACTTCAGAATATTAAACGACTTTATTCAAGTATGCGAAGAGGAAACCGCCATTTTAGTTTCACGCTTAAAGGTAACGCCAGTAAGTAAGATTGGCTGAAAAAGAGCCATTACATGGTTTTTGGGGGAACTCTAATTTGTTTAGCTATTAATTTCGCCGTTAATGAACTCTTGGGTAATGTTGTTGTAGGACATTTTAGTGGTGATTCCTTTTGGTGAAAGATGATTCCCAAGGAATCAGCCACTTCATGTTGCATTGTGCGCATGCTCCAAGTGCTACAAATTCTTTGTTTGGGAAAAGTTAACAGCTGGTTAAAGAAAGTCATAAAAATTTCAAGCACGATTATTGTCATATGTATCTCTCCAAGAACTCTTAAACATTAGAGTAATACTTTTTCTGATGCAATGACTGTTCAGATATCAAGATTCCATCACATAGGTCAAGCGCCCTGTATCACAAACAAAGAACCCTTCCGAAGTGAAAATTAGTCTGATTATTAGTTTTCACTGAGCTGCTCTAACGCTTTATGAAAGTTAAAAACTGAGGAGGATCAATAATTTTGTAGTTTGAATTTTGATGACGTCACGTGAAAACCAGCAAAACCAAAATGACTCCAAGTATAGATGAAAAAATGACTGTTCCGTTATTTCCTTATTTTCTAGGAGAAGGTCAACCAAGGCGTTTTTAATATCATGCCTTACATCGCACTTTTAACTTTAGACATAATATGTGGTAAGTATAGCCTTTTGATTCTTTTCACGTAGACAGAGGTCTAGACAAATCTGATCACCTGCTTATTTTGATAGACCGTCCCCACATCGACAATCATGTTAATTGTTTTTTTAAGTCCAAAACTTCATATACTAACCTTACCATGATTTGACTGCTCTTAAACAGTAACTTCTATGGGTCCATCTCCAAACGCACAAAAGAAAAGCAGTTCACCATACGCCAGGGCAGTTGTCAGGTAAAAAGAAAATGTTTGTGAATATATATAGAGGATATTACACGGTGGCGTGAAGATATGAATTTTATTTTCGAGTGGCAAAGCAATATTTTACAAACGAGCGCAGCGAGTGAGTAAAATATTGTTTTTGCCACGAGAAAATAAAATTCATATCTTCAAGCCGCCGTGTAATGTTGTTTTTATTATATAGACTAAAAGACGTCGATAAAATAATAGAGGGAAATTACCAAAATTACTGATTAGGGTTAAGCACTGTTTCGAAACTGGTTAGGTTCCTTTTTTGGGTTGGGGTTGAGGCTATGTGTAGTTTAATCTACGTGGTGTAAACTTCATAAGGTTTCCAAGGGCCTTTCGACGGATGTTAACGAGTGCTGACCTTCCGGTTCCACCTTTAGCTTCTTTGTAATTTGGAATAGTGCCATAGCAGCTTCTCGTTAAAATCATACGTTTCAAATACATTAGTAAATCTGTAAAATTTGGTCCAGCATTCACATAGTAAATTTTGCTATTTGCTAGTTTTCTTGTGCGTTCCCTATTGATGTAGGGTGAGTGAGCTTCTTGAACATCGTGGACGATCTCCCTGGCTTTGGCCAGATATCATCTATAATCTGAGCCCTTCAGGAAGAGAGTTTAGCAAGTGTTTGAATATCCTTCATGGTTTCACGGATAAGGTGCTTCCTTCTTATTCCTTTTTTTTTCTATAAACAATGTATTATTTCAACATTTGCTTTTAGAGTACAAAGGGCTAATCTAGAGAGCTTTACGCTGTTTATATTGTATAATATATAGATTTAGCCAGGGCTAAAAGCGAAGCTCTGATTAATAATACGTGTAAACAAAAAAATTAAATCTTGTAATGCTAAACGGGGACGACAATGAGAATGGCTTCAAGACTAATAGATCTAATTAGGAAAAAAGCAAATTGCACGTGCAGCACACTTTTTCTTCTAATTAGCAAAAAACAAATTTGCACGTGCAGCACGCTGTTTTGTACGACCAAAACGTAAAACATCCTAGTTACACATCATTTTTATGGAGGAATTGTCGTATGTGCTTACCCAATATTTTGTTTCCTGTGTTCTTGTTCGCTTTTATTTTTCACTGCCGCTCATTTTCACCTTGCTGGCCGGTAGCATTTCTCACTTTCTCACCGCCGCTTTGAATTTCCATGTTTTTCTTCCTACAAAATTCGTCTCCTTTGTTTTCAATAACTCTCTCCAGCTCTTTCTCTGTTATGCACGTTAGTGTAAACGCTGAAAAAGACACGACTTTGTTGTTGTTTTTTCTTTCTAAAAGTCCGGACGGCCATGTGATTTCCTTCCAAATAAAACCTTGAGCTGCATTTAGGTTGCCATACCTGTTGATTGAGTTATTTTACATTGGTATGCCTATAGTGAGGACGGACGGTGACTCGCTCGGTGTATGGTCACGTGATTACCAAATTTTCTCGGATGGGTAGATTACCACATTTCCTAAGCCATGGGGCTCCGCTATTAAAAATGCGTTTAAAAGCATGATCCAAAAAAAACAAAAAGAAAAAACGCGCTAGTATAGTTAACCTTAATTGACGGTTGGACATGGTAGTAAAACGATGGGACAAAATGAAACAACCTAGCATCAGTTTGAAAATCAGCATTAGAAATACCATTTAAAGCCAATCGATTTTTTTTTTATCTGAGGCACAATTCCATCTATTTCCAAGTAATTGTACAGCAGAGGAAAACAACTTTTCATAGAGCGCAGCAAAACTTGGGCAGTATATAGGAAAATGTGTTTCGCGTCCCTTCAACGATTGTTAGGTACTGGTTGTTTACCATCTACATGCCATTGGACAAACCGGTCGGTTCATGGTGCTGGTAGTCTGCTACACAGCTGTTTTTAGTGTCGTCACGCAACGCTCCTCCAATCTAGTGAGGAGGAACGTTGCGTGATGACATTCAGAAAAACGGCTGTGTAGCAGACTATGGTGGTAAATTTCCTCCCAGAATCACAGTTACCATTTGTACAAATCAGTTCCATTTACCGGAGAACGACCGCGAAGGCCTGAAACTTGTATCAAAGATCGCTTTGAAGAAATGTAACACGAATTTCCCTTTGGAATATTCCATCCCGAAAAACAGGACTACCTTTTCAGATTTTCCTTTGCTCCCGGAAATGTTCCGTTGGGAAGACCTAAAAAGTCGTGTTCCATTTACTTTCCAACCGGATTTCCCGGAAACTTTTTTTGTAAACGGTAAACAACCTTTGACTCCGGACGATCCCCAATGTAAAAAAGTTAGTTACGAGATGGAAAATGGAAGCATTTCTTTTCATTTAATGCTAGGTGATTGACGAGCAAATTGCTGAAAGAACAGCTAGAAAAAGGTCCTTTGGGGAACAGGGGCAAGATTGCAACAACGAGTGTCAGTTAACAAAGAGAAAGCGACTTGTATTTCTCGATACGTTACTCGAAGCATATGAAAACGGAGAAATCTCGCGAGAAGGAGTTAGGGAAGAAGTGGACACATTCATGTTTGAGGTCAGTAAAAGAATTATAAATGAC
>JBBMOI010000001.1:38775000-39102500 GCA_038088405.1 Porites divaricata | reverse complement strand
CTTGGACGTTGTGATGGAAGTTGATTCTGTGAGGATGCTACAAACACACTAGCCGGTGATATTTTCGGTTATCGTTTCTTATTTTGATACGTTTACGACTGTTTTCGACCATTCACACTAATAAGATGTGTATGTGTTTTCGTTTTGATCCACTTTCAAGAGCGTTTTCAAATCGATGCTTTTTCGATGAAAACGCTCAGCATATCAGTGTGGACGGAAGGCCTAAGCTTAGCGAAATTTATGCATTTTCAAACAAAACGCACTAGTGTGGGCAAGGCCAAAAAGTAGTTAGAATAAGCCTGTACCAGGGTCCACGATGTAATGTGCAGATATCGTGGAAACTGATGCAAAAAACGCGCGGGGACTGGGGGAGACCCAGTGTCACTGTGATATGGGTATCCCCGGGTTTTGGGCATCCCCATTTCCAAAACCCCAGTGATACGGGCATCCCCTGTAACCCTAACCCTAACCCCTAACCTTTTCATGGGGTGAGGTTGCCGCCACTGCTTTTAGCCCAGATCACACTCGTCTTATTTTCTCTTAACCTTGTTTTCGGGAAGTCCCCACTATCTGAGGTCTGGAGCAGGCAAAACCAGTATTAACCTGTAATTTATTTTCTTCAGGTCAGCGGTTAGCTCTTCTTGAGGAGAAGCTAGTCCTTGCCCATGTGTTACGTCATTTTAAGATCCAGTCTACCCAGTCTTACGACGAACTTCAGTTATGTTCAGAGCTAATTCTAAGACCAAAAGAAGGAGTATTTGTCACATTGACTGATCGACAGTAAAGCTAGTCTGTGAGCAAGCTGTTTTTATTTCCTTCCAAACAATGTATAATGAAACAATTATTAGATTCGGTTTTTCTGATATCCTAAATAATCAAGTAAGGTCTCGGTAAGTGTTATCAGCCACGGCCTTTCGACTCGGCTGATAACACTCACCTCGACCTTGATTATTCCGGATATCACAAAAACCTCATCCAGTAATTGAGGTTTATCATCACCACCATACTTAGACTGGGCGTAGATTGCTGGGGGTTTTAGGGTGCCCGCGATTCCTTTTCCGTTACAAGCATCCCTTTCCTAGGATATTCACAAAACAAAGTGTACGTGCCGGAAAAAAAAATCTAAAATTCACTGTCTTTGAATGGCGATAGCTTGGCCGCCTTATGTCCAAATTGTTTCTCAAAGCAATCGTTTGAAAGCACGTTACGAGTGAACAAAGTATTTTTATTAGCTGTTCATGGTTGGGGGAATGTCCACGTGTACTGGTTAACGAAAATTGAGTGACATCAGTTAACGGGAAGATAGCGTGACAGCTGGATCACTTGTGGTAACTCCTCTATGCAGATATTTTTAAGGCCTTTCACCCCGTTCTTCTCCCCACTCCTTGCTCATCCGACGTAGCGTGGTTATATATGTCGGCATGATAATATAGTAACTTATGAAGAGTATATCAAACGAATTTCATGGTGGAGAAACTAGACATAGCAAGAGAGAATGACCATAATATTTTTGGGTGATTTTTGCAGACAAAACATTAAGACTTAAAAAAATATATTGCCCCAATCTTTTCAAGTTTCAATCCATTTCTATCCTTGCTACCCACGGCAACAGACAACAGGACACAGTTTTGATACCCGAATGGACCATTATTTTTGGAATTCAATTGATGCGAACACACGTTTCGGCTCTTTTAAAACATAGTAAATAGAGTGATATGTGCCCCGTCACGTGGTTTCTCAGGGTCGCGGTCGCAATCGAGCGGTCCAGTTTGTATATTCTATACAACAGAAAGTTTAAAACTTTTCATCTTAATGACGAAATGGCAAGTTATGGGTGAAAGTGATCCTTGTTACGTTTTTGGATGCAGTAGCGATCTGTAAATCGCAGGTACAGAACACAGGTCACAGGTCAAAAGTGTAGGACACCACAGAGAAAGGCAGTTTCCCCTTCTTGAGCTATGACTCTATTTCAGATTGTGATTAAGGTTAGGAGACACTTTAAGTGTTATTTATTTATCGTTGCGTGGTGACCTGTACTCTAACCCTGCACTTTTTGTGAACTGTGACCTGTGCCTTGTTCCTGCCGCTGTAGATTTCCTCATACCAATTAATACGTAACACTTGACGAAACTCGAACCATGCATTTTGCATGGCTATTAAATCATCGTTTCGTTTTGAGAGAATAAACAAACTCGACCGTTTTTATTCGTATGGGACAATTTTCTTCTTTTGTTTATCCCCTGAAATACCGTAAAATCCGAAAATAAGCCCCTCCATGTATAAGTCACTCCAAATATAAGCCCCCAAACTCGTAACGCAAAAAACCCTCCATTAAATCGCCCCTCCAAACATACTTTTACTTGGAAATTGCCCGCAAATACAAAGAAAAACAAAGCAAAAACGGTAAATTTCCTTCCAACTATGAGGTAGCCCAATCGATTTTGAAACGCAAATTTCCCTCTATAGATAAGCCCTTTCCGAATATAAGCCTCTCCAAAATAAGCTCCTCAAAAAGTGCCTTTGAAAGATATAAGTCCCGGGGCTAATTTTCGGAATTTTACGGTACCACGTAACATTGCTGTTATCCCATCAATCCTAAAGCGCATGCAAAGATGACGAGTATCGTTGTGAAATCATGAATGAGGTCTGTTTCTGTCCCGGAGATAAAACCGTCTCTAGCTAATTGTCGCTATGGTTGTTAGAAGAATTAATTGGTTGGTTTGCCTGTTTTTCAGTCGGATGTTTCCATTACCTACAGGTATTTTTTATTACTTCAATCTGTAAATATACCTCCTATGTTGCTTATTAATTAAATGAAAGTGCTTTCTCAATATTTGCTTGTTTTATGAGAAAATCAACGGAATGTTACTTAATCTACATCCTCTCCATATCCTAGTTCCTGGTATTGCGGGCTCAGCCGCAGTAATGGTGTAGAGGAAAGAAAAAACTGATATTTTTCAGAAAGTAACGATAAGGAAAACGAGATGCAAAAACATTTTAGAGAAAAGCGTATTAGGGAAACGGAAACTGGGTTTTCTAACATCTTGGCCTTATGAAACCACGGCTGGGGGGGGGGGGGGGGAAATTCTCCTAATTCAATATGTCACTTAGGTTTGTACTCTTTTTACACCTGGTTGTCAAACCTTTAGGGACGAACTTCACTTTATTCCCCTTAAATTTTATTCAAAAATAACGCCCCTATGTCCTTCTTAACAATCAAAAACAATAACAATCTCACTCCTGTGATTATCATAATCTGAGTCCCATTCACAGTCCTCACATTAGAAGTCAATGGGCAGTTTAAGCAGCCGACGCATTTGAACGACAAATTTGTATTGCTAAGTGTTTTTCCTTTTAAAGAGACGATTTACCCCCAAATTTGTTCAAAATCACGTCTGAAGAGTCTACCGGTTGACGCGCGTCGCTCAAAAACGTCGCTGCTTAACGTTCTTCTGAAAATAATGACAAAAAATGGAATTTATTCACCTCTCATGAAGATCATTTCCAACACCATTTTGTTTGTTTGCGCGGCGCCCTCATCAAAATTGCGCGCGGGTGCCACGCGCGATGGCGCAATTATTTCAATGGAACCACCCCATTATTGTGAGTTTACCCAGAAGGTATCTAGTTGCCTTCTCCTGCGCCGATTATAGCAAACTTAAAAGCAATTGGCCAACGTTATACCAACCCACAGCCTGGTCAGTACCTAACGCATGAGCAAAGCCATATCACCCGGCGCTGGTAGACACCTGTCTCGACCCAGGGGCGACCTTATTAGGGAAAATATGAAATATCAGCAAGTCCACTGCGACAAACCAATCAGCATGATATAGCCGCCTGACCAATGAACCGCGGAGTCTAGCTCCTGGAATAGTTTCCAAGTTAAGAGCCTGCCTATTTTACTTAAAGGCTCGCAATTGCAAGGGTAGTGGATTACTTTCACATTTAAGATCTTACTTCGATTCCTGGGCATGCGCGAACCATATTTTGCGTTCACACTCATACGGTTTTCAGCACTCACATTCCTCATGTTCTGGTTTCATTACTCCGTTAAAGTACTCGTTACTGTTAGAAGTAATATTTACTATTTATCTCACTCATAACTTGCGAAAGTTCATGAACAAGTAATAAGCATGAAAATGTTTATTTTGCTGAATTCATATATTGAGCGCGTTTTACGAGCACTCGAGAAACCCGAACGAGCATTGCGAAAGCCCGCGCGCGAGACGCACGCGCCAATGGAGAGACTGGGTTCTAAACGAAACCAAGATGGCGACGGATTATCCTCCAGAAAGAACACGTGTGTAGTAAATTGGATCTAAAGTAACATAATTAGACTTCTGGAACTCGAATTTGAGCTTCAGCATTTCTTTTACTTACTCGTCAACACTTGGCTTTATTCATGATCTAAGAGTTCTCGCTCGTGGCATGGAGAAGTCGTGAAAAATCTGGCACGAGTCTAGTGAGGTAAGCTTATGTTTAATTTCATTGTAGTTTAATTTAAGCTTAAATTTAAGACTATTCCGCAGAAAGCGATGGTCCCATAAGCAAGTAATATTAATGATGGTAATCATCAAGTAAATCTGCAGAGTTATCCGCTGGTCAACCCAGTACCAGGCCTTCTCTTAAGTAAACCCGCTGACCGGGGACTGACGTGCACGGCCAAACGCGTCGGCCATGTTTATGTTTTCAACGCTGTGAGCGATTTGAAGGACTAAGCTAGTTATTCCTCGCCTTATGGACTTCTTGTAAGTGCCCTCGCTTCATCAGCTAAGTCTATTTGTATTGTATTGTGATTTTTGCGTTCCTGTTCGGTTGTAGATTGATTCCTTCATCGTTGTCATTAAAGTGAATTTTGCTCATCGAGAAGGCTCTTTCTTCATGAAGGAATCATGGTAGTCATCGCTTGTACTCTCCCCACCTGCGATTTCAAGACCGATGACGTGACAGAGGCCCTCGCCATCGCTCTCTTGGCAAACCACGGCTTGGCCCATCAAGGTACGTTGTCTAACGTCGCTGGGCCTTCGCTACAGCCTGTCCCTCGTGGCCCCAAACTCGACCGGCCTAAAGTCAATATTGGCGTCTCGACCGAGGAGTGGAACGTGTTCACCCGCCGCTGGGAAGTCTTCCGTACCGGATCAGGCATCGATGAGGCATCTGCGCCCTCCCAGTTATTCCAGTGCGCAGAAAATGAGCTCGGTGACAGTCTCCTTAAAGCCAATCCAGATGCTGCCTCGAGTACTTTACCAGATCTGCTCGCTGCCATGCGCTCTCTCGCCGTAATCCCGGTTGCAACCGGCGTCCTACGCACCGAGCTGCTGCAACTACGTCAGGAACGCGACGAACCATTTCGCGCGTTTACCGCGAGAGTACGTGGAAAGGCTGAAACCTGTGCCTTTACTACGACATGTGAGTGCGGTAAAAATGTCGACTACACCGACCACGCCATACGAGACGTCCTCCTTAATGGGATATCTGACCCAGACATTCGCCGGGAAGTTCTTGGGACCAAGGATGTTCTTAAGACCCCAGTCAACGACGTCATCGCCCTCGTTGAAAATAAGGAGATGGCACGTAATGCCCTCCCGTCATCAACCCTGTCTGCTGTCTCTTCATTCAAGCGCCAACAAGATCCACCGAAAGAGCCCCCTACAACGACCCCGTCTCGAGTGGACCAGGCCAAACAAGCGACGTGCCCAGACTGCAAGAGCCTCTTTAAGATTTTCACGGAGGGGACTCGGGGCTGGAACACTAAACCTCATACCGTCTGCATCAATTGCTACAGGGTTCGCCGCCGCCGGAAACGCCCTCATCATACGCCCCCAGCGGCCCCACCTACCAGCCAGGCCTTCGATTCAGACCCGATATCCCAGGTTGCAGCGTGTCAATCCAGCAAAACCCGCCAGCGACGTCGCCACAATCGCGCACCCACAACACATGGCACCGTAGGGAGACGCCCACCTGTGAGACTTGACCATCATGTTTTTACAAAGGGTGAATGGAAACAGGCGCGCCTCAGAGAACACCCCAGAGTCCCAATCACCATTTCTGTTGACACCTCAGCCCAGACCAGATATGGCAACCCCACTCGCACCTCACACACTCACGCAGAGGTCTCTGCCATCGCCGACACCGGCGCACAGTCCGACCTATGGTCAATGAAAGACTTCCTAGCCTGTGGGTTCTCTCATGACGACCTTCTACCCGTCAGCCTTGGTCTGTCAGCCGCCAACCGCTCTCCCATCTCTATCGAGGGCGCATTCTTCGCCGAGATCACAACGAGGCCCCATAACAGTGAGGCAACATCGTGCCGCTCAATGATTTATGTCAGCACCTCTGTCCAAGCTATGTACTTGTCGTACGACTCCTTACTCAACCTTGGTATCCTGTCGAATTACTTCCCCTCGCCCCAGACGGTGGACACGCCGACAGGGAGATGCCACACCAGCGACCCTGAGTCTGTAAATACCACTTATGAGCTACCGCCCATCAACCCTGTGCGGGCTATTAACAACGGCTGCAATACATCGAGCGACCAACGTGACATCACATGCTCATGCCCTCAGCGTGACGCCACACCACCACGCCCCTCTGAGTTGCCGTTCCCCTGCACCGCAGAAAACAACGGGCAGATGAAAAAGTGGTTACTTCACCGATATGCCTCCTCCACTTTCAACACGTGCCCTCACCGCGCATTACCAAACATGGAGGGTCCACCGATCGAGATTCACGTCGACCCGACTGCCACACCAAAGGCATGCCACACCCCGGCCTCTGTACCGCTACATTGGCAGCAGCGAGTGTATGAAGACCTCCTGCGAGACGAGGCTCTTGGTGTTATTGAACGCGTACCATATGGTGAACCAGTGACATGGTGCCACCGAATGGTGATTACCCGGAAGCATGATGGCTCCCCCCGTCGCACTGTAGATCTCTCCCCACTAAACAAATTCTGTAAACGTGAGACATTCGCTACCGAGACACCCTTCCATCTTGCACGTCGCATTCCCAAAGCCACGTGGAAGACCGTCACAGATGCCTGGAACGGCTACCACAGCGTCCCTCTGCGGCACTCCGATCGCCACTTGACCACTTTCATCACTCCGTTCGGCCGTTGGCGGTACACAAGGGCGCCCCAAGGATTCCTATCGTCAGGAGATGGCTACAACCGCCGCTTCGATGCTGTACTGTCGACCTTCGAGCGCAAAGAACGCTGCGTCGACGACACCGTACACTATGACTCCGACCTCGAGCAGCACTGGTGGAGAACCATTGACTTCCTCACACGTGTAGGTCAGGCCGGCATCGTGCTAAACCCAGACAAGTTCCAGTTCGCAGAGAGGAGCGTAGACTTTGCAGGATTTAGAGTATCAGACTCCACCATCGAACCACTCCCGAAATACCTTGATGCCATCAGAGACTTTCCCTCCCCGGCATCGACAACGGATATTAGAAGTTGGTTTGGCCTAGTCAACCAGGTGGCCAACTATGCTCAGCTACGTGACATAATGGAGCCGTTCAAGCCCTTCCTCAGTCCCCGCTGCCAGTTCTCATGGTCCCCTCACTTGGAGGAGGCCTTCCAGTTATCTAAAGACGCCATCATTTGCGCCATCCGTCAGGGTGTGGAGATCTTCGACATGCATAGACGCACCTGCCTTCGCCCTGACTGGTCCAGGCGTGGCATTGGCTACTTTCTTCTCCAACAACAATGCAGCTGCCCCTCAGGCATCCCAGACTGCTGCCCTGGGGGATGGCGGATAACCCTCGCTGGCTCTCGGTTCCTGTCCTCTGCAGAACAACGCTACGCGGCCATCGAAGGTGAAGCCCTGGCTGTCGCTTGGGGCCTTGAGCAAACTCGCTACTTCACCCAAGGTTGTGATAATCTCGTCGTTGTCACTGATCACAAGCCCTTGATCAAGATATTCGGCGACCGTACGTTGGACGAGATAACCAACTCCCGATTGTTCCGACTTAAACAGCGTACCCTTCCCTGGCGCTTCGACATCAAACACCTGCCCGGCAAAACCAACCATGCTGCTGATGCAACATCCAGGCACCCTTCACCGTCAGGCTCAGCAAACAGTACTACCCTTGGAGCGTCCAGCATCCCCGACCACGTAGAATCGGCGCTGATGGCGTCCATCCGCCAGGACACTCAGGAACTTGGTACCATCACGTGGTCCCTCCTCGCACAGGCGACAGCTTCAGACACCTCACTGAGCACACTCCTGAAGCTTATTGACCAAGGGACCCCCAGTCTTGCCCGCAACACCCCCTCTCTCGCCACACTGTGGCCGATCTGCGAGTCCGTGTATGCACAGGAGGGTGTCCTCTTGTATCAGGATCGAGTCATTGTCCCCTCGTCCCTCCGCTCCCGAGTACTGCAAAACCTCCATGCCGCTCACCAAGGAACATCGATGATGGAACAGCGTGCCCGTGCCATAGTTTATTGGCCCGGCATGTCAAAAGACATCCGCGACACTAGGGACCGATGTGCAGACTGCAACAGAAATGCACCCGCACAGGCAGCCACACCTCCTCTCCCTACCACGCCACCTTCAACTCCATTTGAAGCAGTGTTCGCCGACTTCTTCACCTACGGCGGCCGCCACTACTTGGTAGTAGGTGACCGCCTTTCTGGCTGGGTAGAGGTGTTTGGTTCCCCAGCAGGCACAACCCTTGCAGGCGCTGCCGGCCTCATTCGCCACCTCCGTTCCTTCTTCGCCACGTTTGGCGTACCGGAAGAACTTTCCAGTGATGGTGGCCCAGAATTCACTGCAGGTTGTACAGAGGCCTTCCTCCGTCTCTGGGGAGTACGACATCGCGTGTCCTCGGCCCACTTCCCTCAGTCGAATGGCAGAGCCGAGGTAGCAGTCAAAACTGCAAAGCGTCTCCTCATGTCCAACACTGGCCCAACCGGCAGCCTTGATCATGACCGCTTCCTGCGTGCTATGCTGCAGCTACGCCACACACCCGACCCGGACTGTCACATCTCTCCGGCGCAGATCGTTTTTGGCCGTCCCCTACGAGACACACTCTCCTTCGTGAATCGGTTGGAGAAATTCTCCAATCCTCATGTGCGCCCCCTCTGGCGCCAGGCCTGGGCTGCCAAGGAACAAGCTCTCCGTTCACGGTTCACTCGCACCACTGAGTCCCTAAAAGCACACTCACGACCACTCCGGCCCTTAGCCCTTGGCCAAAAAGTGTTTCTTCAGAACCAGCATGGCCCCAGCCCCACCAAATGGGACAGATCAGGGATCGTAGTCGAATCCCTAGGCCACGATCAGTACAGGGTCAAGGTAGATGGCTCCGGACGCCTCACATTACGCAATCGTCGTTTCCTTCGTGCTTATACCCCGGTTACACCTACCATCGAGCCGCAGCCAATGGTACCCCCCTCCCTGTCGAACACTGCCCGTCCCACCGCGCAGCCGCCACCAATGCCCCTTCGCTCAGCGGACTTTGGCTCCCACCCTTCGATGCCTCCACCGCCCTGCCAGGAGAAATCCACACCCCTACCTCCAGCACCTGACCCATTCGATGTGACCCTGGACGACCCTTCAGCACCCACTACAGAGGGCCCCACCCTAGCTGACCACACTCCGTCAGGACATGAGCCGTCTGAAGCCCCCACCTCAGACACCGCACCGGTCCCGGAACCTCACGTATCACCGGCATCGTTACCAGAGCCATCGTCACCCCTGCCAGCGCCACCACGATCATGTCGTGAACGTCGCCCACCAAAACGTTTCGAACCTGAGACGGGCATATGGGTACCACGTTGAGTCCGTCACCCTACGTTAGTCTGTAGCTCTCCGGACTGGGGGGGATGCAGAGTTATCCGCTGGTCAACCCAGTACCAGGCCTTCTCTTAAGTAAACCCGCTGACCGGGGACTGACGTGCACGGCCAAACGCGTCGGCCATGTTTATGTTTTCAACGCTGTGAGCGATTTGAAGGACTAAGCTAGTTATTCCTCGCCTTATGGACTTCTTGTAAGTGCCCTCGCTTCATCAGCTAAGTCTATTTGTATTGTATTGTGATTTTTGCGTTCCTGTTCGGTTGTAGATTGATTCCTTCATCGTTGTCATTAAAGTGAATTTTGCTCATCGAGAAGGCTCTTTCTTCAAAATCCAGAAGTTCTGGTACAAATTAAGCTAGGTGAAACATGAAATTTGGCAGAGGGGTTTCTTGGGTCTTTCTGCAGGTACCGTCATCACAGAAGAAACAAAGGAACCAAACAATAGAGTTCTCTTGGGAGCTTTATTGTTTGGTTTTATTGTTTCTTTTGTTTTACGTAATCTGTGCCTCAGTACCTACAGAAGAAACCTTTCTTGGGTCTTTCTGCAGGTACCGTCATCACAAAAGAAACAAAGGAACCAAACAATAGAGTTCGCTTGGGAGCTTTATTGTTTGGTTGTATTGTTTCTTTTGTTTTACGTAATCTGTGCCTCAGTACCTACAGAAGGAACCCCTGGTTACATTCCGCAGGTCATGATTACAGATCACTGTATGTTTTATTGATAGTTAAGTAAACCAGCAATACTGGACAAACGTCCTTGGGACAGTACTGCAATATTCATATTGTTCTGTCATTTCTCGGTTCCCTCTTAAAAGAGTGTGTTTTTTCTCTAAATTTTCTTGCAGTTCTCCCTCCCCCCACCCTATACAAAGTTGAAACTCTGGAAAAAATTCTTAATAAACACGTCTAACATTGTTTGTGGGGTGAGGGGAGGGGTTGGTCCTGTGTGAATTGAAAAACGCCCCAGAAAAGCAGAAGTCTCCCAAGACTTTTGTCCATGATTGTCTGAAAAAGAGGTGGCAAGAAAAAAGGTACATTTAAGGGATTTTCAAGCCTGTAAAAGTGCTTTTTCGGGATTCTGATGAAAGACCGTAATTGAACAAACCTTTTCCCAGCTTTTGGGAGTTTTCAGAACGTGTTTTAAGAATTCGCTTGAAACAAATGATATACACCAGAAATATTGTGGAATCTCATAGTGCGTGCCTTATTCCAAAGGATAGCGTAACTTTAAACAAGACTTGCATCCGAAAATGGTTAACGGAAGCAACGAGTTACTAACATTATCGAGTGGACAGTAAGATTTTCGGCAGGCTAAAGAGCTAGAGTCGTGGATATATGACAAAGCACGAGGTCATTTACCTGGTATCTAATGTGCTCAGAGATGTCAACATTACAGTCTCCAGTACTCAATATGAGTGCACGAATGTCAAAAAATCCAGTAGGCTTGGTAGAGATCAAAATAACAATGTTTTCCAAAGAAAGAACGGCCGTGAAAAATAAAGAATTGTAGCAGATCATTTTTGTTTGAATTTAAGTGTTGCTAATTAATATTTTTATGTATTTCTTTGCTAACAAAAACTACAAATGTACATTGCGTGATATTTGTCATGAACTAAGCAAGCAACCAAGTGAGTTTACTTTGAACTGATTAATCGCATAGCCGGACAGTTACACGCACCAACAATACTCACTCTAAAGCCTTAATAATGTGTGCTTTTTCTATAGAATCTTAACATCTTAGGGATGGTGAGGGAAAATTTATCTGTAAATGCATCCTTTGACACTTTTATTTACAGTGAAAATGCAATTGTTAGCTCTTTAGTCACAGTACTCATTATGAAATGGAGAGAAAGAAGAACAAAATAATTATTTATACTGAATCAAGTGAGTACTGTTGTATTCACTTAACGGGATGTTCTTTTTGACACATCATTACAGAAACACGCCCATTCAAAAATGTCGCTCGTGAACTGAGTGGGGTACCCTTTAGGTTTTTTGAGCAAAAATGAGGTTTCAAAGGCTGCCACCCCTTTTGGTGTCTTATGAACTTTATTGCGGCTAGCAGTTCTCACACTTTCAAGAGACAATGCAGAAACAATAGAAATAGGTTTCCATTGTTTTAAGTGTTGGAATCTCATTGTCATTCCTACAGAGAAGAAAATGTTTATGCAAAAAGAAACATTTTTTTAAGAGACGGATTAGATTGCTGTTTAGGTTTGGCGATTAAATATCTAGTTATAGCATTGTTAAAGAAACTATCGCTCTTAATTTTGCCTTATACTTTGTTAAAATCAATATCTTAAATGAAGAATGTGAGAGTGCTTTTTCATAGAATCTCACGGTAAATTTTAAGGTTTATAATATTATCTAAAACCTGCATTAAAATGTAAACAAACCACTAACGCATTGGTTGCGCTCACATTTCATTGATCGATTCGAACACCATGAAGGTGGTAACAGGTACAAATTTGGTTTTAATCGGTGCGTTGAAACATTTACGACAAAATCAATGCCAATCATCGAGGACTTTTCAATTACAAAGCATTTAAAAGCAATTTATAGACACATGCTAATTTGGATTAAATTTAGAAAGTTTCTAAATAGATTGAGCTATTGTCAGTCGTGTGAAGTTCTATTCTTTCGAAAAGAATAGGCAAATGTTGCGGGTGTCTGAGCAGGAACAATGACCAGGAAAGGGATATACATGGGAGATTTCTTGATTGACACTCAGTTTATGTCATTTTTCTCTTATTTGCGTTTTCACGATCGACGTTTTTGAATGGGTGCGTTTCTGTAATGACATTTACTATTTCAAATGCAACAACTTTTTGGTTGAAATGTAACTTCGCTGTATTTCCTTAATGAATTTGTAACGAATATTGATAATACACTGTGTTTCTGTGACCGAGTACTGTGCGTGATGCTAGAAGATTGTGATTGACCAACTTCCGCTTTACTAGGCTCCAGGCTCCAGGCCCGATGTAGCTCATGAGGGAATTGCCTTGTAAAATCATGCTATGTTGAGAAATTAGTTTCAAAGTTCATTATAATATTATTGCATGTGACTACTTGTCTCCAAAATGTGTAAAAAACGTAGGAAAAATAAAGAAAACAGACTTTCTTTCCCCAAAGCGAGGATTCAGACAATCCTGGACAAAAGTCCTTGGGATAGTACTTCATTATTCATATTTTTCTGTCATTTCTCGGTTCCCTCTTAAATGAGTGCATCTTTCTCGAAATTTTCTTGCAGTTCTCCTTCCCACCACCCTATACAAAGCTGAAACTCGGAAAAAATTCTGAGTACATGCGTCCAACATTGTTTGTGGGGTGAGGGGAGGGGTTGAACCTGTGTGAATTCAAAAACACCCCAGAAAAGCAGAAGTGTCACAAGACTTTTGTCCATGATTGTCTGAAAAAGAGGTGGCAAGAAAAAAGGTACATTTGAGGGATTTTCAAGCCTGTAAAAGTGCTTTTTCAGGATTCTGATGAAAGACCATAATTGAGCAAACAGCTTTTGGTAGTTTTTGAATGTGTTTTAAGAATTCGCTTGAGACAAAATTTGAAATATTGTGGAATCTCATAGCGCGTGCTTTATTCCAAAGGATAACATAACTTTAATCAAGACTCGCATCCGAAAAATGGTTAAGGGAAGCAATGAGTTACCAACATTATGGTGTAGACAGTAAGAATTTCGGCAGGCTAAAGAGCTATAGAGTCGTGGATATACAACAAAGCACGAGGTCATTTACCTGGTATCTGATGTGCTCAGAGATGTCAACATCACAGTCTCCAGTACTCAATATGAGTGCACGGGTTTCAAAACATACAGTAGGCTTGGTAGAGATCAAAATAACAATGTTTTCCAAAAGAAAGAACAGTCGTGAAAAATAAAGAATTGTAGCAGATCATTTTTGTTTGAAAGTGTTGCTAATATTTCTATGCATTTCTTTGCTAACAAAAACTACAAACATACGTTGCGTGATATTATTTTGTCATGAACTAAGCAAGCAACCAAGTGAGTTTACTTTGAACGGATTTGCATAGCCGGACAGTACACACTAACAGTACTCACTCTAAAACCTTAATAATGTGTGCTTTTTCTATAGAATCTTAACATCTTAGGGATGGTGAGGGAAAATTTATCTGTAAATACATCCTTTGACGCTTTTATTTACAGTGAGAATGCAATTTTTAGCTCTTTAGTCATGGTACTCACTTTGAAATGGAGAGAAAGAAGAACAATATAATTTTTCCTTACTGAATCAAGTGAGTACTGTTGTATTCACTTAATGAGATGGCCTTTTTGATGCATCACATGTACTATTTCAAATGCAATAACTTTTTGGTTGAAATATAACTTCGCCGTGTTTCCTTAATGAATTTGTAGCGAATATTGATAATACACTGTGTTTCTGTGACCGAGTACTGTGCGCTATGCTAGAAAGATTGTGCTTGACCAACTTCCGCTTTACTCGGCTCCAGGCTCCAGGCCCGATATGGCTCACGAGTGAATTGCCTTGTAAAATCATGCTATGTTGAGAAAATAGTTTCAAAGGTCATTATTATTGCATGTGACCTCCTACTTGTCTCCAAAATGCCTAAAAAGCATAGGAAAAATAAAGAAAACAGACTTTCTTTCCCCAAAGCCAGGATTCAGACAATCCTGGACAAAAGTCCCTGGGGGCAAAGAAATGCGCTCTACCAAGTCAAAAAGTGCAATATTTCAAAAGATTTCTACTTGCCATAATTAATTTTCCATTTGCTATAATTATACAATGTCATATATGAGTTAATTGAAAATAAGCAAAGAAAGCTATTCCACTTGTTTTCTACACAATCATGATGAGGTTCAGCTTACCTTGTAAGTCATGGAATGGGAAAAGAGAGAATATTATTGTTTCCTGGTAATGAAGAACTGGGATTCCTTGAATATATTTTGAAATGCTTCATATTATAAATATTTAAAGATATTTACAAATCCCGTGGGTCTCCCCCCTGGGATCCTGCTTGCTACAAAAGTGCAATTTAAAGCAATCCATCCCCCCCTCCCTCCTCATCCCAGGCTTAAAATTATCAAGCAAAGTTGACAAATTGTCCCTAGGGTTACCCCCCGGGATGGCCAGTGATAAGTGCATTATATTTGTTTATGTTGCCAACTTTATGTATTGGTTGTAGTCTGGAAGATAAGCGTAAAATTGTTCAAATTGGTGATACAAGTACCAAATTTCATATAATTATCTGAGCCTTTTCAAGTATGCAATGAAAAGAAAGTAAGACGAAATCCATCAGGAAATTGAGTAATTTTAATTTTCGGTGGACAAAAACCTTGTACCATAATAATTTAAACAACAATGCTCAAGAAAGTTGCATTGAGTCTCGCTTGCTTGGAGATAAATTTTATTGTCAGCTGGTGCTGTTATGCTGTTATGGTCGAGAGTTCCAAAGTTTTGTGGCTGCAGCAAGAAAAGTTTTTTCCACCTTTGATGTCACGGTTATACCTAGGACAGCGTATAGTTATTATAATTACTGCATAATAGTTATATTACCGCCAAGCATACACTCTTACACCAATGACATAATTATTTTACTTGGTGTTCAGTCCAAACGTGTAGGGTGATGACGCTAGTGTGTTAAAGGCTATGTATATGTTGTAGTTAATTTTTATCTCAGGTAATTTTTGTTTTTCTTTTGTTTTTGCATATGGTAATGCATGCTAATAAAGTTGAAACAAAAGAAAAATAAAAATTACCTGAGATAAAAAATTAACTACAATATAATAAGTATTATACTGTATGTGTGATTGCATCATGTATTTAAGAAAGTGGATGATTATAGAGACCGATTTATGTTAAATGATGATAAGACTGAGTTTTTGCTCCTTGGTACCAAGGATATCAATAGTATTACTGTTGGTGAGTTTATTGTGAATACAAAGCCAGTTGTTATGAATCTAGGTTCCTGGTTTGATTCTCAACTTACCCTAGTGTGTCTACTCATATCAGCAGGCACTGTAGCTCAGCTTTCTTTCATCTACATAACATCAGTCGTATTAATTTTGCAAGTTCCTAAGCCCCATGGAAACTAAGTCCTTGGTGCATGCATTCGTTATTTCTCGCGTTGATCACTACCTGCCCCCTAGCTTAACAAGGTTCACTGTGTTTTAAACACTGCAGGAAGGCTTGTTTGCTGTGCTCCGTGCTTCAGCCATATTATACCACTGATGTATGAGCTACATTGGCCTCTGTTAAAGCAGCGCATTCATTTTAAGATTTTGTTATTTGCATTCAAGGCTATCCATGGTATAGCTCCTACATACATTCAGAACTTAGTTTCTTTAAAATCGCAAGGCACATATAACCTCAGATCGTCAGGTGGGATTTTGCTAGCATCGTCAACATTTAGAACTAAGGTCACACTAGGCGATAGGTCCTTCCAGGTAGCTGCGCCCAAGTTATGGAATGCTCTACTGTGTGAGCTTTGCGATATTCCAAACTTGCATACTTTTAAGAGCAATTTTAAGATGTGCCTTTTAAAGTTTGCTTAAGGTTGAATGAATTTTAATTGTCACATATTAATAATTTAGATTTTTATGGTGAAAGTGTATAATATAATTATTCTTATTGTTTTACTTATTGTAAATAAGTTTGTAGTTTATTATTTTTTTACTAATGTAACATTGCGCATTAAATATTTTGATCATTTTATGAATACAAGTCTGCGCAATATAAGTGATTAAATTATTATTATATAAATTACTATTATTACCATAGCGTGGGGTTCTGGTCAACATGTCACTGATATGCACTCACCTATTACCTAAGTACTCTGGGTGATTGTCCATTTAAGCATTAATTTTTGTAGAATAAGCATAGTTTATTTACATTGATCTCCTCATAAAAGTTTAGCCAGTCCAATCTCTTGATGGGTTACAGTACGTTGGTCTTGTTTTTAGGCCAAAAATAAAACAAGCTACTATACTCTTTTCTGAAGACGAAAAATTTGTCTAATGTTACACTTTGATATTGAACTCCAGACTGCTCCACCGTGAAGGAATACATAGTTGTGTTGTAAAAAAGTATGCACTCATTTAGAGGAAAATATTGTCTGATCGATGTACATTGTAAGAAGATCTACAGCGTCTGTATACATGTACATGGTGTAAGTTTTGTCAGTTTCTTACATTGTTGTTCAACATGTTCATGAAAGCTGGTGTCTTGATCCACTTAGACTCCAAGTAACTTGTGACCTGTGGTGTTGTCTAATTCTTCCCCTTTACTGGTAAAGATTCTCCCATCTCATTGACAGTGGTACCACTGATTTCAGTGTGTAGCCTAGCTATTTCCAGAACTTTACATGCAGACTTTGTCTTCTCGGTATTCGATTTGAAATGGTTATTTCAAGACCAGTTCTCGAGTTCTTGGGTGCTCTCACAGAGTGAAGAGCATAGTCCAGAAGTATCATTCTGTGTATGGCAAGGACAAACCCAAAGTCATATCATCTGCAAAGATGTCAGCTGTGGTTGGCTGCAACACCCCCTTGGGAAGGTTGTTTATAAATACCAGGAAAAGCAGTGGAGAGAATACAGACCCCTGTGGTACTCCATGTGTTGGAGTCTGGGACTAAGCTTGACAATAAAATGTGTATAATTATTTACCAGTATGTGTGACATACCATATTAATATTTTAGTTGATTCAGGTGACTCCAACTTAATTATAGCCAATTTTGATCTTTTTCTAACCTGTTGCATCGCGTCAATTTATTTATGATTCGGATAATTCTTGATTTTTTCATTATAATATTTTACAATTACAACACAGACTTTGTTAGACAGAACACCCACAGCAACACTGACACTCAGACGAACGTCAACTCTGGCCCTGTTATGACAGCTACTGTACCGTACATCATAGGTACCTCTGAAACTATTGCACGTATAATTATTACAACCTTACAATATATGTGTTGCACACAAACCCATAACCACTTTACGATGTCTGCTTACTAATGTCAAGGACAAAGACAAACCGGAGGACAGACAGGGAGCAGTATACAAGATCAAATGCTGCGACTGCCAGGCTTCTTACATTGGTGAAACCGGCAGAAACCTTAGCACGCGACTGATCGAACACAAACGAGCAACGAGGAATGTTGACGTCAACAATCACATTGCTGAGCATCATTTACAGACGAAACGTCAAATTGACTGGGACTCTGCGACATGTATAACGTATTCTACAAACTACCATCAATGTCTTACTTTGGAAAGCTGGTTCACTAACTTAGAACAAACGCCACTGAATCGTAGCCAACAGTTACCAGCACCGTACAAACGACTTATTGACAAGAAGAAGCGAAACTAACTACGAGAGATTGACTGGAGAACTGACAATTTGACTAACAATAGATGACTGCTTAACTGTGACAATAGACGGATCGAAACGCACCAATTACTGATTACGAGTCTTCATAGCCAATAACACCGCGGCTTAACTGACAGACGACCAATAACATCTTGACTTTATTGACCAATCAGATCAATAACCAGAGTATATAATACCATCTACTGACATGACACAACTCACTTTGACTCTGAAGATGGCTACCGCACAGGTTGTCGAAACGTCAGTCACTGTCAACAACAACAGTCCTATTCAGGACTACGTTCACCCGGATGATCAAACTCAACCTACTTTTGATAATATTTTATCATATACACACAAACATGTAGATTGATTAACTGACTAGCCTAATTGTTTGAATGTTTTTTTTAACTGACAAACTGACACTGATTATTTACATGTAACTGACTGGTTAACAGTTTAAATGGTTGACTGATAATCAAATTCCCTCCTCCCCTGCAAAGGTGTCAAATGCCTGGGGTATGCCTGGGTTGGGGGAAGGTTGAAGCTTAGATTTGACTGATACAATGTACATACATGTAACAGAGATAAACAGTTTTCCCTTAAGTTAAAACTGTATTTCAGATTTTGATTCCTCATGGTGATCAGAGAGTTTATAATGTCAGTTGTGGAATGTGCATAGAGTTTGCTTAATATCAGTTGTGGAATGTGCCTGAATTTGAATTGCTGCACCCCATTTAATGTTTGGTTGCTATAACTTCTTTCCCTAGGAATATACTTTAGAGACTGAGTTTGAAATCCTCTTTGTTAATATAAACATACAGTACATGTAGTGGGGTGTGAGACCTTGTAAGTTATGCCTTTTATTACCTGAATGAAGGAGATGCCATAGGTTTAGAAAACTTTGAGAGATCACTGCAACAGATTGGTGGCAATACCTCATCACATGATTATCTGGACAGCAGGAGACATAAACTTCCCTTTATTTGACTGGAAGCACAATTGCCTATTTTTAATGTGTCATTTCCCTGAATAACCTGAAAATTTGCTGATTGTCTTGATGATCATTGCTTAGTCTACATGTAATTTTATAACCAATCTTATGTGGGGGTAATTAATGTCTTAGACTTTGAAGTCGCAGCCTTTACGTGCTTTTTAACACACAAACTTTATTTGAAGAAACCGATGCGAAGTATAGCAAGCGGTAAAGATGATAGCGAGATAAGGACGAAAAACTAGGACAAGCAAAAACCCAAACATTTAACTGTAAACTGGACCAAGTGCAACTGACGAAGAACTGACGCCAAAATTACAATAAAAGCTAAAATAATAATACGATATGCAGAAACACCCTAACACGAAGGACAAAGCTATGCGAACAATGAAAAACTAATGAACCGAACAAAAGGCGCGAACACAAAATAACTAAGAACGCGGCGAACACAAAAATACTATAAAGGTAATGGAAAACATTCCTGGCGCTTACAGACTTGTTTATAACTAATAACAGTCTTATCATCAAGACTGAATTCATCCGAGGTATTATTGATAATGATGCTGTGTTTTTTGAGGGTGTACATGTAAATATCAAAGCAACACTCAACAAACAAAAACGCAGGATGGTTCGCTTGTATAGACAAACAGACCAATTTCCCTTCTCAGTATCCCAGGAAAAATCTTAGAAGATGTTGTCTGCGATACCCTGAACAGCCATATGGATATACATGGTTTGTTATGCCACAAACAATGGGGATTCCGGAAAAATTATTCAACTGAGAGCCTTTTACTTCATCTAACTGAAACATGGAGAAATGCACTCGACAAGGGCCTGAAAGTAGGGGTGCTTTTCATTGATTTTCGAAAAGCTTTCGACACCGTAAACCATACTATCCTACTAGAAATGCTGAAAGCGACAATTATTTGTCTGCTCGTAAGCAATTTGTCCAATTATCAGGATTTCAGTCCAAGCAGAAAACAATTACGTATGGAGTTCCTCAAGGCTCAATATTAGGGCCCAAACTATTTTCAATCTTTGTTAATGATCTTCCTGAATCAATAACTGGTGGTAATGTTTTTATGTTTGCTGACAACACCACAATTTATACAATTGGCAAGGACATCGACAATATCATCTTGAAACTGCAGTGCATTTTAGACCAAGTATACACTTGTTGTCAGTCTAACAGATTAATAGCCCACGAGTCCAAGACTGAAGCCATGATAATTTCGAGTCAGAACTTTATTGGCTCATTGCCTCGTCTGACATACGGCAATAGTACTGTCAAGTACAAACAATCATCTAAATGTCTTGGGTTAACAATTGACAACAAGCTATCATGGCAAGAACATAATTATTAAGAACGTTTGTAAGTCCTTCAGCAACAAAGTGGCAGTCTTAAAACGGATAAAGTTCCTACCAAAACCAGTCCTGGAAACTATTTAATATAATATTATAAAACAATTATTATCCCCAGTGTTTTATATGGTATTGCAATTTGGGGATCTTGTTCTTCAACCCTGTTGGATGATATAGACCGAATTCATGTGAGAGCAACAAGAATTATTAACAATCTACCGCATTACATCCATAGTGATCATAATTATCACGGAATCGATGCTCCTTATTGGAACTCTATTCTCTCATTTTACATTAAGACGCTTTTAATTATTATGCATAATATTTATTATGGAAATAGCATTGACCCCCTAAATAACTTACTAGTGAAACGCAAGACTACTTATAATTTAAGGAAATCCTTTAATGTTGAGATCGATTGACCAAGAACAGAAATGGGAAGATCCTCCTTTAAACACCATGCTGCGCTAACCTGGAATCTCCTTCCTGATGATGTTAAGACCTGCTATAACTTGGGTTCCTTCAAGAAAAAGCTTAAGGCAAACAAGAACCTTCTAAAATCTATCAGCTTTACAAAAGTGTCCTGCTGTATTTCAAACAAATCCTTAGACTTTGATTACTTTTAAAAATTTTATTGTATACTCTTACTACTTATCTAGCTTAGCTGATACTATTTATTCAGCTATCGTCTTAATTATGTAGGATTAAGTATTACGTAGGATTTTATTAATTTATAATTTTAGATAGTGCAGGTCCACATCAGGACTTAGTGTCTTGCCTATTTTAATCTCCAACCTGCTTTACCAAATAAATTATGTACTATGTATGTATGTATGTATGCCTTAAAGTAACACAATCATGTAGACTCTGTTGTGCATTCTACTCCGGCCTGTGATCTGTCAATAAATGATTGTGGTCTAGTTTTTGAGAGAAATTGATGTCTAGTATCAAGCGATTTATACCACATACAAGCACAAGAAAATCTGTGCGGCAGGGTCTTCGACCATACCCCTAACTGTAAGCCATCTACAGTGCATGTATGCCACCTGATTCAATTACAACTGCTGGTATCGCTAAGCTATTATCTAGACAACTCAAAGCCACACAAAGGCCACTGGGCCTGATCCATGGTCGTTCTCCCATAGACCTCTGAGAGCTCTCTCCTTAGTAACAGATAAGCCCCATCATCTTACCAAGTACCAGAGGACTGGAAAAAAGCCTTGGTAACACCCATCTGTAACCAGGTGATCTGTGACGTCATTGCGGGGGCCCAGGGAAAGAAATTTTAATGCCATATCCCATAAACCAGCGCGCGCACCAATTCAATTCAATTCAATCTGTTCCCGTCAGCTTTGGTTTATGGGATACGGCATTAAAATTTCTTTCCCCAGACCCCCGCAGTGACGTCACAGATCACCTGGAAGAAAGGTGATAGTGACAGTCTGGCAAATAGCAGACATTCCCTGTATTTGCAGTAAATTGTTCATTTTCTTTGTTTTATGGACTATTGTTGACCAGGATTACGTTCATTGTTAAGGATGTTTTGTTTTGTTTGATTAAGTCAGCCTGGAGTATTAAATTATATTGCAACAGAGATGTTGTGAGCCCATAACTTCCAGTGGGTACAATGAAAGGCTGATTATAGTGCTTATTTCCTTGTGAAAAAATGTTTAAAATGTTTACAGATGGTGAAATGGAAACCAATTTTCTTCATGCAAATGCAGGGAACTTCAACTCTACAAAGCTGTCAATAACAGACTTTGCATCAGTTTGCAAGACATCTGCTGTCAGCCTTAATTTATTCTTCAAATGCAGTGAAATGTGTTAAAGTAGGGCAAGTTCTAACAGAAGTTGAAACATGTTAATTTAATTTTTGTCAATCCTATTTTCTTTCAGTAATGGACCACTTTGTGTCACAGATTTTGGAATCTTGATGACGAGGAATAGCATGGAAACCTGAGAAACAAGATCAGCAAGAAAAAGCAGCCCAGGGCACAAGGTGAAAAAACTCTTCAGTTTTTTTCTTTTACAGTAATACAATGTACATATTTTCCAGTATGTGTGTCATAGCATAAATTATTACTTGATTCATGTGACTCCAACTTAATTATAAGCCAATTTTAGTATTTTTCTAACCTGTTTGCATCACATCAATTTTATTATTTATCAGATAGTTCTCTATTTTTTATATAATAATTTATTATCATATACACACAAACATGTAGATCGATTAACTAACTAGGCCAATTGTTTGAATGGTTTTTTAACTGACAAACTGACACTTTGATTATTTACACATACATCTAACTGACTGGCTAATAGTTTAAATGGTTGACTAATAAATAACCAGAGACAGAGACAGAGTTAATAGTTCCGGCACTTGCTGGGCCGGAGTTTGGGGTCCATCAGCAAGCTCAACAGTCCCCCCCCCCCCCCCCCAAGGGATCAGGAGGGGTGAGAGATGAAACGCCTGTAAGATTTGTTTTATATACACTCTTCCGGCCACTCAGACCACATCAGCTGTAGGTGGCCTTCGCTTGTCAATCAAGAGTGGTGTTACAGCCCCATACATTTATTATTATTCTTGCGAATAAATCAAAATTTCTCAGATCAAAAATTAATATTACATGTATGTACACATACATGTAATCTTGCTAAAAACCTAATGTAAGACTTTCAGACAATAGAGAGCGGGAGAAGTATTCATGTACAATGATTTCAGCGTGACAAAAAAATTATGAATCAAGTGACAAACAAATATCGCTTATTTCAATAGAAAGCCGTTTCAATACAGATCATTAACTCAAGCAATGAAAATGCACAACAATTGAAGGGAAAATTTACCATTCGGTGATTAAGTGGACCTCGTCAATAGTGATAGCTGCAACTTGCTTTCCAGGCTTCCCTTCTTTTCCCTTTGTCCATTCCTTAGACAACCACGATTTGGGACTTCAGTATACAGTTTCACAGTTTCCACTTTTAATGGCATCATCCACATCTTCTCCCATCATCGCTGCCGTGACTACTCCGATTTTGTTCAAATGTTCCACTTGGTCTTTCATGATGGCAATCAACGGTGTTACCACAACAATTGTAAATGGCATTCTATCCTGCCTTCATTTCAATGCATGCTTTATTCGAGGAAAAAGCTGGAAAATAAGACTTTTTCCAAAGCCAGTCGGTAAAATTGCAAAGACATCTATCCTGCCGACTAGGCATTTTAAACAGTTTCTTTGCTCTTCGCGTTTAGCCTCCACGTTTGGAAAGTTGAAGTCAGCGCTGTGTTTGTTGTGAGTTCGAATTCTGCGTGACGGGACGTAGAGTCTGTCATCACTGCCATATCACATTTCTCCCTGTGATGAAAGAGGCTCCACTGTTGACAAAAGCTGTCAAAATCAACCAATCAGAGGGTATACCAGGATCTGGTATACCAGAAGCCACTTTTGTTAAAAATTCTTACAAACATTCCCAAACCTCTGCCCAGTCCCCCTCTACTTTTCATCAATTTCTTTACTTCACACTGCTCTTCACTATCTGAACGCTTGGAGCAGGCTAAAGCTACAATGACCTGGGCAACCAACTGCTTCATGGAACTCAGGAACTTTATAGCTGAGATCTGGGCAGGTTGCCTGGGGGGACTCCCATTTGAAAGGGGCAGGGATGTTCGTACAGCTGACATAGTCTTGCCTAGGGGTGTAAATTTTTGGATTTTGGTCTCACTTAGGGTGTTGTGGGCAAAAGGTTGTTCTGTTTAACCGTAAAGGTCTCTTCTAGTGTTGCACGTGAAGATAATATAATATATTTTGTCAGCTTGTTTTAATTTTTTTATAACATCAATTCCTAAAGAACATTGTAAGAAAATGGTCTCTTTTAGGGGTAAAATAAAGGTGGGTGCACGCTCAGGTTGGTCTCCTGTAGGGGTTTTATTCAAAATTTCTTGACGGGCATCCCAGCCCCTTTCAAATGGGAGTCCCCCGTGGGGCTTGTACATGAATATACACTGTTTGCATTAATTATTTTGGAGCAGGTATTTGAAACTTTACTGGAGGAAATGAAGCTTGATACAAATTAATAATGTCCTTGATGAAACATTCGCTTTACAACTTGAATTGATCTTTTTCCGAGCATACAGTTGCTTGCGCGAATATAAGTACCTTGCTGTGTTGTGTTTAAACAGCTATATGTCTTTGTAAAATTAACAAGAAATCAGTCATGGCTTAACAGGGCTCGACATTGCGATCTGTGGGGTCGCCAATGCGACCAGCTTTTACTTAGTGGCGACTGAATTTTCTTGCCTGGTCGCCAACCTGGCCCCCAAGATAGGTGATCTTCTTTTTTGGGAAAATGTACACTAATGATAATTTGTTATCCTTTACAAAGCTAACGGATAGCTAATGCTTTTTCTAACGCTCTAACGTTTCGTCTAAATGCTCTTACGGTTTGTCTAAACGTTTTAACGATTTGTCTATTGAGTAAATGCTTTGACAATTTCCTCCAACACTAAAGGATTGTTCTTATGATCTAACAGTTTGTCCGTCTAATGTTTGTCTTTTACTTGAAAGGGGTGAGGACAAAACATAGACCTGGGGTCCATGAACCCCTACTTTGGACTGGGTCCATAGACACTTTTTTTAATAATGAGAAATGAACAAAAACAGAAATAGTGCAAAAATAAGATTAAAACAACAACAACAACAACAGCAAACAATGCTCAATTGATCAGTTATAATAAATTGTGCTTTCAAGGTGTAAAAAAGGGGCTCAGTAGGCGAGACACGACTTTTACCTCATGCCAAAATGCTTTTTGTTCTAATAAATTGTTTTCTCTGACGGGTAGATTATGCTTTGGATGAAAACGTTTTGACTGAGCAAATGTGACTTTTTGATGAAGTTAAATAAATAATTTTGTTTAACACAGTTAACAACAAGGAGCGTGGGCGTGGTCAGCCATCATTAAATTTTGTTTGGTTCAAGCGCGGTCAGCCTTGCTTGCATCAGCTCCATGTGTTCAGTACAGTGTTTTCCTGGCGGTTATTCTCTTCGTTTAGCCTTTGGATCATTCTTTTATGAGGCATTCGGGCTGGTCGTGTTTGTGGCGTTCGGAGTGTTTGTAGCGTTTATGGGGCATTGGAGTTGGACCCTTGTGGCATTTTCTACAGTGTTAGCAATGTTTATGGGGCGTTGGGGATGGACGTTTGTGGTGTTTTACAACTTTTTATTTATTTATTTATTTATTTAGTCACTCACAAAACTTGCACAACAAGAACAAAAGGTGTTAATTAAATTATAAAATTAATGTGACAAGGAACCCTAACGAAGCTTGAAGCTTATATTAATAGGCTTCCTTAAACTACTAGTGAACTAAATTCGTGGCTGAGTGCAGAGTGAGTAAGATCAGAAAATTAAACAACAGATCGGCTATCAGTGAGATAATTCTTTAAATTTTTTTTAAAAACAGATATAGAAGGAGAGCTAATTAGTGAAACAGGCAACGAATTCCAGATTTTAGGTCCACGGTAAAGGATACTGAATTGCTTTATATTTGTTCTACAAAAATGAGGTCTATACTGAGAGGCTAGTTGAGTTTCGTATTGATGGACTTGATTACTACTTAAGAACAAGTCATGAAAGCTATTAGGCAAAAGATTATGGTGATAAGAATACATAAAGGTAGCGACAGAAAATGAATTAATACTAAATATGTCAAGGACTTTAAGCTGGCTAAATAAAGGGGCGGTATTTGCTAGATAGTGAGCTTTTGTTATGAGTCGCAGGCGACATTACAGTACATTAAGAAACGTGGCATTTATGGGGCTTGGTGTTGTACATTCGGCACTTGTGTGGTGTTTAGCCTGTGTATGTTTCTTCCTGCTCAACATAGGTGGGTGCCTTGGGTTTGGCGTATTGGGGCTCAGGCCTCTCCCAGCCATGAGCCCCTTCTCTCCGAGCTTGGTTTCTGCTCGGAGGTCCCTTCGGCTTGGTGTTGGGGCTCATGGCTGGAGGACGCAGGTTTGCCGGCCATGGGGGCGTAACTCTGTCTAGGGGCTGGCTGTGCCAAAGGTGGAAGCCCCTGGACATCCCGTGCACCCACCTCCAGTAAGCGACACAGTTGTTAAATGAAGTTAAATAAATAATTATTTGTTTAACACAGTTAACAACAAGGAGCGTGGGCGTGGTCAGCGGTCAGTCGTTTGGCTCAAGCGCGGTCAGCCTTGCTTGCATAAGCTCCATGTGTTCAGTACAGTGTTTTCCTGGCGGCCATTCTCTTCGTTTAGCCTTTGGATCATTCTTTTACCCCCATCCCTCCCCCCCTTTATTCTTCCACTGTTAAATCAGTGTGACGGGTGCCTGGTTCCTTTGGCGTGGGGGCTCATGGCTGGAGGGCGCAGGTTTGGCAGCCATGGGGGCATAACTCTGTCTAGGGGCTAGCTGTGCCAAAGGTGAAAGCCCCTGGGAATCCCGGGCACCCACCTCCACTAAGCGACGCAGTTGTTAACCACTTATTTCATACTGAGAGGTTGTGACATGTGTATTGACTTTCTACTTCTTGATTAGAAATGTAAAGCTCTTCGTTGCAGCTGATTAAGAGTGTTAGTTTGTTTAATTTCTCCAAAGTGCCTCCTGGATCTGAATAATTCTAAGCCATTTTCTTTTTGTCCATGGATGTCACTTTTTCCTACAATGTTTTGTCAGGCTGGGTCCAGCTCGTTAGCGTTCTTAGCAGGATGATTAATTCTCCCATGACTCAGTCATGATTGCTCTAAAAGCAATGAATTCTAAACTCCAGCTTGTTTTTCTGAGGATAATGCGAGTCTTTGTACTGGAGTGCATAATTCCTCCCTTGTTGATAAACAGTTACTTCTGAATTGTAACAGTCTTGCAACTGTGCATTTACAAGCAGAGTGTACTTCATGTAAGCACAACTAAATATTTGTGAACAATTGCTTGAATCGGCTGACAGCTTGTCAAATCTTATTTTGCACTATTTCTGTTTTTATTCATTTCTCATTATTTAAAAATGTCACGGTGTCCATGGACCCAGTCCATGACAGGGGATCCATGGACCCTGTCCATGAAAGTGGTCCATGAACCCGGTCCAAAGTAGGGGTCCATCATGTTTTGTCCTCACCCACTTGAAAGAGGATTGTGAAAATCACAAGCGCTGAATTTGACGGAAGTCGATCTTGTTGACTTTCGGGCAAATCAATCGCAATTCTCAACAGGTCGTCCTGAGTTTCTCGGGGAATGACTTTTAGCACATCGATTTAAAATGGTTTTATGTCAAACATGTATCATGATTGCGGACTCGATAGCAGATAAGTCAAGTGTAAAAACTTAAGCTAATCCAGAACGAACGGCGCTTATTTCTCGAGCTTCTTGTAAACAACTTTATGCAAATAATTTTATATTTCTGTTGAGCGTAACAACCCAAACAAAACCTCTATGGTATTTTATTGACTTCTCATAAAGTACTGTTGAACTCATGCTGTTTGTCTAACAGACTTTTTGCAAAATCAACTTCTTTGCCCAAAAACATTAGCTACGTGTCCTCTTTCTGGAGACTTTCGATCACGTGCTATGCAACCGTGAAATAGATCAAGTTTCACCAATGTTTATTTCTGAACATGCAAATACATGGGATGCAAAGCAAATTTTGCAGATTTTGTTCTTTAATAACCCAGATAAGTTTTTTGTGATTCCTAAAGTTTGTTTACTAATAGCTAAATGTGTATTCCATTGCTTGAATATCTGTTTGAGGAGATTTTCATGTACGCTTGAGTGCGGGTTCATTTTCCCGAACACTTGCTGATAATCAAGCCTTGAGTGAAAACTCTGATTTACTGTTTGAAAGAGAGTTCAAAGGAAGTCTAAAGCATTCTTTTTTCTGTTAAGGCTGATTAAAAGATGTTAAGTTTATTGTATTCCATTAGTTCTTAATTATAATTCTTGGCAACTAGAAAACTTGTTCTGGCAACCAAAAATGAAAGCTTTGGGGCCTGCTGGCCCCGACATTTTTTTCTGAAAGTAGAGCACTGGTTAATCTTTTGTTTTCTGTGCTGCGAGACTTGATCCTCGACTCGATTGTTGATAGCTTGTTCTTGATTCTTGGTTCTTGATTCTTGATTCATGCAGGAATTGAGAATCACAAATTGCATCGAGAATCAAGACTCGCAACAGACTGTCAACTTACTTTTGAATGGTACTGTAACTGTTTGAATGGTTGATTCACTGATGAAATAATGTTTGATTGATTAACTGGCATGAGTGGCTTCATTGATAACAGACAGGCTTACTGTTTGAATGGTTGATTGACTGACAGGCAAACTGTTAAATTTATTAACTGACTGGCTCACTTTTTGAATGGTTGATAGGTGGACTGATGGACTGACTGACATTTGTTGATGTATTATTGTATTTTTTTGTTATTTTTCCCCAAATTGCCAGTACAATTCTCACTATCAATTAAGCAACAGATAGTCAATAAGTTAACCAATTATAATTATTGCAGAATTTGTGATTATATTACTCTTCTGTACACCTTGCTTTTGTCAATGACTTAGCATTTTATTTATCTTTAGAATCATAATACCGGTAATACCACTGCATTGTAGAATGTATTTGTACGTGTAAGTATTCATGTAAAAAATTCTTGCTTTATAGGGAGCAACTGCAGTACCAGAGTGGTAGACTGCTGGAAGTTTGCATTAATAAGGGCAGAGTAGTGTTGGACACTAGATGGGAACAAATCAACTGGCTGGATGACATAACATACACCTAGTGCAAGGCAACTGGATAATGAAGAGGGCAGACTGGAGGGCAAACAAGACAGCTGGCTGGGCAGTGGACAGGGAAAACTAGAGCTGGCTGCAGGATTGTCACCTAGTACAAGAAATGTCAATGGAGAGGATGGATTAGATGGCAAGTGATATGAGACATCATGTGTGGCTGGTTCAAGAGTTGGGTTGTGGATTGTGGAGAGTCTTGCAACACCTGGTTTGTATTGTGTGATAATTGCATTGGTTAGAAATCTTTTAAATTAAATATTATCGCACCATTAGTATCTTTATGAATAATAACAATAATACTTTTCTAAGTCGTGATCGCAAAAATGACTTAAAAAATTTCTGGCCCTGCCCGGGAGGCCTGAATGTGGGGTACAGCTGGCCTGGGGTTTTCCTCCTAGGAGCTAGTGGACGTACGGGGACGTTTTTCACCCAGCTGTTGTTCCACAACCCCCATTCACTTAAGATTTTCTTAAACAAAAGAACAGAACTTTAATATTATAGATCATAAAAAAATGCATGTCAATCATTTAATTTCCCAGTTGTTGTATGACTGAAATAACTTCCATATAACAATAACATGTCTGTAGGTCTGGAGTCCAATCTTTTTAGATTGAAACCTTTTCAAATTTCCAAAATCTTTGCAAATATTGATATGATCTCAGGGGTCTTTTCAAAATTTTTCTGGGAAACAGTGGAAACTTAAGAAATTATATTAATTTAAGCATTTTAAGGGGTGTTGCTAGAAAGTAGTCTGAGATGTCCAGAAATTTTGATTGGCTTTTATCAAGAAAAAAATTATTTTGGGGGGTCTTCATTTTTGTAGGTTAGGTGAAATTTTTAACAATCCTTCATTTTTATATGCACGTAGTCTCGCGTTTTTCAGTCATGTGATAAACTGGAAGTAATTCCTTGATTGTCAAAAAAATTCATTAATAATACACGTAATTAGTCCAGAGTGTGTGTGTGTGCCACCATTGTACAAACAGAGGCCATTGGGAAATGACAATAATTTACCAGCATTTTTACATTTGCAACTGGTTTCATTGAATAAATCACTTCTATGCAAAGGATTGTAAAGTTTTGATCTTTAATTGGCAAGTCATTCCTAGACACATGTTTGTACAACCACTTATCGATAAGGTTTAAAGCTTCCATCACAAGATTCCATTGAGCAGTGGTTTTGTTTAACACAACATCTTAGTAATAGCTTATGACTGCAGCAATAAGAGTCAAACAATCTCATAAAGCATGGGAAAGGTTAGGGTCACATTTCAAGGACAGGTTTTTGTTTCATTATTTTGAGTAGCAAATCAGTCTGACAATTAAGGGGGGAGGACACTGGTGAGGAACCTGCTGTTGGAAGGTTGCTATGGTTACCTTCTTGTGACTTCCTTGATAACTAAACATCCTTGCCATCAGTTTTCTAGGCACCAATTCCCATGTTCATCTATTAGTGATGAATTTAATAATCAACCAATGAGTTATATCAGGTGTTATGCTTATTTTCTGAAATATCTTTCTTTCCCCTGGAGATTTTAGTAGGAGGATGTGGGTCTGTTGTAGGATTTTACAGGGAAATTACACACTCATAGAATCATTTACTCGGACTATTACCTGCAGGGACCCAGTGCCATATTGTTCATTTGAAACATGAGTGGCCACATCAAGCTGCAACTTTATAATTTTTGTCTTTTCAAATTTTCCTGAATTAACTTTGTTTCATATTATGGCTGATGATAGACAAAAGTGTTATACATTTCCTAAGCAACAGGAAAATAGAACAGTAAAATAGAAAAGATTTCCTGGGAATTCTTCAAAAATTCAAGTTGCAATGAGAAAAGAAAAGTAGCCAGTTATTAGCTGTGAGTCAGAGAGAATTTACATTCTCTTGTCTCTCCAAGCTTTTGTTCAAAGTATCAATGGTTATTTCCAAGAAAATAGAGTTAGATTTTGTGCTTTCTGAAACCAGGGTCATGGATAGGATAATATGTTATTGCATCATTTTACTCTTAAGGAAAGCATGTCAGATCTTATTAATGAAGGCAGGGAAAATGACATACTGGTATTTTGGCCTGAAATAGAGTAAAGCTACCCAGGTCATATGCTAGACAATAATAATGTTATCATAATTCTACAGTAATTACCTTTCTTCAATACACAAGGTTATCACATATGTCAGCATACCAATTAGGTTACCACATTTTTCCCATTTGGTTTGTCAATTTTCTTTAAGCTGCTATGGCAATTTTAATTACCGGTAGAGGGTTTAAAGACTGCGTTTCGTCAGATGTCATTTCACAGGGTAACAAGTAAACGCAATGCTGAATGTGAGCTGTTTTCTCAAGTTACATGTTTAGATTCCTTTGCTGCTGAAAACTGGTAACCTGGTGTTTTTAACTGGTCATTGGAATCTTGTTTAACATCACTGGGAATACTACCTAGGTGGGATCAGATGTTTTCATCATTAATAATTATTAATAATTGCTCCATAATTAATCAAAAATTATTGATGGCATGTTGAAATCAACACATTGCTACCAAAATTTCACAGATTTGAAGGACAGGCATTTTCTGCCCTCCTAACAATTAAGAGCAACACTACTTTTTACTTATTCAAGTAATCTGGGAAAAAATCAGCTTCAGGTCCAGGTTTTTTCACATTAAGGCGGCATAATGTTGGTAGCACTGTGTTGTTCCTATTTTATAAGCAAGGTGAAGCAGTTAAAAACTGGAATGTCAAAATTTGATGAAATGATTGATTCTTTGTTCCCTAGGGTAAAAATAATCTGCTTGGGTGGGAAACAAAGTCAATCACAAATTTAGCACTGAAATGCAAAAGATTTAGTTTTTGTCACAGTTCCTACAATGTATATTATCAGGATTCAGCCTGTTGGTACCCTGGGAGTAATTCAGGGAATCATATTTAACTTTGAAATTGTTTGCTTTCAAAACTTAGTTGTTACAGTTGGGTGGGGATGTGTTTGGTTATAATGCTTCCCTTGCTTATAATATTTATATTATTGTAACAATTATTATTATTATTTTTACTTTTATCATTTATTATTAGACCATTGACACAACTGCTTCATACAACTGCAAACTACCAGAGGATTCTTTAGTTGTTAAAACGTTGATTCGTTTAATTTCTTTGGGATCGCTGTATTATAATATTATGGAACCTAGGGGAATTAATAGGAATTCTGGGGAATTGATAGGAATTCTGGTAGTATTTTGTAGTCAAGTGAAGCCATTGTAAACATTAATGGTCTATTGGAACCCTATATTATTTACACAGCAAATAGCAAGCCCATTAGCATCACAAGTAGGACTTTTAACCAGGCATTAACTAGCATTAATTAAACCCTCACAAGCATAAATCATTTATTGCTAAAGCCTACGTGATTCTGTATTGGCAGTAAAAAAGGGGTCAATTTAAATATATTTGATTGGACATATGCACAGTCAAAAAAAAGAGCTTTAAGGTTTAAGTTCATTATCCCATACAACATACTACAAGGCATAATTTATGTTCTGGCTGCCTCTGCCTACTAAAAGTTTACCATCAAACAGAAGCCAAACGGAAACAATTTAACAAAACCATAAAGTACTGAAAAACTATTTTTCATATAAGGTTAACTTACAATAACACAAAGTACTGGGCCTTTATGAAGGTTAGATTTTGTTAAATACGTAATATTTATTTAATACTGTTTAAGGTCATCACTGGTCTGTTTTTTTTTTTAACCCCAGCTGTCATCTCGTCCAAATCTAGAAAACAAAGTAGCACCTAATTTCACAACTTATACAGTTGCAGCTTTGCAAAGGTTTTACCATTGGAGAACACAAAGAACTTTTAGAATAGCTTTCAAACATCCTAGCATCACTGCACTGCAGGCTATTGGTGACCATCACATTCTCTTAATTATGTTCAGATAATTATTTTATAATGTGCATGTCTATATTTCTTGGTGTTACATAAGTTCCTGCTTAAATGTCATGTTGTTATTTAGCTGTTGTTGTTTTTTTTACTGTAGGTTTTTGCTTCTTAGCAGTAAAAAACTAGAAAAAATAGGGTTATAGGTAATTTTTTTCGGAATTTTACTGTAACACCAAGTAATATAAGGCTATTATGTTTCTAAAGTGCTAATGGGCTTGCATTATCTACTTAAAATTTTAGCTTCCTATTTAATTTCAGATCTAAGGTGGCACACTCACAAGATTAGGAGCCCATCACTTGGGAAAGTCATGTTTAATCTAGCCAACCTCGCTCCTGCTGGACTGTTGAAGCTCTGCCTCTGAGAAGGTGTGAATTCTGATGTCCTCTGAGATATTCCAATGGAGAAATCCTGGAAAACTTTATCTGATCTTGTAATTCATGCTGGGGGCAGTTGGGCACTTGGAAGATTTGGCCGTTTGTTCCCAAGTGAGGAGGACAGTGTTGAGGAAGGTGAGAGTTTGCTTCTTATGTTCTTGGGGCTTCATTCATTTTGTCACAATACTACCCACACCTTTTTCCAAAAAACAGTAAGGTGCTTGCCTGCAACCAATATGTCTGGGAATGTTCCACTGCGGTAGGATGAAAAACGGGGGTGCTAATATTGTGTTGACTAACGAAGTAAGGAGTCGATGGAGGATTCGAGGACAGAGGACTGGGCATTGAATCTCTCTGGTGTGGCGTGGGTGGATTTTTACAAATGACATCAAATTGAGCTCATAGTCATAAAAATCTCTGTAATGGGGGGTAACTGGTAATGGAGTTCTCTTCTAAACCTAAAAATTTCGCATCTAGCTCAAGCTTGCTTAGGCCTAATAATAAATAACCGTTCAAACCATCGCAGAGGATATTCGCAAATCAATTATTATCTTAATTATCATTTCATTCTCATATTTCCGGTATGAATTATCTAAAACTGATCAGAACTAGGGTTTTATTACATCAACTTCTGTTGTTTTTTTGTCTGTTGTTTTTGTGTCAACTGGAAACAACAGTCAAACAAACGTGGCTGTTGATGTTCAAGACTAACTTCTCTTTGATATTATTTAAACCTTCGGAAAGCAAAATAACTAAACCATTTTAATTTAGGATTCAATTATTATCTCAATCATCATTTTCATTCTCATATTTCCGGCTTGAATTATCTAACTGATCAGAACTAAGGCTTTATTACATCAACATCTCTTGTTTGTTTGTCTGTTGTTTTTGTGTCAACTGGAAATAACAGTCAAACAAACTTGGCTGTTGATGTTAAAGATTAACTTCTCTTTGATATTACTTAAGCCTTCAGAAACCTAGATAACTAAACCGTATTAATTTAGGATCAAATTATTACGAGAAAATTAACTTGGTTAATCAGACTAATGTGGAAGTCTTCTCTATTTCCTTTTTTTGAAAGGGACATAGAGTAGATTTCCTTGGCTTGTGTGGTAAATCAAGTTAATTTGACTTTCATACTTTAGGTTCGGTTGAAGAATAGATTTTAGAATTTTCCTTAAATTTTCAGCTAATTTCATTCAGCAGTGACCTCAATTGATACATTAAAATCGGCCTTCCCATAAAGGAATGGAAGATGCTTCTTATTTCTTTTTTTTTTGGAAATTTAAACAACGCATTTGAGTACTTCAAGTCTTTTGTTGGAAAGCTGATGTTAAGTATCCATTCCGGTCACGACAGCTGAAAAATCTCTAGGGAAATTGGCTCAAATTACTATTCCGGCAAATTTTCATTATTATTCGGATACTCATCGCGGCTAGCTGCATAAATTAAGACTTAAATCAAATCCAAGTTTTTCCAGCTAACATTTAATTTTACTTTATAGGATAAAAAATAAATATTTCCGCTAATTTCCTTTTTCGTTTCAAAATGCGAAAATTTGTCCGTTATTTTCATTAGAAGTAAAAGGATCCAAAATTTAACTTAAATGAAATATTTACTTACAAAGTCGCTCTAGATCTAATCCCTTTGGCGAAATTTGAAGGCGAAATCTATTCGGCACTGATTCTAAATAACGGCATCCTAATTCATAATAGGGCGGGCAAATTTAGATATTAAGAAACATTAAGACAAAAACTCAATCGCGGCACATCTGCATTTTAGGATAAATAATAATAAACGGCGCTAGAAAAAAATCTTATTTGACCTAAACATTAATCACTAAACATTAAGATAGGGCGAGAGAACTCCAGCATTAGTTGCTTCGCAGAGGAGAGATTATTATTGACTTGTGCACTTTGGTGAAGTTTGTGAAATGAAGGTCAGTCACACCAGCGCGATTCTTGTTCAATTCTCTGCCTTCGTTTCTGACAGAGACCCTCTGAAAAGTGAGTGAACACTCTGTAGCACCCTCTTTTTTCTTGTCCGAGTCTCTGGATATTTTCACGATATATTGACTTTGTAGATACGCGTCTTCAACCAAAACAAATTATATTTTCGCGGAGAATTAATTTTGGCCGGTGTGGTATTGTGACGCAAATCAATGAGACCCCGAGGGCATGAGGAGCGAACTCTCACTTTCCTCTACGCTGCCCACCCCACTTGGGAACAAACGGCTGAATTTTTTAAGTGTCCAACTGCCCCCAGCTTGAATGAAGGGATCAGATAAAACAGACCAGGATTTTAAAGTTGGAATATTAAATGAGGACAGAAGAATGAACACCGACTCGGAGCAGAGTGGAAGCAGCCCGGCAGGGGCGAGGAAGGCTAGATTACTTTTTTTTTAAATTTTTTTTTATTGTAATTAATGGACAACAGAGACAAGTTTTATTCCTTCAATAAAGTATTGTTATCTTCAGTACCCGTGCTGTTTACTTTGTAATCCAAGTACTTAAGTGAACCAGATAAACACTCTAAAATGCTCGGACACAGCAAAACATTGCGCGCAGTAAAGACTTGTTTACACCAGCGACATAAATACAAGCACAAGTTTTAGTGCGGACGTAACAGCACAAGAATAAACACAAACACAGAAGAAAGTACGCACTTATTCTTTCTATTTTCACCAGTAATAAACGCATTTAAAGCACAAGTACAAGAAAATCAAACGGGTTGTTTTTTTTTCTTCTTGCGCTTGCTCTTTAATTTTGTGAATTAGCGATGATCAAGAAAAGAATGAGTGTGTTCCTTCTTCCCATATTTCTGCTTATGCTTTTGTTGTTGACGATCTCACTGAACTCAGTTGTACCGGTTTTGCTTGCGTTTATATTGCTAGTATAAACTAATCTTTAACTTACACGGTTTTCCAACCTAGCGATTGTTGCATTCAATGTTCTTAAGGATTTATTGAATTAAACAAATTGCCTTTCTTTACACATCGCAAGCAACAATCCCAGCGCTAAAAAACAACGTAAAGTTACTGCGCGCAATGTTTCACCGTGTCCGAGCCTTTACATTTGAGAAAACCAGAAGTACTTAACAACAAAGTACAAGTGTCGATGCGAACTTGGAAAAACAAGAGAAGAGAACCTTCGCCCACGCAAATTCTTATAATTTTGCTGATTAGCAACATAAGGTGTTTCGATTAAGGTTTTCGGATACCATACCGATATTTTTCTTTCGTATTAAAAAGTGATTTTATCCTTGTCTGATCGCTATGAAGTTTTTACCACTGACTGATTTTGGATTGAATAGCCGTGATAAATTGTTTAATAAAAAGTTCAAAAAGAGTCAAATTAATCCTAAGTCGCGTCAGAATGCTGCTCAATATCATATTTCCCTGCTTGGAAATTTTGGTGTATTTTCTTTCATGCGATCCTGAAAACTAAGCTGTTATCTCACCACCTGTCTAGGTGCAACTCTATTCTAAATTTTGATTTTTAGCGCTTCTCTGTATATCTCTAAAACGGCTTGACAGAATTCTTTTATACCTCAGCAAATAATCTTCATGATCTGCATAATAATGTCTGAAACTTTCATTAAGATCGACTCACTGTAACACTTTGAAATTTCAAGTCGAACGTTGCGTAAACCCGGCCAAAAATCTGCGTTAGTACAACTGTTTTGACGTTATGCTAATTTTTCCAAATTAATGCGGACCATACATTTTATTGCATCTTTTGACAATATTCGCACTAAGGCGAATGAAAAATATCGCCATGGTAACCGAAAAACTGTATCGAAACACCTTAAGGTCTTTCTCAAACTTGCACCAACACTCGTATTTTGAGCTTAAAGTACTACTGGTTTAAATCAAGAGAGAGCTAAGTTCTGTTTCTGAAAAACTCTTGGTTAAACTTTGTGGTAAAAATCAGACTAATCTTTAAAAAAACACCTTGCAAGTCGACGCAAAGTACGCCATAAATAAGTGATTTTCAGAAAATAAAGAGACGAAAAAAATATATCGACTGTGTCTTATTCTTATGAATTAAAATGGTGCAGTCTTCCTTGTAGAGGACCTCGGGATCGTCACGCAGAGACAAACGCCTCGCGTGACTATCTCAACGACAACTGCAAACAAGACTACGATTCTGAAGCAAACTGGAAATAAAAAGAAATCATAACGCACTTATTTGTGGCGCATTTTGCGAAAAAAAACAAACCAATGATAAAGTCAGTCTGAAATTACACACTAGGAGTTATCCAAGACCTTTTTTCCTAATACTGTGAACTTCTTTTACTCCTCAAGTGATGAAAATGCTTATTCTCCTTACTCACTCTCACGGTTCGTTCGTAATAGTAAAGTGATTTCTCGCGTGCCAAACCAATACCCTAAATTGTTGTTTTCTTATTCGAACCACCCTTCCAGCTTCAAAACTTTTTGGTTGTGACTCAAACGATCCCATTGGCGTTCATGGCGCCAAAAGCTAGTACCCACTCCCCTTGCAGTTTGGGCAATGCAAGGCAGATTTGAGATGCATCTTAAAGTTCACAGTAAATAAACGAACAAATAAACTAGCACAGACATGCGATCCACCAAGACTATACAGTCAAGACAAGTCATTCAGTCATAAATCAAGTCAAAGTCAATAAATCACTAAATTATTCAGCCAATACGTCAATATCCCAGGTGAGCAGTAAATAAGGGGGTATACCGTTATGTCATGGAATTAGCAAGTAATGAGGGAAATTGATCATCTATTAGAAAAAAAGCACGCCTGGACTATAAATATATGGATTTTACTTGGTCGACATATTGCGATTTTTTCAAAGGGTTAACCCATGATTTTGGTCAAAAATTGGAAATTTCGTCTTTGTTTTTTGACAAAATAAGCTAAGAAATAATATTTGATAATCATCTAGTTAGAAAACAAGCCTTTCAATACTATAAAATTATTGATTTCACATAGTCGCCATATTGGATTCTTTTAAAGGGGTTAACCCATGATTTTGGTAAAAAAAAAAAAAAGGGAAATTTCGTCTTTGTGATGACACATTTTACATAGCCGCCATACTGGATTTTTTTTCAAAGGGGTTAACCCATGAGTTTGGTCCGAAATTGGAAGTTTTTCCTTTGTTTGTTTTTGGACATATTAGGCCTAGAAACAGTGTCTGATGATCATCTAAAAAATCAAGAATCATCATCTAAAAAATTAATCATCATCAAATCATCATCTAAAAAATTAAAAATCAAGCCCTCCTAGACTATAAAAAATCTTTTTTAAATAGTCAGCATATTGACATTTTTTCAAAGGGGTTAACCCATAACTTTGGTCAAACAATGGAAATATTATCTTTCTTTGTTCTTGGACAAAAGGACCTTGAAATAATGTTTGATGATTATTGAAGTAGAAAACAAGCCCTCCTTGAGTATAAAAAACTGGCTATTACAAAGTCGCCATAATCAAAAATTGAAAATTTCCTATTTGTTTGTTTTTAGGCAAAATGGGCGTTGAATAATGTTTGGCAATCATCTAGTTAAAGAACAAGCCCACCTAGACAAAAAAATTTTGATTTGACATAGTTGTCATACTGACATCTTTTTTTTTTGAAGGAGTTAACCCATGCTTGTAGACAAAAACTGGAAATTTCCTTTTTTTTTCACAAAGTAAGCCTAGAAATAATGTGTCATGATCATCTCGTTGGAAACCAAGCCCTCCTAGACTATAAAAAATGGATTTTACATAGTTACCATGTAGGGATTTTTCCAAAGTGGTTAACCCATGATTTTTTGTCAAAAAATGAAAACTTTCTCTTTGTTTGTTTTTGGACAAAATAGGCCTGGAAGTAATGTTCTGATGATCACTGAGGTAGAAACCAAGCCCTCCAAGACTGTAAAAATATGGATTTTGTATAGATGCCATATTGGCTTTTTTTAAAAGGGGTTAACCTATGATTTTGGTCAAAAAATGGAAATTTTATCTTTGTTTTAAGACAACTGGGCCTTAAAATAATGTTAAAATCATTGAGGTAGAGAAACAAGGCCTCCTTGACTATATATAAATTTGGATATTACAAAGTCGCCATACAGAGATTTTTTCGAAGGGGTTAACCCAAGATTTTGGTCGAGTATTGAAATTTCCTGCGTGTTTGCTTTTTGGCAAAATAAGTCTAGAAATAATGTTTGATGATCATCTAGTTAAAAATCAAGTCTTCCTAGAGTATTAAAAACGTGGATTCTAAATGGTCATCGTATAAGACTTATTAAAGAAGTTAACCAATGATTTTGGACAAATTTTAGAAATTTCCTCTATGTTCGGTTTTGGACAAAATGGGCCTGGAAATAATGTTTGATAATCACGTAGTTAGAAAACAAGCCTTTCAAGACTAAAAAAATATCGATTTTACATGGTTGTCATAACGATTTTCTTCAATATTTTTGTCAAACACTGGAAAGTACCTGTTTGCTTGGTTTTTGAACAAACTTGACCTCAAAAAAATGCTTAATGGTCATCTAGTTGGAAGAACAAGCACTTCCTAGAGCAAAATATGCGATTTTAAAAAGTTGACATACTGAGTTTTTCAAAGATGTTAACCCATGATTTTTGTCAAAAATTGAAATTTTCCTTTTTGTTTGCTTTTGGACAAAAATTGCCTTTAAATGTTTGTTGCTTATCTAGTTAGCAAACAAGTCCTCCCAGACCAAACAATATTGGTTTTACACAGTGGCCATATTAGGATTTTTTTCAAAGGGGCTAAGCCATGTTTTGGTCAAAAGATGAAAATTTCTTCTTTGTTTTTTTTTTTGGAAATATAAGGCCTGGAAATATTGTTCTTATGATCATCTAGTAAAAAAATAGACATTCCTTGACTAAAAAAATATGATTTTTATAATGGGATAATGGGATTTTTCACGGGGTTAACCCATGGTTTTCAGAAAACACAATATATTATAGAAGAGATTTCACGCTTGTTTGATTTTTGGACAATATCTAGGCCAAGAAATTGTTTCATGAGCATCTAGTTAGAAAACAAGCCCTTCTAGACTACAAAAATATCGATTTACAAAGTCGCCATAATGGAATTTTTAAAGGAGTTAACCCATGATTTTGATCAAAATTTGAAAATTTTGTCTTTGTTTGTTTTTGGACAAAATGGGCCCTGGAGTCACATACTTGATGATCATGTGGTTAGAAAACAGGCCACCCTGGATTATAAAAATATTGGTTTTACAAAGTTGCCATACTGGATTGAAAGGGGGGTAACCCATGATTTACCAGTAGTCAGCTCTAGATCATTCAGTCACTGCATTATCCCTTTAGACCCGACCCAAATGGTAGAGTATTGTCTTGCAGCAAATCATTCAGCCTGTATAAATTCCTGTCCAAAGTCAGTCAGCCAGTCAGCTATGCAGTCAGTCAGTCAGACAGTTAGTCAACCACTCAGTCAGTCAGTCTGTCAGTCAGTTAGTCAACCAGTTAGTCAGTTAGTCAGTCAGTCAGTCAGCCAGTTAGTCAACCAGTCAAGCCATTAGTCAGTCAGACAGTTAGTCAACCAGTCAGTCAGTCTGTCAGTCAGTTAGTCAACCAGTTAGTCAGTTAGTCAGTCAGTAAATTAGCCAGTGAGTGAGTTGGTCAGCTAATCAGTCATTCAGTCACTAAGTCAGTTACTAGGCCAGTCATTTAGCCAGTAAGGTCATCAATCAGTAAGACTGTCAATTACTGATGCTGACTGTATAAGCCATAACGTAGATTGCATGTCTGATCTTTCCTCCAGTCAGTTTTACATCTTTTTATCCTCCATGTGAAAATCAAATCATGAGAACATTGAACAAAGTTCTAACCACGCTGCTAACAAACTTCAAGATTTGAAGTAGTTTTCAAACTTCAAGTTTTGCAAAATTATGAATGATATTTTAGTTATCAGCCCATTTTAATATTTCAACAAATTTGTTTGATAAAGTGCTAGGCTTGACAATTTTATTGGCTAAAATTCTGGACTTCTTGAGTCCAGAGACTGCTATTTTGAATTGGAGTTTAATTTCCTTTTCAGCAACAATCTAAACTTAAATCATGGCTTTTGCTTGTTATCTGTTTTCAAACTTTTTTAAGTGCAATGTAGTGTACGTAAAGTTCTTTGAACAAGAAAATTACTTGACTGAATAATATGAAATTTCAATGCACATCAGTGTACATGTAAGCTTAATCTTGCAGTACATTATTAATTTGTCCTTTTTTGGCCAAATTAAAGCCTTTCTTTTTTTCAAAACGTTTCCTATTTCAGCCAAACAATCACAAAATTAATGCTGCTGACACAATGATTGTGAACTTTACTTAAAAGATTGGCAAATAATTGGGTCATTGACAGTGTAGTTCTTTGACAATGACTTTGCAATTCAATTTTGCACATGAAGGTGATGTAAAGCTGCTGTAAACTAGCAGAACTTAGCTCATAAAATTATCTATAGCATGACTGTGGCAAAACTGATCAAAAGCAAACTAATACTTATCCAGGAATAAACTGCTAAATCTATTTGGAATGATTAATTTTCATACCAAACGTTTAGACACACAATAAACTAGGATTAGAAAATTGACTTTTGATGTGCATTTTCAGAGTTTTAGCAGTGTTTATTCCGCACCTACAATGGGTTCTAGGTTGAGTGACATCCACTAAAGTTGCTCAAATTATGCTTAGTTGTCGAGATGCAAACGGTTAAGTGTTTTAGAAGTTTTCCTTCATTTTGTGAAGACAGTGAATTGGATGGCTTCTTGAGCTTCAAACACAGACTGTTATTTCCTAAATTTAATGGTTAAGGGTCTAGTCAATTTTAACAAATGAATTTACCCATTCAGATCTGACAGTAAATAGATCCAATCACTTTTTATCAATTAACTTTTCTGAGTTGATGTTCTAGATTTTGTTCAAAAACTTACTTTTTGGAAATTTTAAGCAAACATCATTTGTTTTGGAAACCAACTTCTGCATAACAAATTAATAAAGTGAAAATGACGAGGAATGATCGGAAGTGGTAACTTTTGCCTTTTATTTTTTACTTACTAATTTTCACCAAAATAGTATCAATGAATCTTGCAGCAAAAAAAATTGAAAAAGGAAACTCCATACACCTTGAATCATGCAAATGATGTAGTAACTACTGAATGTGTGCACACAAACCAACTCCCCAAATATATCCTCTATTGTTAACTCCCTTAAAATGCACTTAAATGCATTTTAATGTAATGTTCTGGATAAGATTAGTAATTGTCTTTTGAACAAGCCAGCCACATATTTATCTGGTTCACTCAAGAGCTGGATCACAAAGTAAACTAGGTAGTACTAAAGATAACCTCTATTCTTAACATCAAAGGCTTGATCCAGTCTGTTTGTGCCATATGCATCAGATCACACCTGAAAGAAAAAACAACACAAATCTACATCAGCAACAGTCAGGGGTTTCAAGTAGCCATCTGGTTAAATAAGAGACTGTAAAAATGTGTAAACAGCTGTATCAATGAGGGGCCCATAAGTCCCCTTTTTCTAGGGTGTTTTATTTCCTTGGGGCATGCTTCCACAGAAATTCTTGAAATTTTAAGGCACTAAAATAAATTCATTGGTTGTTGGTGCTTATTGAAACATTACTACACTGGAACTTCCATTCAGGGGATAGCCTGTAAGCAAGCTTAGCATTTTGGGGATATCATAAAAAGTTGATGCACGAGAGGCATGCAAGAGGAGATGCAAAAGCAGGGGGTGAAGAGAGAAAGGGGTGCTTGCTACGATCATTTCTAAATTTTCATTTCAACCTTGAAAACCCTGGGACATTGCAAAGCGTGAAAACTGTCACCGCAAACGTGCCACAGATTAGAAAAGTGACACTTACTGCCTGTTCATGTGGTGAAAGCTGCAATCATTGTGATCAGTGTACACTTTAATCAATCATCTTTGTGGTTAGTCATGTTTTGAGTACTAACATGTCCCCTGAATGGAGGTACATGTAAAACCTGAGATTTGGGACTCAGAAAAAGTGTCCCTTTCCCCTGAATAGAAGGGTCCCTTCAACAGAGGTAACAGATAAAAAGATAATAATAAGAATATTTGCCCGGGACCAAATTTTGCGTCCCCTGAATGGAAGTGTCCCTTGAATAGACGTGTCTCAAAGAAGAGGTTCCACTGTATAATATTCTATTTATCAGTTTCATTTAAGAACCAATACTTATAAAACAGAGGTATTATTTACATCTATAACAATAATAATAATAAAGTCATTCAATAAAAATGTGACCCTCCATATGATTTCAGGGACAAAGGTGATAACACACTCACAACACGCTTCCACTTAAAAACAAAAGAAATTGACTTTAACAAGCTTACAAAGCACGCTAGAGCACACTTTAATGAGCCTGTGCTATTGTGTCACATACACAAAGCATGAGTTGGCTGACACGCAAAGCATGTTAATCTTAGAGAACAAAAGCTAGTGTGTGAGGAAACACCATAATGTGCTACATCGCACGCAAACGTACTGGACAAGAAGCAAAGTGATTGTAATAGAATCATTGTACACTCATTCTTTATGTGAAAGCCGAAGCTCTTATCGGCAAATAATCAGTCAGCTTCATGATTGGAAAAAACAAAGCTGCAACATTAATTTTTCTACAAAGGGTCAAGGATTTAAAATCAGACTCTTTGAATTTCTGGTTATCTGGAGCCTGTTGTATTTCTTTTAGCTTTATTTTAGAGTACCTTCAAGTTCAAGGTTGAAATATCAAATTACTGAACGACTTGCCTTGGGAGGGGGTACTTTAGCAATTTTTGGGTGGGGATGTGCCACTGGGACTCTGGAACCCTTAGTCTATACCAGAGCTAGTTCAAGTGAATTTTGCTACCCTATACCAGACTAAACTCCCCAAATCCCTCCCTATCCTAGAGTAGCTGTTCTTCAGAAACTACTGAGGTCACTAGCATAGTCTAGCCAAAACAAAACCGATTTCATTTTTTTAATAATGTTGAGTTGAAATTCCCGGTTTCCCTGGTCTAGACTAAAGTCTTCAACCAACTGATCAGTTTCCTGGAAAATGATACTCTATTATAGACCTAAAAACCTATCCCAGAAAAAACTGCTTGAAAACCTTCCCCCTCACAGCGGCACATACCTATATAGCCCATATATGGCAGTACCCCACCTCCCCCCGGGACTTGCCCATGAGCTAACACGTCAATATATATAACCTGGAAGTTGTTGATAACTCATAAAACACAAGCTAGAAAATTATTATTATTATTAAGTCTATCATTTGAAGTGTAGGAAGCGTTTTTATTTTGGGAGTATAGCAGGTGAAGGTAGGTATTTGCATGAGTCACGTGCGAAGGGTTAAAAGATCACAAGTACAGCCAGTGAAAATCTTTTTCTAAAACTGTACTGTTTTTGCGATCGGATAATTTCAAAAATTACCGCAAAACATACTACAAAAAAAAAAGATAACACAGAATAAGTGGTCTGAGAAATCTCCAAGTGTACCGTTTGTAGCAAGACAAAAAACGCCACTGCTTCAATTGTTGCAGATCAATGCTAGTAAAATTTGCGTGTCATCCGTAATTTGAAACTTCTTTCTTTTACACACATCGAAAGTTTTTTCTACACAAAATACAGACAAAAGCAACCTAACGTTTTTAAAAGCAAGGGAAAACAGTCATGATTTAAATACTGGAGGTTTTTCTAAGACTTGTAGATTCATTCGAGATCATTTTTACACAAGAAACTTTATCATCTGCACTACAGTGGAAGTCACAGAAGCGAATTTGAAGGTGTATGACATTTGCAAACTGCAGACTGCAGACCGCAGACTGCAGACCGCAGACTGCAGACTGCATGAGGCAGCAAGACTGTAAATTGAATGAAACCAAAAATATCGTAATCAAGGTGGCGTCATCATCAACATTACCTTGTTCCGAGAAGTACATGCAAGGCCCAGAAGCGAAGTTTTTTCACGCAAATTACACCGACCTGATTCCTGAATGAGTTGTTGGTTGTTCGTCTCGTATTGAATTAGAGCAGAATAATGTCTGCCGATGTCACAAACTCGCTCATGAATCCATAGCAACAGGCTAGCAATTTAACCTGCACCACAGACGAAACTAAACTGTGGTTATATAAGTCTGTCTGTGAAACAGTGCCGTGAATCCTTATTCTACGGGGGCCCCAACTGTGTACTAGGATTTGAGCATGAGCAATGATTGGCCATTGTCGATTTGCCTATTTAATTCAAAATGCACTTCCGGTAATTCGTCGAGTCCAGGTAGGATCTGTTCGGTTTAGATTGTCTGGCATATCCTTAAATACTACTTATAAGATGAAATACGTCATTTAAAAGGTGTTTTAAAATGTCCGTGATCTATCCTGGTTGTTTTTGTAGACGTAACTGTAGTGAGCACGAAGTGCTCGCAATCTAAACACTTTTTTACAGAGGACTACTATTTAGACAGGCATTAATGGGCATTGCTACTTGTCATTATCAATTCACGATAATCAAAGAAGAATAAAGAATCAATGCAATTAGTGATATGCCAACAGCATAATAGCCAACAGCATCTTGGAAATGAGGCCAATGTAACTTTGTGCAAAAACATCAACCTTGTTCCCAGGCTACTTTCTCACTTTCACACGATGTTATATTTTTAATGGTGTCATCTTTATTAGAAAGATTTTTGGTGTCTTTTAATTTACAATCTGCAGTCTGCAGTCTGCAGTCTGCAGTCTGCAGTCTGTAGTCTGCAGTCTGCAAATGTCATACACCGCGAATTTGAAGTGCTTGTTTGTTTACTTTTTATCGGCAGACATTTTTTGTCCAGAGCTGGCGATCAAACGTTTTACCTTTTCTTTGCAAAGCGCAGAATAAGTAGGGAATTTTGTTGTATTTTCACTGGAAGTTGGCATAGAGGCTATCCAATAAAAGACTAAATTTGTACGAGAGTTATATTTTTCAAGGTATGTTTTGTTTTAATTCAGTGTGTTAGGCCTGGTTCAGACGCCGAACTTTTCATAAGCCGAACCTAATTCGAATTAAGGCCGACCCAAATTATTTAGACCGGCTGAATTGATTCAGTTGCCGATCTTAATTCCAGCCAAACTAAATTCAAAAGGAGAAAAATGCTCATTTTGGTCAAACTACTTACACAATACGTTATAATAAATTATTTATGCATTAGGTTCGGTACATGAAAAGTTCGGCATCTGAATCAAAGCTGTTGCAAAGTCACTTCAAAGGCGAAATTCCCGGCTGGGCTAGGCGAAAAGAACGGCTGAGCCGCTCCAAATTGAAACAGGCGTTCCTAATTGATTCAGACGCTGAACTTTTCATGTATTTAATTCAATGTATTAGGTTCGGCTCATGAAAAGTTTGGCGTCTGAACCGGGCCTTAATCTGTGTCAACTTGCACACTAAGCGTGTCATCGATCACACTTGACTAAAATAAAGGGTTAGCGTGCTAAATACACCGAAACAAAACAATGTCTATCATTGATTGTTTCAGTAATTAAATATGTGCATAAAGTGTAAGCGTGTTGTGTTAGAGTGTTGTGAGTGTGTCATCACCTTTGTCCCTGAAATCACATGGAGGGTCACAAATAAACACATAACATTCAGATACTGTCAAATTATAACAGGCAACCTTGAGACCATAAGACCCTAAAAGAAGTGACCATTACTATATCATTATTGTATGATCAGAAATGCCCAATTTTTTCGGGAGAGGTCCCTTATCAAAAATGTCACCCAATTTACTAGTTACATTCAGATTTCTATTTTGTTACGCTTAGTTAGTAGTATTACCAACGAAGGTTTATAAAACCAACCTGGTGACTTATCATCTCTTTCCTCTGGTAATGATGTCCTTTAATAAAGCTGCCTCTCTATTGTTGAAGCCACTCATAAAAATGCATCTAACAATCGCTGCCACACCCTGTTCAAGACAAATTGCATCATTAGATTTTTAAAACACCAAAAGACTGAATAAGGGATGTGCAACAACAGCTAAGTTAAAAACCCATCTCATCATCAATTTGCTCCTAGGAACAAAAACCCCAGGCCAGCTGTACCACACATTTAATGACTGCCTGCAGGCCTGTGTCAGCAAACATTTCCAAAACTAAATCGATTTTTGAATTCAGCAGGTAACTATTGATTATCATCATCATTATCATTATTGATCAACTGTAAGTCGTCTCCAACTTTCTTGGTCTTGGACAGCATACACGATGTCATCCTCTGAGAATTGCCAGAGATTCCACCCCTCTGTTTTTGTCTAGCCTCTCACACAGGTGTTTTTAGGGGTGCTCTATTTCCTCTCTTCCAGTTAAAAACATCACAAGATGATGCAAAACTCTGTCACCATCAGCTATCAGCAAACAACTTTCCAGATGCAGCATAAATTTTCTGCATGAACTCACAGTCCACCTGTCAAATTTTGACCAATCAGAGCGCAAAAATTGGACGGAGAGCATGACCAATGTGTGACCATGGTGAGAAAAGTCAAAAGCGACTGCCTTCCCTGCCTCTGGCTGAATTTTTCGTCTGAGGCGAGTTTGAAATCAAAATTTTAATAGTGTGGCTAATAAACACAACTTATTTCCTATGCGTTTTAGAAAAATTGAACTTGATCATGCAATCATTTGAAAACTAGTAACTGGTCAGTGGATAACTTCAAAAAAATACTTGACCTTGATGAGTCAATACCTGAGCCTGTGATATGGTAAGGTGACACTGGTCAGTGGATACCCTGTTTATCACAACATGGATATGTAATATCAGGTTGCACCTGGGCTCCCAAAATAGCTAGAGCATTGTGAAGCTAGATATTTTCTCAGAGGGATAGATTTTCTTAGCTATGGGGCTCCACTATTACCAAAAGTCCACAAACCAACCTGATGACTGATGATCTCTTCCCTGTGCATGTGGCAATGACATCCTTCAGATCAGTTGCCTCTCTAATGTTGGAGCCACTCATGAACATCTGTTGAAGACAAATCTTTGCTATTCTTTTTTGCCTGAAAAAGAAATAACTGAAGGTTACGCAAAGCAAGTACATCATAATTTTAGACTTCCTAGGTTATTCAACTATTATTAGTAGCAAACAGGATTCAGTTATGCACAAAAAACCTACAAAAGTAACTGTTGTACTGAAGAAGCTGGATTTGATAGTTTTTGTGGTGGTGGCGGTTGATATGACATCTGGTTATTCTTGAAAGCTGTTGGTTTCAAACTACAGCCAAACTTCCATTAACTACCAACTCCCCACAAAGGCCACACCTCTACAATAACCACGTATCTTTGTCCTGACGGACAGTCCATAAATTGCTTCTTGTTTAAACCTCTATGTAACAGCCACCTCTCAACAAAGGAAATGGCCACTAAAGCATGTTCCCAACTACCAGTTTTTTTCAGTGACTGACGAAAAAGACAATAATGGTCATGAGATTTGATTCATATCATGCGTTGATGATTTATGTGGCAATCGTATAATTTTTGATTGCGTTCCACTTATACTGCTGCAGTAAGCATAAAATAATTGTCTACGACAGAGTAAACACCCACAAATTATAAGAACAAAATTAATGAATTAAGAACTTCAGGCTGAAGTTTGGCCCATAAAGCACCATAAAAAATAAATGTTCTTATATAATAAGGGAGAGAGTGAAAAAAAATTTTGATTGGCTGACAAGTCAACTCTTTAGCACAGGCAATTTCAAAGGCTCTTGCGGAATCTCTGCCTTCGTTGCTATCTTCCCTTCAAACATGGCTGAGTTGTCAGGTCCTGTCAACTTGGCTACGAATTCAACGAAGTCTGCATGTAGTGGTTGGGGGCTCTTTTGGTGGCGCAATCCAATCCTCAGTGTCCTCTACGTTCCCAGGCCTCAACAAAGCATTAATTTTGTTGTGGGTCCTGGCCATGCTCAAGTCCCGTAAAAGCTTGTTCCTAAAATTACGATTAGTGTAGGGGCTGCTCAGAAGGTCTCTCCTAACTGGTCACAGGAAACAATGACATTTCATTCTTTCAATAATTGTTTTTGAATCATACAAAAGATTGTGAAGGCTTCTATCTACTGGTAGGTGACGATGTCTGCTATTTCGATAAACAGTTTCTTAGACCCCGATACCACTAGTTTTCCCTCCAAAAACGCTTGAGATTGATTTCTTGAGCTCCAATATTGTCTGCTATTACGTCAGCCAGGTCTACAAAAAGCCCTTCTATAATTTTGGTTCAAGTAGCAGCTGCTCAGAAGAGAGGTCACCAATGGTGTGTTGCCCTAAACTCAAACAATACTTTGCCGCACCTTCCCCTTTCAATGAAGAAAGATTTCAACCACTACAAGCTACTCATTATTCAGACAGCAAGGCACTTCTCTCAGACTGACAAATCAAGGCTGCAGCAAGACATTTCTTCAGAAAACAAGCAGCAGCCTCGAGTTCAACCGACTGGTCTCGCATGCACCCAGACCTCTACAATTTTCACACCAGATCTCCAGCTACCACTTAGGCTGCTTCAGGCTTCTCAACTTCTACTGTATTGTCGCTAACAGAGCCTCCGACATCTTCAAGCAATCCCCAGTCTAGCCAGTATTACAACTCCTGAAATGATGAAATGATGCATGCTGTTGCTAGCCCTTTGGCCACTACCGGTTTCTTAACTCCTGCAAAATAAGCCTTGGGGACCAATCTCACATCCACTGCCCTCACCATTCAACATGGAATGAATGATACCGCTCCCTTGGCCATCAACGGGGAGTCACCACCATCACTAGGTAACCTCTCCTACCCAATTCAGCTGTACATACATGCAGTTTTGATTCTGTTGTTGCAAGTTCTCATGATAACTTTTCAGCATTAGAGTTGCATTCTCCTTCTGTTTTACCTTCTCAGCAGCAGGGTCTACCAAGTTCTGGTCATTTGTTGTGTTCTTTGGCCACTTGTCCATTAAGATTGGTTTCTCAGCTTAATACTCCCATTAAAGTGGATAAATTACAGCATGAACGTCTTCTTCAGGTCCAAGGCCTTCAAGAGGGTTTTCACCTGGGCTTCAATTACAGTACTTCCTTGAAGTCGGTGGCAGAGAATATGGCTTTGGCACTCCTAAACCCTCATAAACCCAATGCAAATAATTATGATGGATCTCTCGGCCAGCCCGGGCCTAGCTGCATGAAAGTGAGGCTAAAGAGGCCCCAAGAGTTCTGTTTTGACTGCATGTCTTAGCGATTGAGTCGATCGATGTGGTTTCCTATGAAGGAGATTTAACTCCAGCAGAAACGAAAAAGTTGATTATCTTCCCTTTGCCAAGGTTCTTAACGAAGAAAGAAATGGATTCAAGCGATTCGGCATAGCAAATGGAAGCACTTTACTATCACAGACTTCAGAAGAGAAGACTCACAAGACTACTTGAATGAGAGAATTCCTGAAAAATGGTTCTGTTTAAAGTTTGCTTCGTCCATTCTCTTACAAACGAAAGGTAAATGTTCTCGAAAACTGGTGAATCTACCGTCACGATTCAACAATCCTTAGGAGCTCTCATTGATCAGGCCTGGCACACTTCTGTGCATTAAATGTTTACAAGGAGTCTTCACGATCCTGTGTTCAAGTTTGAGCAGTGCCATAAAAGCAACAATTTTTGGAAAACCACTGTTAGTTTATCTCAAAACCCATCAACAAGTTGCTAAAATAGATCACGCGCAAGGGCAAATACATGCTCAAATACTTGCATGCTCTTTCCCTGCCAGAACCTTTTTTCTTCTTTTTAATTTCTTAGTTTGTGACAGTTCCTCTGTTAGTTTTCCAGGGCACTTTGATTAAAGGACTATTCTTAAAACATGTCGCTTTCTTCTAGTTCTTACATGGTTTCACAGGCCACTCTTGTAGGATTAACAGGCAATAATTTTAATTTTTTTGTTTCGTTCACACTCGTCGCTATTGTTACATTGTATATTATTTTTGATATGTGAAAGCTTAAAGATTTTAAAGTCGACAGCGAATGCTCCTGTTCTCGAGAATGTTTCACTTTTGTTGGATAACGCATCCTACAAACATCATGGAACAACACCATCTCTTGCAAAAATTATTTAATCCAAATACTATTGTGACTCCTCTCTTCTAAAGCAAGTGAAGCAAGCACACCTGCGTTTTCACCATAAAGTGCTTCCTATTGCCACGTCAAAATATGGTATGAATCCTTATCTTTCTTTGTGAAAAGATCTCGGGAAAGTAAAGGTAGTTCCAGCTAGAGTAAAATCTCCTTTTTGGTGGCAATCAGCTGGCAAGCAGCAACTTGAAGCAAGCCATATCAATCGACTTTATCGCAAAGACACACAGTCAAAACAAAACTCTTGGTGCCTGACTAGCCTCGCTTTCATGCAACTAGACCCAGGCCAGCCGAGAGCTCTGTCACATTTGCATTCGGTGTATGTCATCGACAATTACTTGCAATCAGAAGTTCAGACAGGCATGGTGGCAGGCCCTTTCATTCAGCCTCCCCTCCTGTAACGGTGTTTAATGGTCGCCAAAATCCCCCGATTCAAAACTACCGAGCTTCGGTTGTTGCCGCCAATGTAACGGCTAGCATGATGACACCGCTGGCCTACAGCGGGCGCAATACTGATCCCAGAAAGCCTTGGAGGATAAAATCTAATTACATATATCGTAACATCTTCCCTTTCTTAACTGAAATAAAGCTATAACAGTAAGTAAATAAATAAATATTTCTGAGTTCAAAGCGTGTCCAGTGTTCAAATATCCATTAAACAAATAAATAAATAAATAAATGTTTCTGAGTTCAAAGCGTGTCCAGTGTTCAAATATCTATTAAACAGATATTGTTGTACTACTTAAAGGTTCCGCCTGGATGGAGGCTTAACAATCCTTCCACTGCGGGTCCTTTGTACAGGTGGCTGGGATGGAGAACTGTTACGTAGAACATTCTGGGGAGGCTCTTCCTCCGATGGAGCTGAGTCGCCACTGCTCATGGCAGGGTGATCGACGGGTGGAGCCGTTGTTGTGTTAGTCGGTGTCGGAGGCAGTGAAGCAGATAAAGGGGGTTCTTGTTGAGGTTCAGGTGACTGTGCATCCGGGTTTGCTTGAGCTGACTCGGAGACGCTATCCTGTGCACAACGTAGAAACTTCCGGTTTCTTCGATATAAAGACCCGTCGACCTCTACTAGGTAGGAGCGTGGGGCCACCTTTTTAGCGCAGACCCCTCTTCTCCATTTCCTGCTTGTGTCTGATGGAGAGGGCATCAATCTGATGGGCTGACCAATTTCCAGTTCAGGAAGTTCTTTTGAGCCTCGGTCAAAGTATTTCTTAGCCATTCTTCGCTTTTTTGTCAGTCTTCGTTCGACGTCTGACTGTATCTCAGGCTCAAGGAGATGCTGTGCTATTGGCAATCTAGTCTTGGTTCTCTTGGACATCAGTCTCTGCACTGGGCTGCTATCCATCCCTTCTGTAGGGGTATTTCTGTAATCCAGAAAGCTTAGCCACTGGTCCTGATTAGCTTTTGCTGCTTTCCTCTGGAGCGTTTTGGCCGTCTTAACAGCAGCTTCAACAAGTCCATTAGACTGTGAATGGTATGGGGATGATGTTAAGTGCTCAAATTGCCAGTGGTTGGCAAATCTTGTGTATTCAGCGCAGTCAAATTGTGGGCCGTTGTCTGTGTACACTCTGTCTGGAATACCAAAGCGTGCAAAATGCTGCTTTGTCTTGTGGATGACTGCCAGGGATGTGGTTTGGGGCATCTCGTCAACTTCCCAGTATCCACTAAAGGCATCTACTGTTATCAGATAGTTGTTACCACCATGGCTGTATAGATCTTGGGCCACTATACTCCACGGTCGGGTTGGCAGCTCTGGAGTTATCAGCGGTTCTTTCGGCTGGGCTGGTTGATACTCTGCACACAGGCTGCAATTACTCACCATTTCAACAATTTGGTGGCTCATACCAGGCCAAAACAAAGCATCTTTAGCCCGTCTTAAAGAAGCTTGCTGTCCTTGATGACTTGCATGAATGCGCTTCAACATTTCTTTACGTAATGAATTTGGAATGATCACTCGATCTCCTTTGTACAACACACCATTATAGGCTCCGATTTCATCACGGTATGTCCAATATTCAGCAATCAGTGGCTCCAATTGCTGCTTTGTCTCCGGCCATCCCTGTAGGACAGTCATCTTGAGACGTTGTAGCTGATTGTCTGCTTCAGTAAGGCGTTGAATGTTCTTTAAACCATCGTTTGATACTCTCAGGAACTCGGCCGCATTAACATCTTCCAAGTTGAGGCGACAGATTTCTTCATGTTCCGGTCTGAGGCAGGTCGCAGGAGGGCCAGTGCTTGGTAGGGGTGCTCTAGACAATGTATCCGCAAGAAACATTTCCGCTCCTTTCTTGTAACCAACCTCAAGGTTAAACTTCTGAAGGCGAAGGAGCATGCCCTGAAGTCGCTTTGGGGCTGCTGTCAGTGGCTTTTTAAAGATGGTCTCTAGGGGTTTGTGGTCACTCTGTACGCTGACGGACTTCCTACCAAAGATGTATTGATTAAAACGCATGCAAGCGAAGACGATAGCGAGACATTCTTTTTCTATCTGAGCGTAACCTCTCTCTGTTGGTGTCAACGTTCTCGAAGCAAAGGCCACAGGCTGACCATCTTGTAACAGGGCTGCACCAAGGCCAGTCTCACTGCTGTCGCACTGGATGGTGACTGGTAGGTTCACATCATAGTAGCGTAAGACAGGGTAGTCTGCCACCAGTTGCTTTACACGGTCAAATGCATCTTGGTGGTGTTTCTCCCACACCCAGTCTGCTTCCTTGTCGGTGAGTCGTCGCAATGGCTCACACTCGTCAGCCAGATGGGGAACAAACTTGGCTAGGTAGTTTACAAATCCCAGGAACCGTTGCACCGCTTTGACTTTCTCCGCATTGGTCCTCCATGTGAGCCATTTCGGCATCATCCTCAAATGCCACCAACCTGGGAAATGGTGTCTCATCCTGGACCTGTCAAGCCCTGCTGCTCACAGTGTCAATGACAGGATTGCAGGCGAGGATTATTCTCTACAGTACTTGAAGGTAAATGACATTATTGAAGCCATAGTGCGGCTGGGGTGGGGTTCTCTTATGGTGAAATTTGATGAGCAAAATGCGTACTGCATTGTACAAGTCCATAGAGGATTGCCTGTTGTTAGGTATGAAATTGCTTGGTGCCTTTTATGTTGATATGGTCCTGCCTTTCGGCGACAGGTCAGCTCCATGTATCTTCACATGTAAAGCAGACTTAGTGGGGTGGGTGACCAAGTGAAACTATTATGTCACCTTCCTGATGCAATACCTTGATGACTTTAACACTCTTAGCTCTACCAGCTCCTCTGTCTCTAAACACAATCTGGACAGGTCTACTGACTGTTTTTCTAACCATAGCATCCCCCTCCATCAAGACAAATAAGAAGGGCTGTCGACATGCCTAACCATCCTGGGCATTGAACTGGACTCTTAATCTGCAGGTGTGCCTTCCTCAGGTCAAAATTAATTTGATAGGATAACTGCCTTGTTAATTTGATAGGATAACTGCCTTAACCTTGTTGAAGGAATGGTCACAAAAGATGTCTTGGTGAAAATGCAAGGAACTGGAGTCTCTACTAGGTCACCTTCAGCATGCCTGCAAGGTCGTTGTTTCTTGTGCCAAAATTAATGATCAACCTGCTATGAGCTTTTCGTTGCGATGACCACCTGATTTGTCTCAATCAGTAGTTCTTTCTTGTCTTGGAATGGCTGCAGCCTCCTTCAGTACCCTCAATGGGCTCTACTGCCCTACTTCGAGGTTCCTTCAGATGCCTCTAGGGCTCTTGGTTATGGAGCAGTGTTTCCAGGCTCACTAGTTTTCAGCTGCACGGCTTCCTACACAGGTCTCTCAGTCAATCTTGCCCCTTCTACTAGGAAAGTTTATACCTCTGCCTATGCTGCTTTTCTTGAATTTCTGTGATCAGGACAATAGCCTATCTGGATCAGCTATTTCAGCTAGTGAAGACGTGCTTATCCGTTTTGCTGCCATCTTGCCGATGCTCTCCAGCATTCATCTATAAAGGTTTACTTTTCAGCAGTCTGGTCCTGTCTCTGTTAGTTGGTTGCCTTCAGCTAGTTACAGCACGTGTTGTGGGGTATCAAACGTCACCAAGGCTCTAATGAGCTTCACCACAAACCATCACAATCGAGCTAATGCACATTATTTTCCACTCCTTGAGCTTCTCTGACTACAACCATACGATGCTTTGGGTGTTTATTACTCATACGATATCAAACTTTTGCACGAAAAAAATTTTATCGAGAGATTGGACAGTGTTAAAAAACTTATAAATATTTGGTCTTCAAGAGGTCTTTCTATCTATGGAAAAGTAACAATTATCAAGTCTTTAATCATACCAAAATTTGTTTACATTTCCTCGCTTCTGCCGGTCCCCAAGGAAATCGTTAAAGAGTTAAATCAAATGATATTTAAATTTTTGTGGAAAGGAACCGATAAAGTGACAAGACTTTCCACAATTAATGAATTTGAAAACGGTGGTTTAAAAATGATTGATCTGGAAAGTATGATTAAATCCTTACGACTAGCCTGGCTGAAAAGGATCTTCCAGTGCAACAATGGTGCTTGGAGAAGTTTTTTACGGTTTTCGTTGGAACCTTTTGGGGGCCTCTTTTTATTTCATTGTAATTATGACTTTAAAGAGATAAGTATTTCCTCTAAATTCTATTCAGAGTTACTTCAATGGTGGTCTGAGTTTCGTAGTGTTTTCGATAGTAGAAGGGAATGTCAATATATTTTGTGGAATAACAAAGAGATACGTGTCGATAATAAGCCTGTTTTCTATAAAAAACTTTTTGAAAAAGATGTCATTTTTGTAAATGATCTTTTGTTTGAATTAGACACTGCAAATTCTTTTACTATTGTTTCGAAAAAAATTAGCAAGATTAACTACCTAATTTGGGCAGGGCTTCGTCACTCTGTTCCAAAACATTTAAAGAATAGCAATTTTCTTCGCTCAGAAATAAGCTTAATATTGACAATCGATAACAAAGAATTTGATATATTAGAAAAGAAATCTAAAGATTACTACATGCTAATTAAAAGAATAATTGCCCAGTGTCCAAAAAACTCCAAATACTTGTGTCAAGATTTCAATCTAACCCAAGACCAGCTGAAAAAAGTATTCCTTCTTCCACATGAGGTAGCGTTTGAACCTTATCTAAAAGCTTTTCAATACAAAGTCCTTAATTCAATTTTATTTACCAATAAAAAGTTATGCAAAATAGGTTATATTCAAGATGATAAATGTTCACTATGCAAAACGGATTCGGAATCCCTTTACCACATCTTTTTCGAATGCAGACACACCAAGCAGTTTTGGAAGGAATTTCAATACTATTATTACACATTGACAAGAGAATTCGTGTGTCTGACCTTACAAGACGTTATTACAGGAATACTATATACAAATTGCCCTTTACTGAATTATTTGATACTGATCGCTAAACTATACTTATGGGGTTGTAGAAGAAATCAGACTCTTCCAGTCATAACTGCCTTTTCATCTAAGGTTAAAATTAAGTATGAAACAGAAAAGTACATATGTGTTAAAACTAATAACATGGGCAAATTTAATAAGAAGTGGGCTCTGCCTTTGGACTCTGTACCATAGTGTTGTCTGTACTTAGAACGTATTTTTTTCTTTTTTTGTACAGTTACTTTACCGTTAAAATTCATAGTGTAATGTAATGTAACGTATTTGTAATTTATTGCAGCATTAGTATTGTAACGCTGTGGAGTATTTAATAAACGTTTGAAAAAAAAAAAAAAAAAAAAAATACGATGCTTTGGGCTACTCACGGTCTCGAGTTTTTTGGCTTCTCACGCACTGGTGAGTTCACCGTTAACCTCCACTTCAATCCGGACATCCACATTGCTGTCAGCGATGCCCAAGCAGAATCCCTAGTCAATCCAGGCAGCTTCAGGATCTACATTAAGTGCTCTAAGATGGACCCCTTTCACCAAGGTTGCTATATCTACATTATTGGTGCTGCCCCACACATTCCCTTACCCAGTATCTTCATGTCAGTGGCTAAACTCCTGGCCTACTTTTCCTTCTCTCTGATGGCACCCCTCTAAATCGTTAATGGCTGACATCCAGTATTCATGCATTCCATCCTCTCCACTGCTGGGGTCCCTGGTTGCTACACCGGTCATAGCTTCTGTATTGGTGCAGCTATTTGTGACCTTACATGGGGAAACATACACTGACGGCTTTCCATTAAATAAGTGAAACGCATGGCTTCTGAATGGATTACAATCGGCTCACTCACCCATTCAAATGGGTTCATCAAACGGTTGAATGGGTTATGAAGTATTCCGAACAGCTAACACGAATGAGCAAACAGTTTTATACTGACCCATTTGAATGGGTTGACATAAAAAAAGGTAAACAGGTTTCAGATAAATTGTGAACGGCTCATGAAAAACGATGGTGTCCTGCTATCATTCTGAAGAAATGGACCCTGTAGTTTGTGCAGTAAGGTCTACTTCCTTCCATAGGGACTGGAATTATTGAACGGGTTGGAAATTCATTCGGAGACTCATAGCCACTATAAGACTGGTGAACGCTGTTGTATGTCAGACTATTATGTAACTTTGATTCAGTAGCATCTGAAGTATAGTGCACCATAGTCTGCTGTAGTGTAGAATGTCACTACTGTGTGAGTAGACTGTTGTTGAATTGGCTGTACATTATGGGCCTTAGCTCCCTTCATCGCAGGTCTCCACAGACCATAGGTCTTCATAGGTTCTTACCAACATTATTAATTTTAACATTCTTCAAATTTTGAAGAATAAAAAATGGTAGGTGACTGAGACTAGGAAAAATACTTCTCCACAGAGATTACACTTCTCCCATGTTAATAAACTTCTTATTCAGTCTTCTACCTGGAATCACATTTTCCAGGCAAAAAATTAATTATTCTTTGAGAGGATTTAAAAGACTCTCTGTATACCAACCTGAGATTCTTGTACATGTATGTCTGTTTCCATCCAGTGGCTTGCAACTCCAACCATGTCCATGTAGGAACCATTTCTTGTCTGTTGGAAGTTAAGGACAAAATGAAACAGTTTACTAACAGTGTACATGTGTAGAGAAACTATAATTATCAAACATAATGCAGAATGAAGTTTGCATCATTATATGTTTCTGGGCCAGAACTGCCCACCTACCCCTCCCTAAGCCAACATTTTGCCCTTTAGTGAAAAGTAAGTGTTAATGTTGGCCTGGGGGAGGGGTAGGTGGGTAGTTTCCTAGAAATGTATAATGATCTGGAAAGTTTAACACTAAAATATGACTGGCTAATTTTAAAAGAAATGGCCCTGAAAATAGGTCCAGTCAGCTGGTTACTTTTTTCAGCATTCATCAAACCTTTATCTTTGCCCATAGGGCAAGTTAAGGTAGCTCGAAACAGTTTTTCAGGGTCAATACCTCCCACGTTTGAGCATAAACTATGTCACAATAAGCTAAGATTTGGAAAAATTTCCACTACAGTTGTATAGCATTTTTTACCATATTTCTAATCAAAAAACTTTATCAGATAAAGATGAAAATCAACCTCATTCCCAGGGTTCTCTCCTACCCATCCCTACGCAGCGAGAGAGAGAGAGAGAGGGAGAGCCCCAGTTGGGTCTGGTCACATGGATCCAGAACAAAATTAATTCTGAGGGAGGAGTTCTTTGTCTCACAATTTTGTGTCTCGTTCATGCAATGATTGCAAGGGTCCGAAAGAGAAAGATAGATTTGGTAACTCTACAACTATAACTGAAACCATAGGAAATTTCTGCCTAAACAGAACTGCCACCAGATAAACAAGTTAATAATATTTTGCCTGACAGTGGCTGCTGCCAATCAGGCCAAATCAGTGTACTGCAAAGCCTACACCATTAGCAGTCTTAGCCCTTCCCCAGAAGGAACTAGGGAATTCATATTATTTGCCAAATCGTCGAAAAAATATTTTAGATCTAGTGACTTTTTATTTACGGATAGCTACAGTCTGCAATAAAATGTCAGCTTTCTCCTCCCCTTAACCTTTGTTGTGATGGGCAATAGAAAAACGTATCGCTTTTAGTGGTAGAGATATATAGTGCTTACAAACAAATGAAAAGAATGACCACAACATGATGGATGACAACAGGAAATCATGCAGTATACATGTAAGAAGAGACACAACAGAAAACATAACCTTTCAAGCGAAAGGTTTCCTTGGACAGTCCATAATGAAAACTATATTTAGAAACATTTGCAGCCCACCGATTTCTTAAACTCCTCTAAAGCTAAGGATACCTAACCCTCCATAAAAGTAAAAAAGGAACAATAATCGGTTAACAAGCGGTAGTGCAAGCCAATTTTTTTTAACAAACATGCTCATGGTGACAAAGAAAAAAAGGGAAAGACACAGAGCCATAGATAAAAATATACTCTTTTGAGATTCTGTTTACCTCTTTTCATTTGAACAATCAACTTGTGTCTGGGTGCCATATTCTCTCTGCCTGTTGCTTTGACCTTGCTATGTGATTCATTTTCAAGGTCGGTGAGGACAGCGACGCTTGATACATCTTTTTGGCGCCCTTCACATACATTTTGTTTTCTAATGTGGCCTTTACAACATAGAAATGGCAATTCAAATCCAGTGCATTTTTATTGGTATATATTATTATACCACTGCGTAAATTATTTTTGACTGCACAAGCAGTGAATCCGCAATTTCCTCTGCATGTGCTAATATTTGAAGAGGAATTCGAAAGCATCACCGAAAGATCAACATCGAGATGTTCTGAAGTTCTTTATGCCTTCGCTGTCAAAGAATTTTGTGCATTATTATTTTCATTTTCAGCATTCGTGGTTTTTTCTTGACTAGTCATGACCTCAAAGACAAGGTCAGGTACACAGTTTCATTGCTGCACGTTCCATCAACGCTTTGCAGAGACACTGATCTCACACTTATCTGCCACTCCCCCAAATCATTTTTTTGTAATCTCCCACATTCTGGGAGACACGTGACCAGACCCAACCAGGTTCTCTCAATGGGTAGGAGAGAGAACCTGGGAATGAGGTTGGATGGAAATTTGTTGTGATTAAGGTTGCAATGACATCAGAGTTGTCATAGCAACAAAATGACACTATTACCTATTTTACTTGCAGCAGTATTTCTCAGCACTGGGAACTGTTCTACCAAAATCGTTTTACAGTCCTGAGCTTTTTTTACCAATAGCGGCCTCGATGTTTGTGAAGTTAAAGCAAAATTTTTAAGAGCATTATGAAGATATTTTAGGATAATCTTTTTTTATTAGAAATACGGTAAAAAACACTATACAACTGTCATGGCAATTTTTCCAAATCTTTGTTTTTGTCAATGCAGTTTATGCTCAAACCTGGAGGTATTGACCCGAAAAACTGTATCGAGCCACCTTAAAGGGACACAGTCAGCTATGGGACCATGCTGACTTAGACGCTACTTTTGCCCGGTTTGAAAAGGGTTTACCTCAACCCGAAATCTAATCTACGCGTCAGATACATGTAGAAATCCGCTTCAATCCTGCCTAGTGTTTCAAGATCCTCGATCTTTTACTGAAAATCTCTTTTTGAGTAAACTTTTACTTGTCCTATTACATTATTTTATCACATTTGGTTAAAAACAGTATTCACAGGAACATGAACAGAAGAGGTGAGAAACGGGTAAGCGCTAGGTGGGAGAAATCGCCTTCGTTTACCAAAATAACAAGAAAAAAAACGGTAACATTGGCGAGGAAATAGTCATTATATATAATTGAAAAATCGATGAAAACAGTTACATATATTTGGAAAATCAAGCTTTCTCGCCTGTGAACCTTCGACAATGATTCAGACTTCATGCAATTTCTCACCTCTAGTGATGTTCAAATTTGGAAGCATTCGTTAATGTTTGGCTTTCCCTGGAAAAATCCACCGATGAATTCTCAATGGTATATATAAAAAACAATGAGTGCTCTGATGTGGCTTAGGGCCCATAATCACGATTTCGGCTTTTAACTAGTTCAACTCTAGAGGGTTTGTTTAGAGTATTCCGGATACGCTTTTGTTTCACGTGTATCGTATGACATGCAAATCAGCTAAGAAATAGTATCTAATGCATATGTGCATGTCATGAGCTGACTGTGTCCCTTTAAGAACACAATTCACTTGCCCAATAGAATCCACTAGTCCCAGGCTATCAGATACTAATTTCTTTGCACGCTGGCTAGAGTTGCTCTTGGCTGCACCTCAAGCAACTCTTACGCTCTCTTTCATGCTCTCCAAACTTCCCGCATACTCAATATCTCAACATTATGCACGCTGATGCATGAACTATTATCATTAAATGTACGTTGAAGGCGATCATTATACAAGCAAAGTGATCGCAGATGGAGGTTTGACTGTAATATTCAGCTTATGAATGTGTATTCCCAGAAATCCCATATAAATAGAAATATTGCAAACAATATCAAATTTAAGATTCATGAAAGTTCAGGAGTTTAAAGCGAAAGACACTTTCATTTTATATTTCCCACTTCAAGCATTAATTTACAGGGCAATTATGTACAATGCAGACTGCAGACTATTGTGTTTAGGATTATAAAACAATGGGACTATTGTTGTCACCTGCTCCTTTGCAAGGTGAAAACAATAGTCCGCAGTCTGCGTTTTACACTGACCGTTAATTTACTGAATTAATTAAGAAAACAAACATTCCATGTTTACTGAAACTAAACTTTCAGACAAGGAATGCTCTTCTTAAAAGAATATAACTAAAGATTTTCTTTATATAGAAAGGGAAAATAAATAAAAGCTTACCTGTAAGCATAAAGCCCAATCCTTTTTAAAAACTTTAAAGCCACGATGTGGTCGTACGCAGCACAAAACGTGGTCAACATTTCAGTGATTTGCAGCTACACCGGCGAATGAATTTGCCCAAAAATGCCACAGAACGAGGAACGTAATTATTTATTTACGTTTCCACTGGTAGTAGTAATAGAATGGTCCATTTGCAGGACGTTTTGCCCACAAACTTTGGCATTTTCCCCTCATATCGCCGTCGATGATCATGGCTTCCATTGCAAATCAATGGTTCTCGTTCCCAGAATCCTTGCGGCACTAGATTTCCCGCGAACAAATACTGTCCTTTTTCCTTCCAAGATGGCAGCACCCAAATCTGATCTTATAAACAGGATGTGGACCCGAAGAAAATAATACATGATCGTTCAGAAGACTCTTACTGAGGGCGCCCGTGGTCGTGACAGATATCTGCCAACGCCAGGGTAATATGGCCTTGCGCATTTGTTAGGTACTGGCCAGGCCGTGGTTTGGTGTACGTGTGGCAATTGCTGTTAAGTTTGCTATAATCGGGGGAGGAGAACGCTACTAGATACCTTCTGGGTAAACTCACAATAATGGGGTGGTTCCATCGAAATAATTGCGCCATCACGTTTGACACCCGCGCACAATTTTGATGAGGGCGCCGCGCAAAGAATAAACAAACAAAATGGTGTTGGAAATGACCTTCATGGGAGGTGAATAAGTTCCATTTTTTGTCATTATTTTCAGACGAACCTTAAGCAGCGACGTTTTTGAGCGACGCAAGTCAACCGAAAGTAGACTTTTTGCACTCTTCAGCCGTGATTTTGAACAAATTTGGGTGTAAATCGTCTCTTTATGAGTAAAAACACTTAGCAATACAAATTTGCTGCTGCCAAGGCATATCAAAAAGAAAAAGTCTTACTTCTAGTCGACGAGCGTCGCTCAAAAACGTCGCTGCTTAAACTTCCTATTGACTTCGAATGTGAGAACTGTGAATGGAACTCCTATTGTGGCAATCACGGGAGTGAAATTGTTCATGTTTTTGATTGGTATGAAGGACATAGGGGCGCGATTCTTAAGTAAAAATGAAGGGAAATATAGTGACGTTCATCCCTAAAGGTTTGACAACCAGGTGTAAAAAGAGTACAAAGTGACGTATTGAGTTAGGACAATTCCTCCTAACGTGGTTTCATGAGGTCAAGATGTAAAAAAGCTCATTTTCCATAATGCGCTTTTTCTATAATATGTTTGCGCATCTCTTTTTCCTGATCGTTACTTTCTGAAAATATTGAAGGGGTTTTTTTAAAGCATTTTCTGATTGGTTATTTCACTCTAGTCAAACATAAGCAAGCACTGCAAGTGGACAAAACTTTTTGGTGAAGCTTTATAACCCCCGCATAAATCAGACTGATTAACTTTATCTAGTCTGAATGAAAAGTTATGGGCAGGCATACCACCTTCCAAGAACATAGCGATATCTAACAACAACAAAGTCTCTAAAGACGTTCTTATGCCTTGAAAGGAGAAAAAAACGTTCGCAAGTATCATATCAATCATTCCTAATTTACACGAACGTTTAGATAGAAAAAAGATACTCCTGAATATAACAATAATAATAAATGTTATTTAGCCAGGGTTGTCTCTTCCGCATGATAAGCTGCTATCAATGAGGGCCCTGGAAAATTACAGTAACTACAAATACACTAAACATTAAAAATACAAAAAGAATGACAAAAATTGTTGTAAAAAAGCTAAAATACAGCAATTAACATTCATTTAAAAGCTAAACTACTAACTTATCACGTTCTATTTTCCCAATGCTGCTCCAAGCAACATCTCAATAATCCATAACTGGCAGAACAAGAGACTGATAAACTTTATTGGCTGCATCGACAGTTAGATGGTTTCTAATTCTTCCGAGGGCATCAATTCTCTTGGAAATCTTAGCCAGTATCTTATCCACGTGTACGTTGTTTGAAATTGAGGTTTGCATCTATCAGCACACCAAGGTATTTGTAATGTTTTGCTTGATTTATTAGCTTATCTCCGAGGAATAAGCTAAATGGCTCATTTGAAAGGGTAGCCGAAGCGATTCGTTGTTGAGTGCCGAAAGAACGCATTCGGTCTTCACAGGATGAATGCACAGCTTACTAAGATGGGTCCAGGACTGCAACAGTTTTAGATCTTTGTTGAAAACGGTACTTATGTTTCCGATATTGGAGTCAGCGTGGAAAAGGACAGCATCTTCCGCATAAAGAAGGATCTTTGACTGAAGCAAACAGTTGGGCAAGTCATTGAAGTAAACTGAAACCAAAATCGGACCAAGTATGGATCCTTGTGGAACGCCAGATTTATCTGCTGAGGTGCAGACTGTGCGCCACCATACACAAAAGATTGACATCCACTCGTAAGATAGTTCTTGAAACAGGCAGCTTCTTTAGGAGAAGTTGGTGATTTACACTGTCGAAGGCTTTTCGAAAGTCAACAAACACCGCTGCTGTAACACAACCTTCGTCAATGCCTTTCCTAATACAATCCGTGAAATATGTAACCGCGTCCTGGGTAAAATGATTTTTTCGAAAACCACACTGGAAGGGAGATAGCTGACTGGACTTATCTAAATGTTGGAGGAGCTGTATTTGCATGGCTCTTTCAAGGATCTTTGAAGCCACCGGTAAAACGGAGATGGGACGGTAGTTATCCATACACTTCTTATCCCCATCTTTATAAAGTGGAACCACTCTTCCATATTTCCATTCCTCCGGTAAAACTGCAGGACAAATCGAGAGATTTATTATGGCCGTTAGCGGAGCTGAGATGCTAGGAGCCGTATCATTTAGTAACCGGACAGGCTAGAATTCCGTCAAGTCCTGTACCTTTCGATGTTTTAAGCAGCCTAAGTTGACGATGAACAAACGCAACTGATACTGGTTTCAAAGAGAGCAAAGATTGACTTGAATTATTCAAACATGCTTCAGTGCTCAGCTGGTTCCAGTTAAGAGGTGGAATACCAGAAAGTAACTTTTCCACAACATTTGTAAAATATGTGCAGAAACCGCCTGCAATAGTAAGGAACCAGCATGGAACCCTCACACCAAAAGAAACATTAACAAAATTGAAATGGTTCAACACAGGGCTGCAAGATTTGTACACAATTAATGACTATTCCAGAACTAGTCATGTCACGCCTATGATCCAACAACTAGGTTGGGACACTTTGGAGCATAGAAGACTGCTAGCACAATTAATCATGTTCTATAAAATCAATCAGGATATGGTTGGACTAAATTTCCCATCAGAAGTCTCCCCTTTATTTCGACGACAATCATCCAGATTGCCTAACCCACAATCTTTCAATCACATCCAGACCAACATCGATGCATACAAGTTCTCATTCTTCCCAAGAACTATAGTTACTTGGAACCATGTCCCCCTCACTAATTACACTCCCACAGTTAGCGCCTTCAAGGAAGCAGCCATGTCCTTTGTTAGGTCCCACTAATTTTTTAACAAGGATATTGTACATATACTCTGTCTTCCTATTAACTTTTTCTTACTTCATTTTAATCCAATTAATTATGATATTTATTTATTTACTTTTATTCACTATTTACTGTTAACAGTATACATTTTAAATATTTTAAGTAATCTTGTACATATCATATTGTTATATTCAGTTATATAGCTTTATTTAACTTGTGTGTTATATTTAAATTACACCTCCTAGTATAGCGAAAGCTGTCTTCTTAGGAGTACTTCATTAAAGCATTAAAGCAAAAGGCATCCGTGGTTGTTTTGCCATCTATTGTCATAGGCTCAATAGAAGCTGACGGTTGAGGTGTAACCGATTTGTTGGGAAGGACTTTCTAAACAGCTTTCCAGAAATTCTTGGGATCATCAGAATTTTCTTCTATGATTCTGCCGTTGTAGCTAGATTTCGCTTTTCGAATCATAGCAGTAACCTGATTTCTCAAACTCTTGTATCTAGACCAGTGTAATTCGGTGTTTGTCCTGCGAGCTTGGCAGTGAAAATGATCTCTCTCGGCCATTACTTTCTTTATCTTGATTTACAACCAAGGATTGTTTCTGCCGCGAAATTTCTTTTCAATTTGAGGCGCATGGTTATCAGTCACGTGCAATCCTGACACGCACTGAGGTTGCCCACGAGACAGATGACAGATTTTCATTGAAACTTGTAGCACAATATTTGCTGTAGTTTCTGCATTTTATCGTTCGTGGTTTAAACTTCAGAATCAATTTGTTTGAGAAGTAATATCGAGCATCCGACACAGTGTTTCATCAACAGCTCTGAAACACCTCGAAGTTAGTCAAAAATACTCCGCTGCGCGTCGCATATTTTCAACTCTCTTCTCGGTGCTCCATCTGGTGACGAAACACTGCGTCTCATGCTTGATATATTACTTCAAACACATTTGATAGGGGGCTGGTGGGGGGGGGGGGGGGCTTAATAAAAACGGGGAGCTTATTTGAGGCTTATTTTATTAAGTAAAGACAATGGTATCAGTTCTACATAAAGAACAAGAAAACAAAGTGGAAAAGCTCAAGTACAGGAACTTGGAGGTCGTGCAGCCGAGGTTCAAAAACAAATCCGAACTTCCAGACCCATCCCAGATCAATCCACACGAATTTTAACAGTTATGTTTGATTGAGAGAGTCTATCATTTTATTGGCGAATAATAATAGGGCTGGGGGGAGGGAAGGGGAGGGGGCTTATAAGAGGGGGGGGGGGGGCTTATTAGAGGATTTACGATACTACTTTTGATCAAAAGGGTAACTCATTTACCCATCCATTCAGACCGGGTTTTCTTTCAGGACATCTGGGATGATGGAGAAGGGAGCTATAGAGGCTAGTAGAGCGTTTAAGACACCACGATTGCTATGGCGATTGAATTTGCGTTTTTTCAATCCCTTGCAACACTTTGCGGATTCCTCTAATCTCACCTTTTCGCCGAGAAAGTAGCCCTGCCTTCATACCTGCTTTTGAATAAATCTTCATATTTCTCGAGTCGCGCAGGAAGCGTCGTCCCATAAAACTCCTTTTTTTTTTATCTCATCTTATATTATAAAGGCAAAAAAAATTATAAATCACTAACACTAAGTTCTGGAAAATAGAATTTGGAGTAAGACCTACGGGAATGTACACAGGGCAGAACTGAGAAGTACACGTCAAATCCCGTTACGGACACATTGGTAATTAGACGACTCTACTAACGGCCCGGGGGGGGTGGGGTACTCCCTATAATGGCCAAAACAGGGAGGCTCCGCCCGAAAGGGGTACCTTCTTTAAATTTCAGGGATATGAAAGGTGGGGATTTCATTATAATTAGTCGAAGAATCTGGTAGTGTAGGGAAGTCTGCCATTTCTCTCTGTCAAAGGGCCCAAAAAGGATAACAGATTTATTTTATGGATTTAAAAAAACGAGAAAACGTTTTGGTTTTCTTATTTATTCATATTTCAAAGACATTGTATTTACAGCAGTTTTAAAAAGGGATGCAAAGGTTTTAACTAGGTATATGAAAGGGGTACCTTTTCTGTCAAAATTGGTGTATGAACGGGTAAGGGGTTGGACAACGCAAAGACGCAAGGAAATAATTCGAAAGGTAACCCCTTTCTTCTTCAAGGGGCCTTACAAATGACTAAGGGGTTGGACCTCGGGGCGGAGCCCACCCGTCTAATTTTATGTTGAGTACCCCTCTCCACGACTTACGGCAACTAAGGTAATAAAACTCCCTGTATAATCTACAAGAACCATTCTCGTAAGTGGCCGGCTTCAGTGACAGCAAGAAAGAATAATCTCTCTTAGTGACAGAAGTAACAGTCCTTTTCCCCTGCTTCCCAATGGTGTCCTCTTAAGGGTGCTACGATTCAACAAGGTTAGTTTCTGTCTTTAATTTAGCATAAAAAATCCGCTAAGACTATAACTTTTAATCTTACTTCTCATGTGTTATAGTATTAGAAAGATATCATTTTTTGTGAAAGCGTTTATTGATCTGTGTATTGATTGACAACTTGAAAACCAATTTCAGGCGTTTCCTTAGAAAAGAACATTAAATAAAGTGGGTAGTACCCCACACTCGGTCATGGCGTCGGTTCATATTCCGCCTTTGTAATTTTTCATATCCATTCAAATGCTATTATTTGAATCAATTTTGATTCGAGGTATTTTGCTTCAATTCTCAATGAAGAAAATTAAGAATTGACTATGACTAAGGGTCGGAACTGGCGTCTTGAGTATAAATCTAGACTGCAAAACAGTCCGTATGTTTGCCTAGGGTAAGAACGCGTCCGCACGAGCGGTCGAAGGAAAGGCCTGGGCCAAAGTGAGGGTAAAAACGAAGAGCGAGACTGAGTACAGTCTCGCTACACACGCCCTCAGGGCCTGGGGCCCAGTACGAGCCCTCGCGCTTTGCGTCTTGCAAACCAATTAAAAGAAAAAGACCGACTATTTTGCAGCCTAGAGTAAAGACTGACAGTCACTGTGGGGAACTGAAACAGACATCAACTCTGGCATTACCTTCTTCGTTTCGTCTTTCTCAGAGTATACCTTGCCGAATTGCTGAATTAAGTAAATCAGCAGCTCCATCCTTGATCATATCCGCTGTCGCTTCATCAAAACTATCTCCTGGGCACAAACTTAATTGCCAAAGTAAGTATTTTAATACTTAAAAAAGCTAACGAAGAAAGGAACGAACGAACGAACGAACGAATGAATGAATGAATGAAGAGGAAAAAATTAAGAAAGACAGACAGTCAGATCACCGAGATAGGATCTTTAGTATATCGGCAGGTAGCCTCCTATGCAGACATCCCAAGGGCGTGACGAAGCTCCTTAGAACGTCTGGGTGAGCGGCTAATTAGCAGGAGTGATCATAGGCGGACCATACGAACTCAACGAACTCCTGATCCAAACTAACTCGCAGCGTCGTGAGGTCACGCCCGACATGTGACCTCATACATTTACATATCGTAACGCCCGCTCTTATCATGATTCACACAAGTGACAGGAAGAAATGCTTGAAAAAACACACACACACAGAAGTTTGCATCTTTTGATCCAAGATGTTGATGTAATGTATTGTATTAGCCAGGAGTGTCAGTTTCAAGCGACTCAAATCGCCACAAAAAAGCAGATAACGACACTGAAAACGTATGGTAAGTAATCTTTATTCATCTTTCTTAATTACCTCACTTTAACATTTTGGGATTACAAGGTGCAAACTTCAGTATTTTATGAAGCATTTCTCCCGATCACTTGAATCAAGCCAAGAGCGGGCGTTACGAAATACATCCTCGGAGACCCAGGGGCAGATAGTCCTCAAACAGTTCGGATTGTCCGTCTGTGGTGTGATATGCTGATTAACGAATTACGTTCAATAAATCACCTCCTTTTTTGCAGATGTACTTCATAATAGTACCAGACTGTGCCAGGAGTTTTCCTTCAGGAGTCACAATGAAGGGCATTTGACCAAGAGGTGGTCTACCAGATGAAACAGAAAAGTGGCAGTTTGTCGGGGTTTCTTCTAAGGAGAGGTCAGTGGCCGCCTTGGTTCCGCTAAATCCCGGGGGAAGAGGCTCCACCCCAAGATCCAACACCTCATTCTTATACATAAACTATTTTTGACTGAGAATTACCCCTTTCAATTGATAAATGGTACCCCTGCATAATAATAATAATAATAATAATAATAATAACTTTGTTAATCTCCACAAAATGGTTTTTCAGCTTAATTTACAACCTTATGTCAAATATCTAAAATTTAGTTTTCCAAAAATACCCTTAAAAAATGCTGTTTTATTTTTACTTTAAATACATCTAAATTAGTGATAGACCGAAACTCGTCTGGGAGACTATTCCACAGCTTTTGGCCTCTGAAGGTAAACGTGCGCTGACCTGCAGCCGTCCTACAGAGGGGTATATTTAGGCGGTCCCTATTCCTAGTGTTGCAGTCGTGCACTTCCGATCTGGTTTTAAGCTTCTCACAAAGATATGGAGGTTCAAGTCCATTTAAGCATTTAAATACCATGGTAGCATCCCTAACCGTAAGTTGTTTAATAATTCGCAGCCACTGTAACTGCTTAAGAATAGGTGTAACATGATCAAATTTCCTCGTTTCAGAAACTATCCGGGCTGCAAAATTTTGCACTTTTGTAATAGCTCGATGTTTTTCTTGGTGGTATTAGCGCATACTGACGAACAATACAATTATTTACTGAATACGAGAGAATTAATCATAGTGATCAACGTACGCCTATATCAAACAGGTATTTTACGCGATTTATTTGACAAAGGCTACGTATACATTTCGAAGTTAATTGAGTTACATGTTCGTCGTACGTTAGATTACAGTCCATTGTAAGCCCCAGGTTTTTCGCAGACTTAGATGATTTAATCTCCTTGCTGAATAGTGTAATGTTTAGATCATCTGGTATCTTCATCAGCAACTGCGGAGTTCCCAGAACCAGAAGTTAGTCTTGTCCGGGTTAATAAGGAAACTGTTTTTGCAACACCATGCGGCTATGTTCCGAAGATCTTCTGTCAGCTGTTCTGCGGCCAAGGTTGCATCACGTACAGGAAGTGAGAGGTTTAACTGTGAGTCATCAACATAGCACTCTAACGACCCTACCTTAAGTACAGATGGTAGATCGTTGATGTAGATATTAAACAATGCCGGGCCCAAGATTGACCCTTGTGGAACACTATACGAGACTAGGCGGGGTTTAGATGTTTCGCAACCAATTCTCACCGAATGTTTTCTTCCGGTAAAGTAGCTTCTAAATCATTCTATTGCTTCTTTAGACGTACCCATTGCACGTAGCTTCTTTAACAAGGACATGTGATCAATGCTGTCAAATGCCTTGGAAAAATTCAATAACACCAAGGCAGTGACTTGCTTGCGATCCATTGCCTCCAGGGCTAGATCTGACATCAAAATATTCTCAAGCATGTTAAGGCATGGCTTGAGGCTAATTTGCATAAAATCTAATAATGATCATAACTTTGTCAAAATTTATCAAAACCTTCCAAAATTTGGCAACCTCGGAAAAATCGGTAACCTTAATTTTTCTGTAACGTAAGAAATCAGATATCTGTGTCACGTGATCACTTATGGTCGAGTCCAGGAAAGAAAAGAAAACTGAAAATGGGGTGGCGAGATGCCCCACAGTATATATTAAATACAGTATTTATGTTATTGTATCATCATTCCTCGCTTGAATCTGGCCGGAATGGTTGACACTCGATTTTATTTAATTAGTAATTAAGCAAAATAGGTCACGTGACACTTTTCCCTGTTAATATCTTTTTAAGAAATTAAAAATTCTCTCCGTTCCGGCCACGGAAAAAATTCGCACGGTAAAACAAACATTAACACACGGTTCAAACTTAGTTACAATCAACCATTCCCACCCCATTTTGAATTTCTTTTTGAATATCATTATGATGTCACGTTTCACGTGACTACATCACTTCAACCCCATTTAATTCAACGCCTCGAAAGAAAGTTTCTCGAAAGTTTTTTGCAACTTTTAGAATTAAAATGCACTGTTCGTTAAATAAAAACGGCTTTTTCTTTGCGGGGGTCGAGACCAAAAATTAAGCCATGCCTTAACATGCTTGAGTTGAGTGTCTCTGTCGAATGCCGTATCTTATTCCCACTCTGATGTCCACTGAGACAGTTTCTCTTTATTGCATATTCGGTGAATTGATTTAAGGCTACTCGTTCACATATCTTAGATACATGTAGGGCAGGTAACAACGACACAGGTCTATTCTCGTTGACTACTTCCGGATCTCTACCATCCTTTAGAATTAGAACAATTTCAGATTCTTTCCATGATGAGGGAAATACAGATGTCAAAAGTGAACTGTTTATGATCTCGGTCAAAATCGGGAGAATAGCCGGTAGAGCATCTTTCACCACTGCCTTGTGTAATTTATCTTTCCCTGGTGCTTTATTTGAAGGAAATGACTGTATAATCCTATTGATCTCGAAAGAGGTAGCAGCCCGAAATCGAAACTCATCTTCTTCTGGTATAAAACTGACAGGGAGTTCCTGATGTGAAGTAGTTAGACCATTGACTGATGCGAGTCTTTTGGCTTCCTCTGCGGCACGTACTCCCACCTCCGTAAAGAATTCATTGAATCTATTTCAAACGTCTGTAAATGCACCATTTTGTCATATGTAAATAAATTACTAAACCAGGAAGTTTTTTTGTCTCTTTCACAGACATAAAGTGCGTCTGTTAGCCCTTGAGGTCCTTTTAAGGGCCGAAATGGCAGATACTGGGTTTAACTAGTAATGAAACCCCTACCATTTTATATACCTAAAGGGTGGGTCATGACGCATATCACGCAAGCTAGCAGCAAGGCCGCCAGACGCAGTAAACGATGTATATTAGGAAGTTTTTGCGACCAGCCTGACCACGTCCTAAACTCGAATTTCCATTAAGATTTCCCTCATTTTTGTTTATACGATAGTCCCAACCGAGACGCATTAGATTTTCACGATCATTTGACCAAACCTAGACAACGAGCAGTCTCTCTCACTTTCATCGTCCGTTGAGCGAAACGCGAAAATGACCACGCGCTTGACGGACCCTTGTTTCTCGCATTCGCGTTCGACGCGCTACCCTCACCAAAATCGAGGAGGAGCCTTATAGGGTTTCGTCACGCGTTCCTTCTCTACGAACCGCGCCTGCATCGCGAGGAAGGAACGCTTTGAACACCCAAGGGGGAGGAGGGGGTACTCCTTATTTCAAGTGACGGGAATGATCGAAGAATTTTTTTGGCACTAAATTTTCGATTCCGGGATTTTTTGGGTAGGACAATTTGGCAAGTAGTTTTTTTGGGAGGCTTGATTTAAATAGGGATTATTTTGGGAGTTCAAAACCATCTGAAGCTGTCATTCTGCATAACGTTGTTGTAGCTGAAACAGAAGATGTTATTGGGTGTCTCGGGTGCATGTAGGCTTGATTACCAGACACTGTTCTAGCCTATTCCAGGCGCTCAGATAGTAGAGCGCGGAAGAAAAATTCACGAAGAAAAACAAAAAGAGGGGAGACTAGAGAAGGTCAATGAACTGCTACTTCACTGCTGACCTTTTATATCACCTGTTAATGTTAAAATCAAAATTACTGTACTCTGCTATGCATTAAAATTTTACCAAGTCGTGTCATGGCACGCAGCAGGCCATTGCACGTGTTATATAGAAGATGTGCTATACGTGCCAAAGCAAACACTTTGCCGGAAATTTTGCGTAAAAGAAGGTATAATTGTGAGTTAAATGTTTCACATGTAAAATATAAGATGATAGTCTTATCGGTTGTGTTGGCTAGAATGTTGAATCAATTTACCGCCATCAATTCAATGGTCAATTCAATGCAATTTATTCGCATTTTCACATGAATATTGTTTTAAAAACAATAAAAATGGAAGCGACGAAAAATGTTCCTAGCGCGCATCACAGCCTAAAATTAATGAAGGAATTTTCTTTGGTTACAAAAATTCATTCGATTCGGGAAATATCTAAAGGTGAACTTGGTGAAAGGAAATATCATAAAAAGCAATTTTCCTTATTTCACTCGGTGTTCAACTCCTACGCATCAACACTGATCAAATGACATCCTCTCCCGAAATGAGAAAATGATTTCTGTTGATTCATTTTCCTTGGTCATGTTGAAGGAAAATGTTGATCGAAGAGTTACGTTAGCCACTTGTGGCATTTGCTAGTTATATCAGTGTTCTTGTTGATTGATTTGAATAAGCCATTTCACTACTAATAGGTTTGGTTTTTTAAGTTAGTTGATGATCGTTAGAAAATTTCTCCTGACATGGATTCGGTGCAAAGGAGATGTGCCAATTTGGTGCATCTCCGCGGTAACACTTCTGTTCATGAAATATGTTTAATTGGAGCCTTTTGTTCAGTTTAACATTTTTTGACCTTAATCTGGTTTTCCATCGATATTTACCAGGAAATGACTACCTTACTTGTTTTTAACAGTTTTAAGGGTGTTTCTTTGAGTTTTGACCGAATTAATGGCAGTCAAGAAAACTTTAATTAGATTTAAGTGATTTTAAAGGTGTTTTTATGGTTAAACAATTATTGTTCTAATTTCTGCCTTGTACCTTGAACTGCATTTTAATTTACCCTCTGAGTTTTGCGATCACGTCGGTGGTTAATTTATGGAAAGTTTTAGCCAATCATCTTCGATGAGGAAGCTTAATACCTTCTGTAAATCGACAACAACCTAAGATTTTCGAACTGTTACTTCAGTACTTTCCTATTTGTTGTTATGAAAAGTTTTAGTTTGACTAGATACTTTATAGTTTTTACATTGTTCTCCAATTCTCAACATTGAATTGCCGATTTCGAATTTTGGCCAGTTACCTTAAGCCTAATAGTGAAAATGTAGGTAGAAAAACCATTTTGACAAAGTAATTATCTCGAAGGTTTGATGCTAATAAGGCTGTCTCAACCAATCAGATTAGACTTACGTCAGCACTAGTTTACATTAGTGAGGAGCCAATTGAACAAAATAAATACTTAATACTTAATAAATACTTAATAAACAAGGCTTTTCCATCTGTCTAAGGCTCTAATTAAACATAGTTTCTTTTTATTCTTCAGTCCAATGCCACGAAGTTAGCTCAACTCCAATTTTACAATTCTCTGCTAATTCAGTGTTACACCCATTTTTGAAATAGCCAGAAAACCATCTGCTCAGGGTAAACTAGTGCTGACGTAAGTCTAATCTGATTGGTGGAGAACTGACCCCTCTAAACTTCTTTATAAAAAAGTTTAGCCCCACGTCTAGACAATTTGAAATATCCTTGAACCCCCCTTCTATTTTTCACTCCCCCCTCTACATAAATAAGCTTACCTGTAAAATATTTGAAGCCAACGTGGTCGTACACAGCCCAAAAGATGTTCAACATTCCAGCGATTTACAGCTATATTGGCGGCTGTTTGTCCAAAAATGCAGCAGAACGAGGAATGAAACGTTTCAAAGGGTAACACCTATAGAATAGTCCATTTTTCGGGTAGTCTTGACTACAAATTGGAGCAGTTTCCCACACTGTTTGCAGTTGATGATCATGGCTTCCATTGCACCGCATTGGTTTCTCGTTTCCAGAATCCTCGCGGCACTAGTTTTCCCGAAACCTCGTCCCCTGGGATTTTCCTTTAAAAAATCACAGCGCGCGATCTTGGGCGGCCTATGATATCTCTTGACGATTAACGGAAAGTTTTACCAGATTTCTTTTTTGTCACAGATACTGGCCATGGTAACGTTTTGCTTTCCTCCGACTTCTATGAAGGGGACAGCGAGTAACATTTGTAAAACTTCTGTTTATATAGCGATATAAATGACAAACAAGCTATCGTACATGCATAAGGTTTGTACTGGAAAAGTCCGTTTTCGCGACTCTTCTGATATTTTATTGCATTTCTTGCGAAGTGGGCCGCCGTACACAGCCTAGTTTTATTCACCTTAACTCTCAGCCACATCATAGCGACACAAGTTGGTTTAGACTTATCTTGTATGACCTGTATTTTTTAAAAAATTCATCGAACTCTGCGATCAAACGACTGGCAACAAAGAAAGACTTGGGCCCATTTAAAATTGACAGAGAGCTACAGAGCTGTAGTTGATTCCAATCGATCGGTCAATCTTCCTTTAATACAAGGAAAATCCGTTGTACTTATCCTTGGAAGAGAAAGATATCAGAGGTCTTCAAATGTTTCAGATCGGCGACCTGTCATCGTTCCTGTCTGGATTGCTGACTTGCATCCGGAGATTTGTTTGTTTCATGGTCGGGTTGTAGAGAAGACCAGACTCCATAAAGCATTTTGATGAACAATTCTATTTCAATTAAGTTCAATTTGTTTAAATTCACTGCAGATCCTGCAGGCAAAGGCCCACATTTTTCTTTGACATTGGGCAAAATCACTTTCCGCTTGATGACCTTGATCGTACAATAATTCCACAGTCACGATGAATTTCAGTCGAAGTACTAGTCGATAACAGCTTGTCTCAACTCTGAAGCATTTGACATATTTTGTACGTGACAACGTAGAGCCGGTACGCCCTTTCATAAACTTGTAGCATTTGAATAATGCGCAATCAAGAGCCATTATGGCTCTTGACGCAATTAAATGGATCTCAAGCTTTTGAATCGCACACACGCGAAAATATTGACATAGTTCGCGATGTTATTATTTTCCATTGTTGCTACGTTCGACTTCTGTCAGAGCAAAACCAGCGGGTTGCGTATAAATTAGCTTCTCAGGAATATTTAGGCTGTACACGTGACCAGCCGATGTCAAGGCCTTTCCCCCCCCCCCCCCCCCCCACCCATTTTTTAAGGGAAAAGCCCTGAGGACGAGGTTGTTTTTCAAGGGGGAAAATAAAACGGTTCTAAATGCGTGCAAAGCGAGTGAAAGTGGTAACGAAGATGGCGACCTCCTCACTGACTAACACAATGAATAGACGAAGTAAGAAAGCAAGTTTGTTTGTTTTTGTACAAAGAGGATAAATCTTTTTTCCCCGAAATCAACATTTTAATCATTTTACAATTTTCCTGTTCATCGAACTACAGTTCCATGAAGAGGGGAAAGTAGCCTTATATAGTGTATGTAAAAATTCCCTCCTGTTAACGGGAACACTTGGAAAGTTTTCCTTTTACAGGCATTAATACCGTGAAAAGCGGAGATTTCCATCCTATATAACACTGTACTCAGGGTTTCCAATAGCTTTATCTAAAACAAATGTACTCTCGCCATAAGATCAATAGGACGCATTCTGAAATATCTCTCGCTAGACGGACTTAAATATTAGTTAATTAATGCCCTTGTCATCTCGCGATTGGACTATTGTAATTGTCAGTTTGTACGGTATTCCTAAATATCAAAGGGATAAACTCCATCGAATCCAGAATACCGCGGCGCGTCTTGTGATGGGCCTAAAACGGTCAGACCATGTAACGCCTATACTAAAGAACTTACACTGCATGGCTTAAAGTTGAAAAGAGAATTGAATTTAAGATTCTCCTCATAACGTATAAGACTATATATGGCAGCCTGCAGACTACCTGAAGCCTTTAATTAAAATGTATCAACCGGCACGAAATTTAAGATCAGCGTCACGTTCACTACTCTGTCTGTCCTCCAAAAGCTAAAACTGAAAACTACGAGTGTAGAGCTTTTTCTCTTGTGGCACCGAAATTGTGGAACTCCCTACAGGAGGACATTAAGAATGCCAAGACTGTGATCTGTTTTAAAAACAAGTTGAAAACTCATCTTTTTAGGAAAGCTTTTTTGTTTTAGTAATCATTATGGTGAACTTAATTAGATAGGGATTGTGATTTTATTTTCTGTTTGTAAATCATTTTGAGGCGCATTGAGCTTAGTAAATGCGCCATATAAGAATGTATTTATTTTTTAAATGACTAAAAGGTAAATACGTTGATAAAAAACACACACAAAAAAAACGACATTGGCTACAACATGACTAGTGAATTTACCTGATAAAGAGTTTTGTTCTATTTGAAAAATATGTTTTCTAAGGATGATTTATTAATCCCTGTCAGCATGCTCTGTGCTTTCAGGTTTTGGCAGTAAAGCTTCCTCTAATTGGTTATTTCATTTTAGCCAATCATAAGCAAGCAGTGCACGTGATTGATAAATTATCTTGTCAATGAGAATTTACACAGCAGGGGCACACCACATACAAAGGAATATAGCGATATTTACCAACAGCAGTCTCTAAAGATGTTTTTATGCCTTGAAGAGAGAAAAAAATCATATCGATCAATCCCAATTTAGAGGCAAGACAGTGAAAAGAGCGTTTAAATAAAAAAATTATCCTTGAATCTGCATCACGTCATGAGTTGTTAATTGGCCGCAGTTTTGCTAAAACTGTTTGGGTGTGCAGTGGAATCTTTTACAGATGGTATTTCCAGTCGATTTTTTGAAAACGAACCTAACGAAATTTGCGGTCATTTGTGTGTAAAAGGCCCAAAAGGCAGGTTTCTTGCGTCCGATTTTCTCAAAAGTCATATAAGCAAAGGAAAGAGCGACGAGGAAGAAAGGAAGAGAAACGAAACAGCAATGGCAACATTCTTAGTTTTTTGGCTACTCTTTGGCAATGGTTTGACCGAAGAGGTCTATTCAACGGTAACGTTTTTAAAAATCCGGATATATTTTCATTGCCGATGAGATCTGAAGCCGACAATGTATGAAATGGCACAAGAGTACAGCATGCTGATTTCGTTTACACACAATTCCTGAATTCTCTCTAACCTTTAAAGCCTCGCGGACCACGCGTTGAAATCACCCTTCTTATGTGTGAACAGAAGCCCTCCTAACGGTATGGTTTTTGTGGCAGCCTCCTGTTTACCTGTGTCAAGTCACGCGAATGGGGATCCACACGGATGTCATCTGTACACTTTAATACTTCTCTTTTAAAGGAAGAAATACTCTAAACAGTGGCTGATCCCTGCTTTCTATTACTTTGTATTTGAGGGCAATTTCCAAGTACAAGCCCCCGGGGGGCTTATATTTGGAGGGGCGATTTAACGGAGGGTTTATTGCGTTACGAGTTTGGGGGGCTTTTATTTGGAGGGGCTTATACATGGAGGGGCTTTTTTTCGAAATTTTACGGTAAGGCCTCTTGTCTTAAACAGGGTAGCGAAATGAAATGATTATTGTCTTAGACAGGGTAAGGTTTGAAGGTGTCGACGACACATACATAAAACCCTTACTCAAGCCGTTTCCCTTTGATTTCCCTTGGAGGCCGGGGTATATCGGCACATTAAACAAATTGGATCAATAAAAAATAAACCTTTTGAAGTTTTCTTTATTCCTTTGCACCTAAAACCAACTGTGACGCACGGAGTCGTTCAATTACGGCACACGCTGAAATCTCTGTTTTGGGCCTTTCTCTCGCTTTAAAATTGCTTCAATAGCAACCACAAGCTTAGTGTTCGGTAACAGGGCGTTTCTTTACCCATTCATTTATTTCGGGCACGTGTAAAACCCGTTTATAATGCTCCACCAAGAGCGGGAACTTCTCAAGTTCCCCAGGAACATCTTCTTTACCCTTCGCATGGAAGTTGTGAAAGAAGTCAAAGAAAATGATGTCGGCATAGCTCAGCTGCAGATAAGAAACAAAAAGAAATCGCAGTTACGCTGGGGGCTTAGGATTGGGGTAACCTTTCTTCTGCATGTGGCGATAAGCCTCAGGCAGTAGATGCGGTTACAAAAATCGTGGTAAAAGGTATTTCCCACGTTAACAAAGCCGTGGTAAATTTAACGTGGGTTTAGTTTAGTTCCTATTAAGGTAATTAAGCCGCTTTCAGTTTACGGCTTCATTCGCGTAATCACGGTAATATTATATATACTTTCGCCGTCTACATTGGCAGTATTTTTATGTTATGTTGAAGAATTACGTATAACTTTATAGCTGAAATTTCAACTGGTATGCCATTTATGAGGATACCCCAATTACCCGCCCATTCAGGGGTCATTCCACGGTAATGTGAAACTAGACATTGGTTTTAAAAAGTAACAAACTTGTCTAAGATTACCTAAAAACTAAAAGCGAAATGTCCAAAGTTGACATTTTAAGCACTATCATGCATACAATTCCCAGGTCATATTTTGCAAAAACTATAATTTATTCTGCATGTGTTGCCAAAAGCCGTTGCGGAGAAGACAAATTTATATTTATATTGTAAACATGGTCTATACGATATACGTACCTAGCTTGAGTAATTAAAAACGAGTGCAAAGAATTGGACTTTCCAAAGTCAAAATGTCTTCTCCGCAACGATTTCACTACTAAGAGTTTTGATTGCAATAAGGAAAACCGGCCAAAATGTTTAAATTTTTTAAGTGTTCTGATTCATAGTCAGTGTGACCTTTCTATATGGAACATTCATCAAAATACATAAAACTTCAACGAAAATTTAGTGTTTTATTTTTGTTGCGGAGAAGACATTTCCGTTGCGGAGAAGACAGCTACGAAAGCAAGACTTGTTTTTACTGGCCAGATTTATGGGTTTTGCCCTCCGGGACAAGCAGAAAGCATTGAGCATTGAGCACTGTTGCACTGTGGGTGATTAACTGTGGGTGCAATATATCCATTCGGCCATCTTGGACACTGTGTCCAGTCCTCTCCTGTCATTTAGTACTATCTGATCCACGTTTTACCCTTAAAAGGACAGGGTTTTTTACAGCGAGCCCTTTTGTCTTCTCCGCAACAGGACCGCATCAAATCATTGCAAAATTTAAAAGGAATAACTAAAAAAAAGCTAAAAAAAAAACTCATAACTCATAGCTAAAAAAAGGTTCCTGTAATCCTTTGTAAGCCCCCGTAATCCTTTGTAACCCCTTAAAACCCCATGTAACTCCTTATAACCCCCTGTAACTCCTTGTAACCCCCTGTAGCCCCTTGTAACTCCTTGTAACCCTCTGTAACCCCCCGTATCCCCATGTATCCCCATGCAATAGATCGTGAAAATAAGTCGTGAAAAAACGATTTTCGACGTTTTATGTAGCAAACAAGAATTTCTGGATTATGAAAACATCGCTTTCAAAATCGCACAAAATTCGAATTTTTCCAAAGGGGTTAGTCCACGGTTTTCGTCACAAATTGGAAATTTCTTCAACTTTGATTTTTATCCAAAATAAACCAAGAAAGAGTATCTAACGACGTTCTAGCCAAAAATAAGGTTTCTGTAATCCTTTGTAACCCCTTGTAACCCACTGTAACCCCTTCTAACCCCCTGTAACCCCTTGTATCCCCATGTAACCCCCTGAAACCCTCTGTAACCCCTTGTAACACCCTGTAACCCCTTGTAACCCCCTGTAACCCCGTGTAACCCCTTGTAACCCCCTGTAACGATTTGTAACGCCATGTAACCCCTTGTAACCCCCTGTATCCCTAAGGATCCCCATGTAATAGATCGGGAAAAAAAGTCGTGAAAAAACGATTTTCGACGTTTTATGTAGCAAACAAGCATTTCTGGACTATGAAAACATCAGTTTCAAAATCGCACAAAATTCGCATTTTTCCAAATTACTTAGTCCACGGTTTTAGTGAAACATTTGACATTTTGTTAACCTTTTGTTTTATACAAAAGACACCGAGAAAAAGTATTTGCTGACGTTCTTGTTAGAAAACAAGCTTTTCTAGAAAATAAAAACATGGATTTCAAAAAATGCGAAACTGGCATTTTTCCAAAGGGGATAATAGTCCATAAATTTGGTCAAACAGTTAAAGTTTTTTCATCTTTTGAGTTTATCAAAAATAGAGAAAAAGTATTTGCTGACGTTCTGGATACAAAAGAAGCCTTTAAAGACTATAAAAACATCTCTTTATGAAAAACGCACAAGTGAAAATTTTCCAAAGGGGCTAGTCCATGGTTTTCGTCACAAATTGGAAATTTCTTCAACTTTGATTTTTATGCAAAATAAACCAAGAAAGAGTATCTAACGACCTTCTAGCCAAAAAAAAGGTTTCTGTAATCCTTTGTAAGCTCCTGTAATCCTTTGTAACACCTTGTAATCCACTGTAACCCCTTGTAAACCCCTGTAAACCCTTGTATACCCCTGTAACCCCATGTAACCCCTTGTAACCCTCTGTAACCCCTTGTAACCCCATGTAACCCCTTATAACCCCCTGTAACCCCGTGTAACCTTTTGCAACCACCTGTAACCCCTTGTATACCCCTGTAACCCCCTGTAACCCCGTGTAATCCCCTGTAACCCCGTGTAACCTTTTGTAACCCCATGAAACACTTTGTAACCCCCTGTAACCCCGTGTAACCCCTTGTAATCCCCTGTAACCCCGTGTAACCTTTTGTAACCCGCTCTAACCCCTTGTATCCCCCTGTAACCCCCTGTAACCCCGTGTAATCCCATGTAACCCCTTGTAACCCCCTGTAACCCCTTGTAACCCCCTGTAACCCCCTGTAACCCCGTGTAACCCCTTGTAACCCCCTGTAACGATTTCTAACGCCATGTAACCCCTTGTAACCCCCTGTATCCCTAAGGATCCCCATGTAATAGATCGGAAAAAAAGTCGTGAAAAACAGATTTTCGACGTTTTATGTAGCAAACAAGCATTTCTGGACTATGAAAACATCGGTTTCAAAATCGCACAAAATTCGCATTTTTCCAAAGTAGTTAGTCCATGGTTTTAGTGAAAAATTTGACATTTTGTTAACCTTTTGTTTTATACAAAATACACCGAGAAAAAGTATTTGCTGTCGTTCTCGCTATTAGAAAACAAGCTTTTCTAGACAATAAAAACATGGATTTCAAAAAATGCGAAACTGGCATTTTTCCAAAGGGGATAATAGTCCATAAATTTGGTCAAACAGTTAAAGTTTTTTCATCTTTTGAGTTTATCAAAAATAGATGGAGAAAAACTGTTTGCTGACGTTCTAGATACAAAAGAAGCTTTAAAGACTATAAAAACATCTCTTTATGAAAAACGCAAAAGTGAAACTTTTCCAAAGGGGTTTGTCCAGGGTTTTCGTCACAAATTGGAAATTTCTTCAACTTTAATTTTTATGCAAAATAAACCAAGAAAGAGTATCTAACGACGTTCTAGCTAAAAAAAGGTTTCTGTACTCCTTTGTAAGCCCCTGTAATCCTTTGTAATTCCCTGTAACCCCCTGTAACCCCTTGCATCCCCCTGTAACCCCGTGTAACCCCCTGTAACCCCGTGTAATCCCCTGTAACCCCTTGTAACCCCCTGTAACCCCTTGTAACCGCCTGTAACCCCTTGTAACCCCTTGTAACCTTCTGTACCCCCATGTAACCCCTTGTAACCCCCTGTTACCTCGTGTAACTCCTTGTAACCCCCTGTAACCCCTTGTAATCCCCTGTAACCCCCTGTAACCCCTTGTAACCCCTTGTAACCCCCTGTAACCCCTTGTAACCCCTTGTTACCTCGTGTAACCCCTTGTAACCCACTGTAACCCCCTGTAACCCCTTGTAACCCCGTGTAATCTCCTGTAAGCCCTTCTAACCCACTGTAACCCCGTGTAATCACCTGTAATCCCTGTAACCCTATGTGACCCCTTGTAACCCCCTGTATCCCTAAGGATCCCCATGTAATAGATCGGGAAAATAAGTCGTGAAAAAACGATTTTCGACGTTGTATGTAGCAAACAAGCATTTCTGGACTATGAAAACATCAGTTTCAAAATCGCACAAAATTCGCATTTTTCCAAATGGGTTTGTCCATGGTTTTGGTGAAAAATTTGAAATTTTGTTAACCTTTTGTTTTATACAAAATACACCGAGAAAAAGTATTTGCTGACGTTCTCGTTAGAAAACAAGCTTTTCTAGACAATAAAAAGATGGATTTCAAAAAATGCGAAACTGGCATTTTTCCAAAGGGGATAATAGTCCATAAATTTGGTCAAACAGTTAAAGTTTTTTCATGTTTTGAGTTTATCAAAAATAGATCGAGAAAAAGTGTTTCTGACGTTCTAGATACAAAAGAAGACTTTAAAGACTATAAAAACATCGCTTTATGAAAAACGCAAAAGTGAAAATTTTCCAAAGGGGTTAGTCCAGGGTTTTCGTCACAAATTGGAAATTTCTTCAACTTTAATTTTTCTGCAAAATGAACCAAGAAAGAGTATCTAACGACGTTCTAGCTAAAAAAAGGTTTCTGTAATCCTTTGTAAACCCCTGTAACCCCCTGTAACTTCCAGTAACCCCTTGTATCCCCCTGTAACCCCTTGTAACCCCCTGTAACCCCTTGTAACCCTTTATAATCCCCTTTAACCTTTTGTAATCCCTTGTAACCCCCAGTAACCCCTTGTAACCCCTTGTAACCCCCTAAAACCTCTTGTAACCCACCGTAAGCCCCTGTAACTTCTTGTAACCCGTCATAGCCCCCTGTAACCCCTTTTAACCCCTTGTAAACACCTGTAACCTCTTGTAACCCCTCATAACCCCCTGTAACCCCTTGGAAACCCTTGTAACGCCCTGTAACCCTCTGTAACCCCTTGTAACCCCATGTAACCCCTTGTAACCCTTTGTAATCCCCTGTAACCCACTGTAACCTATTGTAACCCAATGTAACCCCTTGTAACCCCCAGTATCCCTAAGGATCCCCATGTAATAGATCGGGAAAATAAGTCGTAAAAAAACGATTTTCGACGTTTTATGTAGCAAACAAGCATTTCTGGACTATGAAAACATCGGTTTCAAAATCGCACAAAATTCGCATTTTTGTAAAGGGGTTAGTCCATGGTTTGGTGGAAAATTTGGCATTTTGTTGCCCTTTCGTTTTATACAAAATATACCGGAAAAAAATATTTGCTGACATTCTCGCTAGAAAACAAGCTTTTCTAGACAATACAACCATGGATTTCAAAAAACGCGAAATTGATATTTCATGAATTTGGTCAAAAACTTGAAGCTTCTTCATCTTTTGAGTTTATCAAAAATAGATCGAGAAAAAGTGTTTGCTGACGTTCTAGATACAAAAAAAGCCTTTAAAGACTATAAAAACATCTAATAATGAAAAAACGCAAAAGTGAAAATTTTCCAACGGGATTAGTCCATGGTTTTCGTCACAAATTGGAAATTTCTTCAACTTTAATTTTTCTCCAAAATAAACCAAGAAAGAGTATCTAACGACGTTCTAGCTAAAAAAAGGTTTCTGTAATCCTTTGTAAACCCCTGTAACCCCCTGTAACCACCAGTAACCCCTTGTATCCCCCTGTAACCCAGTGTAATCCCCTATAACCCCTTGTCATCCCCTGTAACCCCTTGTAACCCCCTGTAACCCCTTGTAACCCTTTGTAACCCCCTGTAACCCTTTGTAACCCCCTGTAACCCCTTGTAACCCCTTGTAACCCCATGCAACCCCCTGTAAGAACTTGTAAGCCCCTGTAACCCCTTTTAACCCCTTGTAACCCCCTGTAACCCCTTGTAACCCCTTGTAACCCCCTGTAAACCCTTGTAAACCCCTGTAACCCCTTGTAACCCCCTGTAACCCCTTGTAACCCCCCGTAACCCCTTGTAACCCCCCGTAACCCCCTGCAACCACTTGTAACCCTTTGTAACCCCCTGTAACGCCTTGTAACCCCCTGTAACCCCTTGTAACCCCCTGTAACCCCCTGTAACCCCTTGTAACCCCCTGTAACCCACTGTAACCTATTGTAACCCCATGAAACCCCTTGTAACCCCCTGTATCCCTAAGGATCCCCATGTAATAGATCGGGAAAATAAGGAGTGAAAATTCGGACAAAATTCGCATTTTTCCAAAAAGGTTAGTCCATGGTTTGGTGGAAAATTTCACATTTTGTTGCCCTTTCGTTTTATACAAACTATACCGGAAAAAAAATTTTGCTGACATTCTCGTTAGAAAACAAGCTTTTCTAGACAATACAACCATGGATTTCAAAAAACGCGAAATTGGCATTTCATGAATTTGGTCAAAAAGTTAAAGTTTTTTCATCTTTTGAGTTTATCAAAAATAGTTCGAGACAAAAAAAAGGTTTGTCCATGGTTTGGTGGAAAATTTCACATTTTGTTGCCCTTTCGTTTTATACAAACTATACCGAGAAAAAGTATTTGCTGACGTTCTCGTTAGAAGACAAGCTTTTCTAGACAATAAAAACATGGATTTCAAAAAATGCGAAACTGGCATTTTTCCAAAGGGGATAATAGTCCATAAATTTGGTCAAACAGTTAAAGTTTTTTCATCTTTTGAGTATATCAAAAATAGATCGAGAAAAACTGTTTGCTGACGTTCTAGATACAAAAGAAGCCTTTAAAGACTATAAAAACATCTCTTTATGAAAAACGCAAAAGTGAAAATTTTCCAAAGGGGTTAGTCCATGGTTTTCGTCACAAATTGGAAATTTCTTCAACTTTAGTTTTTCTGCAAAATACACCAAGAAAGAGTATCTAACGACGTTCTAGCTAAAAAAGGTTTCTGTAATCCTTTCTAACCCCCTGTAATCCTTTGTAACCCCTTGTAACCCCCTGTAACCCCCAGTAACCCCTTCTATCCCCCTGTAACCCACTGGAACCCCATGTAACCCCTTGTAACCCCCTGTAATCCCATGTAACCCCTTGTAACCCCCAGTAACCCCCTGTAACCCCTTGTAACCCCCTGTAACCCCTTGTAACCCTTTGTAACCCCCTGTAACCCCATGTAACCCCCATTAACCCACTGTAACCTATTGTAACCCGATGTTTCCCCTTCTAACCCCAAGTAACCCCCTGTAACCCCTTTTAACCCCTTGTAACCCTTTGTAACCCCTTTCAACCCTTTGTAACCCCCTGTAACCCCCTGTAACCCCTTGTAACCCCCTGTAACCCTTTGTAACCCCTTGTAACCCACTGTAACATCTTGTAACCCCCTGTACCCCCTTGTAACCCACTGTAACCTCTTGTAACCCCCTGTACCCCTGGTAACCCCTTCTAAACCCCTGTAACCTCTTGTAACCCGTCATAACCCCCTGTAACCCCTTGTAACCCCCTGTAACCCCTTTTAACCCCTTGTAAACACCTGTAACCTCTTGTAACCCATCATAACCCCCTGTAACCCCTTGGAACCCCCCTGTAACCCTCTGTAACCCCGTGGAACCCCATGTAACCCTTTGTAACCCCCTGTAACCCCGTGTAACCCTTTGTAACCCCCTGTAACCCCCTGTAAACCCTTGTAACCCCCTGTAACCCCTTGTAACCCCTTGTAACCCCCTGTAACCCTTTGTAACCACTTGTAACCCCCTGTAACCCCTTGTAACCCACTGTATCCCCTTTTAACCCCTTGAAACCCCTTGTAACCCCCTGTAACCCCTTCTAACCCCTTGTAACCCCTTGTAACCTAATATAACCCCTTGTAACCCTCTGTAACCCCTTGTAACCCCTTGTAACCCCCTGTAACCCCTTGAAACCCCCTATAACCATTTGTAACCCCTTGTAACCCTTTTTAACCTCCTGTAACCCCTTGTAACCCCCTGTAACCTATTGTAACCCCTTGTATTCCCTTGTAACCCCCTGTAACCCCTTGTAACTCCTTGTAAACCCGTGTAACCTCTTGTAACCCCCTGTAACCCTTTCTAACCCTCTGTATCGCAGTGTGACCTCTTGTAACCCACTGTAACCTACTGTAACCCAATGTAACCCTAGTAACCCCTTTAACCCCCTGTAACCCATTGTAACCCCTTGTAACCCCCTGTAACCTCCTTGTAACCCCTTGTAACCCTTTGTAACCCCCTGTAACCCCTTGTAACCCCCTGTAACCCTTTAAAACCCGCTGTAGCCCCGTGTGACCCCTTGTAACCCACTGTAACCTATTGTAACCCAATGTTACTCCTTGTAACCTCCTGTATCCCCAAGGATCCCCATGTAATAGATCGGGAAAATAAGTCGTGAAAAATCGATTTTCGACGTTTTATGTACCAAAGAAGCATTTCTGGACTATGAAAACATCAGTTTCAAAATCGCACAAAATTCGCATTTTTCCAAATTAGTTAGTCCATGGTTTTGGTGAAAAATTTGAAATTTTGTTAACCTTTTGTTTTATACAAAATACACCGAGAAAAAGTATTTGCTGACGTTCTCGTTAGAAAACAAGCTTTTCATGACAATAAAAACATGGATTTCAAAAAACGCAAAACTGGCATTTTTCCAAAGGGGATAATAGTCCATAAACTTGGTCAAACAGTTAAAGTTTTTTTATCTTTTAAGTTTATCAAAAATAGATGGAGAAAAAGTGTTTGCTCACGTTCTAGATACAAAAGAAGCCTTTAAAGACTATAAAAACATTTCTTCATGAAAAACGCAAAAGTGAAAATTTTCCAAAGGGGTTAGTCCATGGTTTTCGTCACAAATTGGAAATTTCTTCAACTTTGATTTTTATGCAAAATAAACCAAAAAAGAGTATCTAACGACGTTCTAGCTAAAAAAAAACGTTTCTGTAATCCTTTGTAGGCCCCTGTAATCCTTTGTAATCCCTTGTAACCCCCTGTAACCCCTTGTAACCCCGTGTACACCCTCTAACCTCGTGTAATACCCTGTAACAAGGGTAACAAGGGGAAAAAACGGGTAACAAGGGGTAACAAGGGTAACAAGGTGAAAAAGGGGTAACAAGGGGTAACAATGGTAACAAGGGGTAACAAGGGGTAACAAGAGGTAATAACGGGAAAAAGGGGTAACAAGGGGTAACAATGGTAACAAGGGGTAACAAGGGAAAATAAGGGGTAACAAGGGTAACAAGGGGTAACAAGGGTAACAAGAGGAAACAAGGGGTAACAAGGGGTAACAAGGGTAACAAGGGGAAACAAGGGGTAACAAGGGTAACATTGGGTAACAAGGAGTAACAAGGGTAACAAGGGGTAACAAGGGGTAACAAGGGTAACAAGAGGAAACAAGGGGTAACAAGGGGTAACAAGGGTAACAAGGGGAAACAAGGGGTAACAAGGGTAACAAGGGGTAACAAGGGGTAACAAGGGTAACAAGGGGTAACAAGGAGTAACAAGGGTAACAAGGGGTAACAAGGGTAACAAGGGGTAACAAGGGTAACAATGGGTAACAAGGGTAACAAGGGGTAACAATGGTAACAAGGGAAAACAAGGGGTAACAAGGGTAACAAGGGGTAACAAGGGGTAACAAGGGTAACAAGAGGAAACAAGGGGTAACAAGGGTAACAAGGGGAAACAAGGGGTAACAAGGGTAACAAGGGGTAACAAGGGTAACAAGGGGTAACAAGGAGTAACAAGGGTAACAAGGGGTAACAAGGGTAACAATGGGTAACAAGGGTAACAAGGGGTAACAATGGTAACAAGGGAAAACAAGGGGTAACAAGGGTAACAAGGGGTAACAAGCGAAAGAAGGGGCAACAAGGAGTAACAAAGGGTAACAAGGGTAAACAAGGGGTAACAAGGGTAACAAGGGGGAACAAGGGGTAAAAAGGGTAACAAGGGGTAACAATGGGTAAAAAGGGTAACAAGGGTAACAAGAGTAACAAGGGGTAACAAGGGGTAACAAAGCAAAACAAGCCATAACAAGGGCTAACAAGGGGTAACAAGGGTAACAAGGGGTAACAATTGGTAACAAGGGGTAACAAGGGGAACCAAGGGGTAACAAGGAGTAACAAAGGGTAACAAGGGGAACAAGGGGTAACAAGGGTAACAAGGGGTAAAAAGGGTAACAAGGGGTAACAAGGGTAACAAGAGTAACAAGGGGTAACAAGGGGTAAGAAGGCGAAACAAGGCATAACAAGGGCTAAAATGGGGTAAAAAGGGTAACAAGGGGTAACAAGGGGTAACAAGGAGAAACAAGGGGTAACAAGGAGTAACAAGGGGACAGAAGGGGTAACAAGGGGTAACAAGGGGAAACGAGGGTTAAAAAGGGGTAACAAGGGTAACAAGGGGAAACAAGGGGAAACAAGGGGTAGCAAGGGTAATAAGGGGTAACAAAGGGTAACAAGGGGTAACAAGGGTAACAAGGGGAAACAAGGGGTACCAAGGGTAACAAGGGGTAACAAGGGGTAACAAGGGTAACAAGGGGTAACAAGGAGTAACAAGGGTAACAAGGGTAACAAGGGGTAACAAGGGGTAACAAGGGGTAACAAGGGTAACAATGGGTAACAAGGGTAACAAGGGGAAACAAGGGGTAACAAGGGGTAACAAGGGTAACAAGGGGAAACAAGGGGTACCAAGGGTAACAAGGGGTAACAAGGGGTAACAAGGGTAACAAGGGGTAACAAGGAGTAACAAGGGTAACAAGGGTAACAAGGGGTAACAAGGGGTAACAAGGGGTAACAAGGGTAACAATGGGTAACAAGGGTAACAAGGGGTAACAATGGGAACAAGGGGAAACAAGGGGTAACAAGGGGTAACAAAGGTAACAAGGGGTAACAAGGGAAAGAAGGGGTAACCAGGGTAACAAGGAGTAACAAAGGGTAACAAGGGGAAACAAGGGGTAACAATGGTAAAAGGGGTAACAAGGGGTAAAAAGGGTAACAAGGGGTAACAAGGGGTAAAAAGGGTAACAAGGGTAACAAGAGTAACAAGGGGTAACAAGGGGTAACAAAGCGAAACAAGGCATAACAAGGGCTAAAAAGGGGTAACAAGGGTAACAAGGGGTAACAAGGGGAAACAAGGGGCAACAAGGAGTAACAAGGGGTAACAAGGGTAACAAGGGGTAACAAGGGGTAACAAGGAGTAACAAGGGTAACAAGGGGAAACAAGGGGTAACAAGGGGTAACAAAGCGAAACAAGGCATAACAAGGGCTAAAAAGGGGTAACAAGGGTAACAAGGGGTAACAAGGGGTAACAAGGGGAAACAAGGGGCAACAAGGAGTAACAAGGGGACACAAGGGGTAACAAGGGTAACAAGGGGTAACAAGAGGTAACAAGGGTAACAAGGGTAAAAAGGGGTAACAAGGGGTAACACGGGTAACAAGGGTAAAAAGGGGTAACAAGGGGTAACAAGGGTAACAAGGGGTAACAAGAGGTAACAAGGGTAACAAGGGTAAAAAGGGGTAACAAGGGGTAACACGGGTAACAAGGGTAAAAAGGGGTAACAAGGGGTAACAAGTGGTAACAAGGGTAACAAGGGGTAACAAGAGGTAACAAGGGTAACAAGGGTTAAAAAGGGTAACAAGGGGTAATAAAAGTAAAAAGAGGTACAAGGGGTAACACCGAGCCCTCCTAGACTATAAAAAAAGCCTATTTGGTCAAGTGGCCATATTGGAAATTTTCCAAACGGGGGACCCTATCAATTTAGTCCAAAATTAAAAAAAACTACTCTTTGGTCTGCTTTTGGACAAAATACGCCTAGAAATAATGTTTGATGATCAGCTATTTTAAAACTGAGCCCTCCTATACTATAAAAGAAGGCCTATTTGGTCAAGTGGCCATATTGGAATTTTTCAAAAGAGGGGACCCTATGAATTTAGTCCAAAATTAAAAAAACTACTCTTTGGTCTGCTTTTAGACCAAATACACCTAGAAGAAATGTTGGATGATCACCTAGTTAAAAACCGGGCCCACCTAGACTATAAAAACGGCTTATTTGGTCAAGTGGCCATATTGGAATTTCTCCCAACGGGGGACCCTATGAATTTAGTCCAAAATTAAAAAAACTACTCTTTGGTCTGCTTTTGGACAAAATACACCTAGAAATAATGTTCGATGATCACCTAGTTCAAAACCAAGCCCTCCTAGACTATAAAAAGGGCCTATTTGGTAGAGAGGCCACATTGCAATTTTGCCAAAGGGGGGACCCTATGAATTTAGTCCAAAATTAAAAAACTACTCTCTGGTCTGCTTTTCGATGAAATAGGCCTAGAAATAATGTTCGATCATCACCTAGTTAAAAACTGAGCCCTCCTAGACTATAAAAAGGACTATTTGGTCATGTGCCCACATTGGAATTTTTCCAAAGGGGGGACCCTATGAACTTAGTCCAAAATTAAAAAACTACTCTTTGGTCTGCTTTAGGACCAAATACGCCTAGAAATAATGTTCGATGATTACGTAGTTAAAAATCCGAGCCCTGCTAGAGTATAAAAAAGGCCTATTTGGTCAAGTGGCCATATTGGAATTTTTCCAAAGGGGGGACCCCATGAATTTAGTCCAAAATTAACAAACTACATTTTGCTCTCCTTTTGGATGAAATACGCTAAGAAATAATGTTCGATGATACCCTAGTTGAAAACTGAGCCCTTCTAGACTATAAAAAAGCCTATTTGGTCAAGTGGCCATATTGAAATTTTTCCAAAGGGGGGACCATATGAATTTAGTCCAAAATTAAAAAACTACTCTTTGGTCTGCTTTTGGACGAAATACGCTAAGAAATAATGTTCGATGATGACCTAGTTAAAAACCAAGAAAAAGACAAAGATTTTAAAAAAAGAAAGGAAAATTGAATCCTCTTTTATCTATGCAGTAAGTATTCATTATCCATGTATATATGCAATACTCTGGGGAATTCGCGATTGTCTTAGAAGACAATAAAGTGGATGCATAATCAATGACACAAAATGCATAATTAATGTCTGGGGTTTTAAGGAAATTTTTCCCAACAAGTTGTTAAATGTGTGTTAAATCCTTGCATTGGCTGCGTTAAATCCCCGCTATCTCACGCTATGCCGCGTGGTCGGGGGCCCTGGGGTTTCAATTGGCTGACGCATAATTAAACAAGTGGCCAGAAGTTGGGAGGAGGAAGAATTCACAGCCTCGCAAAGTTTAAGTCTCGCAATTTTAAAATTATATTACAAATCTACCTACCTGGTGTCTGTGGCCTTCCGTTGGATCCCGTGTACTCAACGCATGGAGTGTTAAGGTGTCAATTAACGTGGTCTACTCAATCACTCTGACTCTGTCGTAAAACTGAACATGGTGAGGACAAATTAGATAGTTTGTCCCAACACTTAAAACATCCAAAAGCATACTATCAAAACACGCACTACAACAAATCATTTTACGCTTCTTACCATGTCTGTTATGTTATTAAAAAGCCGAAGTCCAGTGCGAAGGGTTCACCTTCATGCAGCACAAACATGGCGCTTGTAGCTTGGCGTGGCAACTGAGCTATCGAGGCAGCACGAGAAGCCCTGGGAATGACAACAAATTTCTGCATTTTTCTATGTTCCAACTTCTCAATCGACTTTAATCGATAGTTATATTGTGGAAAGCGTATTTTTTATCTAAACTATCACGAAAGATCATTCCTAGGCTATTTGGCACAGAAGCAAGCAGTCAAGAATTATTTTTTTTAAACAAGAATCACTTCGTGAATTTTACCGGGGCCACGTGGAAGGGTAGTTTCTATCAACAAGGTTGTCGGAAGACATGAAAATCTTTATTGCAAATATTCTTTAGACTGATGAAAACTCGCTAGGATGAATACTGTAACTATATTTTGCAATACACAGGGATCTCATTTATCGATAAGCGGTAAATATAGTCGCATTAAACCATTCCGTGTGCAAACTAATCGAATTAATATTTATATGGTTACAGTTGTTGCTCCCTACTTCAAATTCTGACAATAGCACAGGGTACCCGGGTGCTTAAAAATTGTTAACTTCGACCAAATTAAATTTACTTCTTTTGGATATCGTTATAAGAAGCAGCCTTTTCATTTAGATTGTATGCCAATTCTTTGATACAGATCTAAAGAAACAATCACCAGCACCGCCAACATCTATTGATTGTAAACCAAGTTCACCTGATCTTGACTGTATCAAATTCTCAGAGGAAATAGGAAAGGTCAACTGCATTGTTGAGCTGTGATTTTGCATAAAAGGTCTAATTATTACTTCATGATGATCAGTGTTGTATTGAGTAGGTCCTGGATTCTTCTCAACATCTTTACTTAGTTTGAAATTCACATATGACTCACACAATTGCAAGAAAACAATAATAAATATCGATGTGCTTTACATTTTAGTTTCATTATCCTGTGATAATGCATGCCTGCTAAAGAAAGACAACAAATAAGCTTTCTTGGGTATAGCCATTTTATTTAAGTTAATTATCTTTGGATCGCGTTTGTTATTACATTTATATCGTGCATGATAAAGTTTTCTCACCTTATTAACATAGCGATGGAGCTTTAAAGACTTCGGTATCTCAATCGTTGAAATCTTTTTGAAGACAAATTTCTTCAACATGCTATTCTTCTTGTTGGGACCTCTTCTGGAATTCTGCTCGGTTCACGAGCACGTCTAGATCGCCTTGTAGCACGTTTTTTAAGATGATATAAAGTTAGCTTTGATAAGTGTTCGCTTTGATTCTCGATAAATTTCACGATGGAACGTTCACCCAATGTAAGTCGCTCTCATTCTCGATAAGTTTCACGATGGAAGGTTCACTCTTAAGTGATCGCTCGTAAATTTGTCTCTCCAAATATTCACTCTTAAATTTTCGCTCATAAACTAGTCCATAGTAAAGGTTGGGAAACAAAAAGCTACAATCTTTCTCTTGACCGTCCTCCATGCCTGTCCTCCAGTGCTTTTCAAAATGGCGGATAAGATTTCAATGAGCGAGCCAAAGTAACGAGCCAGCGATATATCTCAGTCAGCGACATATCCCTAACAATGTAACGTTGAAAAAACGACAGAAAGCGTCTGCATTTTAAGACCGGTGCCCGCCTTCGGCCGGCCCCGGTAAAAATTACTGGCTAATCCCTTAGAATTTGGCGACTATGTGCTTTATGACCTTTATGCTACTTTCGCACAAAAGTTATTCAAATCCCACGATGGCTGATCAAAGTCGACTTTTTAAGAATCTAGAAAAGCATGATTTCTATGGAAAGGATTACTAAACATCATTTTACTCATTTTACTGACTAGGGTGAAGCACTCGTTTTAACGGATTAGGGTTAAGCGCTCTTTAGAGTTGAAAACTTTTTTTACCTATTAGGGTTTAGCCTGCGTAGCAAGCGTTTCCGTGCTGTTTTGGAGCAAAGAAAGACCGAGAGACGGAGATTCTCGGTTTTGGCCGCGAGACTGAAACGAGAGCCAAAAGATGAAAGAGCGGGGTAGGGGAGGGGAACGAAGGAAACGGAAGCGTTTCCTTCCTCTCTTCCCCACCCCCTCCCCGCTCTTTTACTTGCGCCATTTGTCGCGCGGTCTTTGACTCTCGTTCCTCGTTCTTTGCTCCTAAACCACACAGAAACGCTTGCTACGCAGGCCGCAGGGTTAGGCGCTTTATGGCGTTAAACAGGTGGGCGGACACCATTCATAAAACCCAAGATGGCAGCCAGCATCAAATAAGGGCCTGTTTACATGGAGGTGGGGGACCCCAGATAGGTGAGGTAACCCGCTTAGGTGGGGTAAAAATTAACCCTCCTTTACATGCAATCTTACAACCACGCCATTCCGGGATGCACTTTCGTAAGATTATTGAATGGTCACTAAGCAAATAAACAATAAATATGCTGGCAAACCACGTATTTTGGCGATTAATTCTCTTCTAATCACTTGCTACTCTTGCTGCAACCTTCAGTACCTGAAAAAGTCGAGGGTAAAAAGATAATAAAATAAAAAAAAGATGCAACGGATGAAATAGATAAATGTTAAATAGAGCAAGGCACATTCACCCCACTGGTATTTATAACGACGGGAGGGATGGCTTGCGAATGCCTGAGATACCACTCAAAATTAGCCGAGCTATTATCTACAAAAAAGCAAGAGAGCTACGCCACAACAATTTCATGGGTCAGGGCGAAAGTGTCATTTGCAATTTTGCGGAGCGCGCTCCTATGCTTAAGGGGATCGAGAACCAGGCCCGAGAAGGAGGAACTTGGATATTAAGGACAGGGATTTAGAAATAGAGAAGGGTCAAGCAGGACTTCCCTAGACTCAACTGCTATAGATGTTTTATAGATGTTTTATTAATTGTCTTTTTTATTTTATTTTATTTTTCTTACACAGTTGAAGGAAAAGTTTTGAATTTTTGAGGTAGACAGTTTTTTATTGAAATGGATTGTTTTTAATTCGATAAATGTTAATTATTTTAAAAGCAAAGTTCGGCTCAATTCATTTCACAACGGACTGTTTGATTTCTCTTTTTATACCCAAAAGTCCGTTTCCAGGAAAGAGACGTGATTTATTGGTGGACCGAATCTTCAATGGTATATATTTAGGGAAACAGCGGGAAAAAAGCAAATATCAAGGCTTGATGGTTTTAAGCGTAAACGCCTTGCTTTCACTTGGCCTCTCCTCGCACTAGACGAAGTAGGGCAAGATTAATTTCATCAACGTCAACGTAAGGATCGTCGGTTAAAAGTAATGTGGCAAATAATGGCAAAAGAGTCACACGTTTGCACATATAAAAGTCTGAGATATCACTGGATTGTTCGCGTAGACGCGCTACAGTTACACTAGAGGATTCATAAATATTTCGGATCTAAGATTCCAGACTTATTTTATTGAAGGTATTCGGATCAGTTCGTAAGCGGTCATAGAGTTTTCATACAAAAAAACGTATTCGGATTCCCAACAGTTTACACACATCCATAAAACTGGGTAGCATACGACGGCGATAGCAACCGCCTCAAAAAGCAAAAGGTTTTAAAAGTTCAACGACAAATTTAACACATGTGGCACGCTTTTTGGCAAATTTCTTTGCCGTGCAAGACCACGACTTGGATTCTTTTTTTATGCGACGTTGTTTGGAGGACGTGAAAATAATTAAAACACACGATACAGTTTTTTTTCTTTATTGGTTCAAACTTGGGTGTGGTCCACAGGATTCAACTCCAGTGAAATTTTCCTATTCATTTCCCATTTTCAGCAGTTGGAATACAAACGCAAAAGTTTGAGAACACGCGAATTGGTTTTAATAGTGACGTATTTGCTACACTCGTTAATTATCAATATTTTTAAAGCGCCCCTGTATTCATAAACGTGACAGTTTCATTTTGGTTTTACCGCAAAGTCTTATGATCGAAGGAGGAAAGTATCATGATTCGTTGGAAGAACTGTTTACTCTACAAAACATTGAGGAATTAAAGTTAATTGTTAGATACCAAGTATTCAGTTTAGATTTGGGATTTAAAACCTCCAGAGACCTGACCAAACCGGGAACTTTTTTATTTTTTTGGATTCACGTATCTCTGTGCGTTTGTAAATGTAGCCTTGAGTCATTAAAGCGATTGGTGTGCCTAAGTCAATAAACTCAAAAAAGGGGACAAAGAATTTTTCAAATTACTTAGAGACGTCATAAACGCTTGGGCTTACACTAACCTTACGTTTGGGGACATTAATGAGGGGATGGGGGGGGGGGGGGTAGGGGGGCAGAGGGGGGATAGGGGCATTATGTGAGTTGTTCGTAACTATTAAAAAATTCTGGCTACGCCCCTGTCTTAATGGTCTAGATGTCACATTTTCTGCTCTAAAACATCGTTGAACGTCATTTACTTGTGTACTTAAACTTAAAATCAACATTAAAAACGTGAGGAGCACATTAGATCTGATAGGACTGAGAGAATTTTGGACAAAAGGACATGATATGGACTCAACAGGAATTGTAGACACAATAAGGCAAAGACTCAACGATATAGAACTCCAACACTGGATGAGTGAAATAAATAACGACATAAGAAGAGATACTGACCAAAATAACAAAAGACAACATAACGAAAATTCAAAACAATGGAAAATTACAAATGTGAGGATTACGATCGTCAAGTTACCAGTACCCGCCACAGAATAATGTTAACAAAATTGCCATTAAGCAGCCACAAACTCGCAATAGAAAAGGGCCGAAATTGACCTTACAAAAAACCTGAAGAAAGAATACGTCCAGTGTGTAACTAGAAATGGAGGATGAATATTACTTTGTAACTGCATGCTCGCTTACCAGGAAAAAAGAACCGTTCTCTCTTATTATAGGAAATTAACGTTCGAGTTAACTAAGGCGACTTAAATTAACGCGATTTGAAGATAAATTTGCTTCCCAATAAAGGAAATTAACGTAAGAGAGAGAATAAAATTTCAAAATGAGAGAAATTAACACGAATGAAACACCAAAAAAAGAAACAAAGAATTTGTTGAGATCAAGAGGAAATGTATTTTAACAGCTAGTGTAAAGCTTGAAAATAGAGTGTTTTCACTCAGGTGGCCAGCATCTATGCAAATTGCTTGGAACAAAAGAAAGTGTTTGCATAAGAAAAGAGTTCAACTCCCAGAGGATTGGTTTGGGACACCAACATGGCCGCCGTCTCATTGTTGTGGGACACCAATATGACCGCCGTGACATCATGTAAAAACACTCTATACAAACAAGGATTATCCAATTGTCCGTAAACATATGTGCCCTGTCTACTCTTTCCTCTGTGTCCCTTGTGTCGCTTTTATCTCCTTTGTCCCCTGTGTCCACTATGTCCCTTGTTCGCGCCCTGTGTCCCTATGTCCACTATGTCCCTTGTTCGCGTCCTGTGTCCCTATGTCCCTTGTGTGGGTCCTGTGTCCGCTTTGTCCCCTGCGTCGCTTTTATCCCTTGTGTCTCCTGTGGGTCCTCTATGTCCCGTCTACTCCCTGTGCCCCCCGTGTCCGCTGTGTCTCCTTGTGTCCTATGTGGCTTCTGTGTCCCTTGTGGCTTCTGTCGCCCCTGAGGTCCCGGTGGCCCATGTGTGCGGTAAGTCATTGCTGTATCGATATTCCAGGCAGGGGGAGGCGGGGGGGACTTAGTCCGGATTTCAAATGACGGATATTATCGGAGGAGTATTTATGCGTTTGAAATCTTCGATTTTTGGATTTTTTTGCTAAGAAAATTTAACAGTCATGTTTTTTGGTATGAAAACCAATCTGAAGATTCGCGCTAGTTCCCGCGTATCTTGGCCGCAAACAACCATGATATTGTAATCTAGTTTTCGTGTTTTGTTATTTAATGCTTTCTGGAAAATTTTAAAACGCTTGGAAATTCGGTATGGGAGTTTTGGGGGGTTAATTTTTGTTCCAGGGATTTTTATGGGTTTTATTGGAGGCCCTAAGCATTGGGTTGGTTTTGCCCCCCATTCGATCATTCCCCTCACTTAAAATCCGGATAGTATCCCCCTGGGGCCGCTATGACGTTAACCAATGATCCATCCACGAGGTTTACATGTATATGGAGTCATCGAAGCAAAAAGTTGCTTACATCTCCTCCGGTGTGTGACAAACGCAGACTGAAGACTTGCAGGTAAACGAGGTAAACATTGTTGTTAAATGCTTTAAAAGATTCTGTATCCCTAAACTTTAAGTCGTGTAAAAGTCTAGTTTAGGGAAAGGGAATCTGTTAGAGCATTTCACAACAACGTTTACCTCGTTTACCTGCAAGTCTACAGTCTGCGTTTGTCGCACACAGAAAGCCGGCCTACCTTGCATCCGTGAGCTTGCTTTCTACATGGGCTACTTGCTGTTAATAACTCATAAGCATTCAGGAGGCATATTGTCCAATTGAATACATGGATTTAATCACATTCAGTGGTTATTGTAATTGGTGAAATTAATCGAAATGAAAAATCAGGACAAGCATTTCTCAACGAAGGGGATAAATGGCAGAAACAATAACATGCCGATTAAAACGAACATATTATATAAAGAGTGAGGAGAAGTCACCATTTTAGTAAGACCAACAAACCAGCAAAGTAATGGCGTGTAAGTTAAATGCGGGGTCGGGATCGGGATCTATCTATGTTTTTTAGTGGGGGTTGCGTAACCATCAAGACTCATAACCTGCAAGCGTTTTTTTTTTCAACTTTGTATTTGGTACACAATTCAAATCTGTGGTCCCAGGTGTTCCTAGCGTCGACCTTCATTGTATGCAAATGAGACTCGTAAACAGCATCTGGTTTATTTTAGCGATGACTGAGGTGATGCGCGTAGTTGATCCGTGACGTTCTAGTATGGCTTTTTGGCTATGATGTAATTTTCCCGGAATCAACTATGATTATCATATATTCACACACAAGTAGTCGGATCTGAAAATGTTACATCGGAAGAAATCCTGTTTCGTATTGTATTGAGGCATTACGTTTCTCACAGTATTGACGCAATTACTGGAACTCTGCTGTTAAATACATTCGACATTGTGCAAATTCAATTTGTTGTTTGTATTTAATTGTGCTGTAAAGATAGATTTTCGCAGATTTTAAAAGTGACATCGCGTTACACTCTACTTGCAGCTTTTCAATGGCCAATGGAAACTACTGGTCTAAAAACTGAACTAGTCATCATCATCATCATCATTATCATCATCATTTATTAGCCTTTTTTAACAAAAAAATTTAACAGGATACAGCAGGTTGTTAGGCGAGGAGACCTCAAGAAACCACCAGGCTTGTAAAGAGAGGCCACCTAGACATTACAATATTATAAGAAATAAGGGCTGCTATTTACTTTCGAAGTTCTCAAGTATAGGAAACGCGTATTATTTTTCATACTGACATCAGACATCAGACGTCTGCATCATACACCAGATATGGTAACAAATGTCTGACATCAGACGTTTGGTAACAGATGTCTGACATCAAACGTCTAGTAACAGAAGTCTGACATAAGACGTCTGGTAGCAGATGTCTGACATCAGATGTCTGAGATCAGACGTCTTGTAACAGATGTCTGAAATCAGACGTTTCGTAACAGATGTCTGAAATCAGACGTCTGGTAACAGATATCTAAAATCAAACGTCTGCTAACAAATATCTGACGTCAGACGTCTGGTAAAATATGTCTGAAATCAGACGTCTGGTACCAGATGTCTGAAATCAGACGTCTGGTAACAGATGTCTGAAATCATACGTCTGGTAAAAGATGTCTGACATCAAACGTCTGGTAACAGATGTCTGACATCAGATGTCTGGTAACAGATGTCTGAGATCAGACGTCTTGTAACAGATGTCTAAAATCATACGTCTGGTAACAGATGTCTGACATCAAACGTCTGTTAACAGATTTCTGAAATCAGATTTCTAGTAACAGATGTCCGACATCAGACGTCTGGTAACAGATGTCTGAAATCAGACGTTTGGAAACAGATGTCTTACATCAGACGTCTGGTAACAGATGTCTGAAATCAGACATCTGGTAACAGATGTCTGACATCAAATGTCTGGTAACAGATGTCTGACATCAGATGTCTGGTAACAGATGTCTGAGATCAGACGTCTTGTAACAGATGTCTAAAATCAGACGTCTGGTAACATATGTCTGAAATCAGACGGCTGGTAACAGATGTCTGACATCAAACGTCTGGTAACAGATGTCTGACATCAGATGTCTGGTAACAGATGTCTGAGATCAGACGTCTTGTAACAGATGTCTGAAATCAGACGTCTGGTAACAGATGTCTGAAATCAGACGGCTGGTAACAGATGTCTGACATCAAACGTCTGGTAACAGATGTCTGACATCAGATGTCTGGTAACAGATGTCTGAGATCAGACGTCTTGTAACACATGTCTGAAATCAGACGTCTGGTAACAGATGTCTGAAATCAGACCGCTAGTAACAGATGTCTGACATCAGATGTCTGGTAACAGATGTCTGACATCAGACGTCTTGTAGCAGATGTCTGAAATCAGACGTCTGATAGCAGATTTCTGACATTTGAAATCATGTTTGATATCAAACGTCTGGTAACAGATGTCTGACATCAGATGTCTGGTAACAGATGTCTGACATCAAACGTCTCGTAACAGATGTCTGAAATCAGATGTCTGGTAACAAATGTCTGACATCAGACGTCTTGTAACAGATGTCTAAAATCAGACGTTTAAAAAAAGATGTCTGACATCAGACGTTTGGTAACAGATGTCTAAAATCAGACGTCTGGTAACAGATGTCTAACATTAAACGTCTGGTAACAGATGTCTGACATCAGATGTCTGGTAACAGATGTCTGAGATCAGACGTCTTCTAACAGATATCTGAAATCAGACGTCTGGTAACAGATTTCTGAGATCAGACGGCTGGTAACAGATGTCTGACATCAAACGTCTCGTAACAAATGTCTGACATCAGATGTCTGGTAACAGATGTCTGAGATCAGACGTCTTGTAACAGATGTCTAAAATCATACGTCTGGTAACAGATGTCTGACATCAAACGTCTGTTAACAGATTTCTGAAATCAGATTTCTAGTAACAGATGTCCGACATCAGACGTCTGGTAACAGATGTCTGAAATCAGACGTTTGGAAACAGATGTCTTACATCAGACGTCTGGTAACAGATGTCTGAAATCAGACATCTGGTAACAGATGTCTGACATCAAACGTCTGGTAACAGATGTCTGACATCAGATGTCTGGTAACAGATGTCTGAGATCAGACGTCTTGTAACAGATGTCTGAAATCAGACGTCTGGTAACATATGTCTGAAATCAGACGGCTGGTAACAGATGTCTGACATCAAACGTCTGGTAACAGATGTCTGACATCAGATGTCTGGTAACAGATGTCTGAGATCAGACGTCTTGTAACAGATGTCTGAAATCAGACGTCTGGTAACAGATGTCTGAAATCAGACGGCTGGTAACAGATGTCTGACATCAAACGTCTGGTAACAGATGTCTGACATCAGATGTCTGGTAACAGATGTCTGAGATCAGACGTCTTGTAACACATGTCTGAAATCAGACGTCTGGTAACAGATGTCTGAAATCAGACCGCTAGTAACAGATGTCTGACATCAGATGTCTGGTAACAGATGTCTGACATCAGACGTCTTGTAGCAGATGTCTGAAATCAGACGTCTGATAGCAGATTTCTGACATTTGAAATCATGTTTGATATCAAACGTCTGGTAACAGATGTCTGACATCAGATGTCTGGTAACAGATGTCTGACATCAAACGTCTCGTAACAGATGTCTGAAATCAGATGTCTGGTAACAGAAGTCTGAGATTAGACGTCTTGTAACAGATGTCTGAAATGAGATGTCTGGTAACAGATGTCTGAAATCAGACGTCTTGTAATAGATGCCTGAAATCAGACGTCTGGTAACAGATGTCTGAAATCAGACGGCTGGTAACAGATGTCTGACATCAGATGTCTGGTAACAGAAGTCTGAGATTAGACGTCTTGTAACAGATGTCTGAAATGAGATGTCTGGTAACAGATGTCTGAAATCAGACGTCTGGTAACAGATGTCTAACATCAAACGTCCGGTAACAGATGTCTGACATCAGATGTCTGGTAACAGATGTCTGAGATCAGACGTCTTGTAACAGATCTCTAAAATCAGATGTCTTATAACAGATGTCTAGAATCAGATGTCTGGTAACAGATGTCTGACATCAAACGTCTGGTAACAGATGTCTGAAATCAGACGTCTGGTAACAAATGTCTGACATCAGACGTCTTGTAACAGATGTCTGAAATCAGACGTTTAAAAACAGATGTCTAAAATCAGACGTCTGGTAAAAGATGTCTGACATCAAACGTCTGGTAACAGATGTCTGACATCAGATGTCTGGTAACAAATGTCTGACATCAGACGTCTTGTAACAGATGTCTGAAATCAGACGTCTGGTAACAGATGTCTGAAATCAGACGGCTGGTAACAGATGTCTGACATCAAACGTCCGGTAACAAATGTCTGATATCAGATGTCTGGTAACAGATGTCTGAGATCAGACGTCTTGTAACAGATGTCTGAAATCAGACGTCTGGTAACAGATGTCTGAAATCAGACGGCTAGTAACAGATGTCTGACATCAGATGTCTGGTAACAATTGTCTGAGATCAGACGTCTTCTAACAGATGTCTGAAATCAGACCTTTGGTAACAGATCTCTGACATCAGACGTCTGGTAACAGATGTCTGAAATCAGACGTCTGGTAACAGATGTCTGAAATCAGACGGCTGGTAACAGATGTCTGACATCAAACGTCCGGTAACAAATGTCTGATATCAGATGTCTGGTAACAGATGTCTGAGATCAGACGTCTTGTAACAGATGTCTGAAATCAGACGTCTGGTAACAGATGTCTGAAATCAGACGGCTAGTAACAGATGTCTGACATCAGATGTCTGGTAACAATTGTCTGAGATCAGACGTCTTCTAACAGATGTCTGAAATCAGACCTTTGGTAACAGATCTCTGACATCAGACGTCTTGTAACATGTCTGAAATCAGACGTTTAAAAACAGATGTCTGACATCAGACGTTTGGTAACAGATGTCTAAAATCAGACGTCTGGTAACAGATGTCTGACATCAAACGTCTGGTAACAGATGTCTGATATCAGATGTCTGGTAACAGATGTCTGAGATCAGACGTCTTGTAACAGATGTCTGAAATCAGACGTCTGGTAACAGATTTCTGAAATCAGACGGCTGGTAACAGATGTCTGACATCAAACGTCTCGTAACAAATGTCTGACATCAGATGTCTGGTAACAGATGTCTGAGATCAGACGTCTTGTAACAGATGTCTGAAATCAGACGTCTGGTAACAGATGTCTAAAATCAGACGGCTAGTAACAGATGTCTGACATCAGATGTCTGGTAACAATTGTCTGAGATCAGACGTCTTCTAACAGATGTCTGAAATCAGACCTTTGGTAACAGATGTCTGACATCAGACGTCTGGTAACAGATGTCTGAAATCAGACGTCTGGTAACAGATGTCTGACATCAAACGTCCGGTAACAGATGTCTGACTTCAGATGTCTGGTAACAAATGTCTGAGATCAGACGTCTTGTAACAGATGTTTGAAATCAGATGTCTGGTAACAGATGTCTGAAATCAGACGTTTGGTAACAGATGCCTGACATCAGACGTCTGGTAACAAATGTCTGAAATCAGACGTCTGGTAACAGATGTCTTAAATCAGACGTCTGGTAACAGATGTCTGACATCAAACGTCTGGTAACAGATGTCTGAAATGAGATGTCTGGTAACAGATATCTTAAATCAGACGTCTGGTAACAGATGTCTGAAATCAGACGTCTGATAACAGATGTCTGAAATCAGATGTCTTATAACAGATGTCTGACATCAGACGTCTGATAACAGATGTCTGAAATCAGATGTCTTATAACAGATGTCTGGTAACAGATATCTTAAATCAGACGTCTGGTAACAGATGTCTGAAATCAGACGTCTAGTAACAGATGTCTTAAATCAGACGTCTGGTAACAGATGTCTGACATCAAACGTCTGGTAACAGATGTCTGAAATGAGACGTCTGGTAGCAGATGTCTGACATACGACGTCTAGTAACAGATGTCTGACATCAGACGTCTGGTAACAGATGTCTGACATCAGACGTCTAGTAACAGATGTCTGAAATCAGACGTTTGGTAACAGATGCCTGATATTAGACGTTTGGTAACAGATGTCTGAAATCAAACGTCTGGTAACAAATGAATGACATTAGATGTCTGGTAACAGATGTCTGAGATCAGACGTCTTGTAACAGATGCCTGAAATCAGACGTCTGGTAACAGATGTCTGAAATCAGACGTCTGGTAACAGATGTCTAACATCAAACGTCTGGTAACAGATGTCTGAAATCAGACGTCTGGTAACAGATGTCTCACATCAAGCGTCTGGTAACAGATGTCTGAAATCAGACGTCTGGTAACAAATGACTGACATCAGACGTCTTGTAACAGATGTCTGAAATCAGACGTTTAAAAACAGATGTCTGACATCAGACGTTTGGTAACAGATGTCTAAAATCAGACGTCTGGTAACAGATGTCTGACATCAAACGTCTGGTAACAGATGTCTGACATCAGATGTCTGGTAACAGATGTCTGAGATCAGACGTCTTGTAACAGATGTCTGAAATCAGACGTCTGGTAACAGATTTCTGAAATCAGACGGCTGTTAACAGATGTCTGACATCAAACGTCTGGTAACAAATGTCTGACATCAGATGTCTGGTAACAGATGTCTGAGATCAGACGTCTTGTAACACATGTCTGAAATCAGACGTCTGGTAACAGATGTCTGAAATCAGACGGCTAGTAACAGATGTCTGACATCAGATGTCTGGTAACAATTGTCTAAGATCAGACGTCTTCTAACAGATGTCTGAAATAAGACCTTTGGTAACAGATGTCTGACATCAGACGTCTGGTAACAGATGTCTGAAATCAGACGTCTGGTAACAGATGTCTGACATCAAACGTCCGGTAACAGATGTCTGACATCAGATGTCTGGTAACAAATGTCTGAGATCAGACGTCTTGTAACAGATGTTTCAAATCAGATGTCTGGTAACAGATGTCTGAAATCAGACGTCTAGTAACAGATGTCTTAAATCAGACGTCTGGTAACAGATGTCTGACATCAAACGTCTGGTAACAGATGTCTGAAATGAGACGTCTGGTAGAAGATGTCTGACATACGACGTCTAGTAACAGATGTCTGACATCAGACGTCTGGTAACAGATGTCTGACATCAGACGTCTGGTAACAGATGTCTGAAATCAGACGTTTGGTAACAGATGCCTGATATTAGACGTTTGGTAACAGATGTCTGAAATCAAACGTCTGGTAACAAATGAATGACATTAGATGTCTGGTAACAGATGTCTGAGATCAGACGTCTTGTAACAGATGCCTGAAATCAGATGTCTGGTAACAGATGTCTGAAAACAGACGGCTGGTAACAGATGTCTGACATCAGATGTCTGGTAACAGAAGTCTGAGATGAGACGTCTTGTAACAGAGGTCTGAAATGAGATGTCTGGTAACAGATGTCTGAAATCAGACGTCTGGTAACAGATGTCTAACATCAAACGTCTGGTAACAGATGTCTGAAATCAGACGTCTGGTAACAGATGTCTGACATCAAACGTCTGGTAACAGATGTCTGAAATCAGACGTCTGGTAACAAATGTCTGACATCAGACGTCTTGTAACATGTCTGAAATCAGACGTTTAAAAACAGATGTCTGACATCAGACGTTTGGTAACAGATGTCTAAAATCAGACGTCTGGTAACAGATGTCTGACATCAAACGTCTGGTAACAGATGTCTGACATCAGATGTCTGGTAACAGATGTCTGAGATAAGCCGTCTTGTAACAGATGTCTGAAATCAGACGTCTGGTAACAGATTCCTGAAATCAGACGGCTGTTAACAGATGTCTGACATCAAACGTCTGGTAACAAATGTCTGACATCAGATGTCTGGTAACAGATGTCTGAGATCAGACGTCTTGTAACAGATGTCTGAAATCAGACGTCTGGTAACAGATGTCTGAAATCAGACGGCTAGTAACAGATGTCTGACATCAGATGTCTGGTAACAATTGTCTGAGATCAGACGTCTTCTAACAGATGTCTGAAATAAGACCTTTGGTAACAGATGTCTGACATCAGACGTCTGGTAACAGATGTCTGACATCAGACGTCTGGTAACAGATGTCTGAAATCAGACGTTTGGTAACAGATGCCTGATATTAGACGTTTGGTAACAGATGTCTGAAATCAAACGTCTGGTAACAAATGAATGACATTAGATGTCTGGTAACAGATGTCTGAGATCAGACGTCTTGTAACAGATGCCTGAAATCAGACGTCTGGTAACAGATGTCTGAAATCAGACGGCTGGTAACAGATGTCTGACATCAGATGTCTGGTAACAGAAGTCTGAGATTAGACGTCTTGTAACAGATGTCTGAAATGAGATGTCTGGTAACAGATGTCTGAAATCAGACGTCTGGTAACAGATGTCTAACATCAAACGTCTGGTAACAGATGTCTGAAATCAGACGTCTGGTAACAGATGTCTGACATCAAACGTCTGGTAACAGATGTCTGAAATCAGACGTCTGGTAACAAATGTCTGACATCAGACGTCTTGTAACAGATGTCTGAAATCAGACGTTTAAAAACAGATGTCTGACATCAGACGTTTGGTAACAGATGTCTAAAATCAGACGTCTGGTAACAGATGTCTGACATCAAACGTCTGGTAACAGATGTCTGACATCAGATGTCTGGTAACAGATGTCTGAGATCAGACGTCTTGTAACAGATGTCTGAAATCAGACGTCTGGTAACAGATGTCTGAAATCAGACGGCTAGTAACAGATGTCTGACATCAGATGTCTGGTAACAATTGTCTGAGATCAGACGTCTTCTAACAGATGTCTGAAATAAGACCTTTGGTAACAGATGTCTGACATCAGACGTCTGGTAACAGATGTCTGACATCAGACGTCTGGTAACAGATGTCTGAAATCAGACGTTTGGTAACAGATGCCTGATATTAGACGTTTGGTAACAGATGTCTGAAATCAAACGTCTGGTAACAAATGAATGACATTAGATGTCTGGTAACAGATGTCTGAGATCAGACGTCTTGTAACAGATGCCTGAAATCAGACGTCTGGTAACAGATGTCTGAAATCAGACGGCTGGTAACAGATGTCTGACATCAGATGTCTGGTAACAGAAGTCTGAGATTAGACGTCTTGTAACAGATGTCTGAAATGAGATGTCTGGTAACAGATGTCTGAAATCAGACGTCTGGTAACAGATGTCTAACATCAAACGTCTGGTAACAGATGTCTGAAATCAGACGTCTGGTAACAGATGTCTGACATCAAACGTCTGGTAACAGATGTCTGAAATCAGACGTCTGGTAACAAATGTCTGACATCAGACGTCTTGTAACAGATGTCTGAAATCAGACGTTTAAAAACAGATGTCTGACATCAGACGTTTGGTAACAGATGTCTAAAATCAGACGTCTGGTAACAGATGTCTGACATCAAACGTCTGGTAACAGATGTCTGACATCAGATGTCTGGTAACAGATGTCTGAGATCAGACGTCTTGTAACAGATGTCTGAAATCAGACGTCTGGTAACAGATTTCTGAAATCAGACGGCTGTTAACAGATGTCTGACATCAAACGTCTGGTAACAAATGTCTGACATCAGATGTCTGGTAACAGATGTCTGAGATCAGACGTCTTGTAACAGATGTCTGAAATCAGACGTCTGGTAACATATGTCTGAAATCAGACGGCTGGTAACAGATGTCTGACATCAAACGTCTGGTAACAGATGTCTGACATCAGACGTCTGGTAACAGATGTCTGACATCAAACGTCTGGTAACAGATGTCTGAAATGAGATGTCTGGTAACAGATATCTTAAATCAGACGGCTGGTAACAGATGTCTGACATCAGATGTCTGGTAATAGATGTTTGAAATCAGATGTCTGCTAACAGATGTCTGACATCAAACGTCTGGTAACAGATGTCTGAAACGAGACGTCTGGTAACAGATGTCTGAGATCAGACGTCTTGTAACAGATGCCTGATATCAGACGTCTGGTAACAGATGTCTGAAATCAAACGTCTGGTAACAGATGTCTGACATCAGATGTCTGGTAACAGAAGTCTGAGATTAGACGTCTTGTAACAGATGTCTGAAATGAGATGTCTGGTAACAGATGTCTGAAATCAGACGTCTGGTAACAGATGTCTAACATCAAACGTCTGGTAACAGATGTCTGACATCAGATGTCTGGTAACAGATGTCTGAGATGAGACGTCTTGTAACAGATCTCTGAAATCAGATGTCTTATAACAGATGTCTAGAATCAGATGTTTGGTAACAGATGTCTGACATCAAACGTCTGGTAACAGATGTCTGAAATCAGATGTATGGTAACAAATGTCTGACATCAGACGTCTTGTAACAGATGTCTGAAATCAGACGTTTAAAAACAGATGTGTGACATCAGACGTTTGGTAACAGATGTCTAAAATCAGACGTCTGGTAACAGATGTCTGACATCAAACGTCTGGTAACAGATGTCTGACATCAGATGTCTGGTAACATATGTCTGAGATCAGACGTCTTGTAACAGATGTCTGAAATCAGACGTCTGGTAACAGATTTCTGAAATCAGACAGCTGGTAACAGATGTCTGACATCAAAAGTCTCGTAACAAATGTCTGACATCAGATGTCTGGTAACAGATGTCTGAGATCAGACGTCTTGTAACAGATGTCTAAAATCAGACGGCTAGTAACAGATGTCTGACATCAGAAGTCTGGTAACAATTGTCTGAGATCAGACGTCTTCTAACAGATGTCTGAAATCAGACCTTTGGTAACAGATGTCTGACATCAGACGTCTGGTAACAGATGTCTGAAATCAGACGTCTGGTAACAGATGTCTGACATCAAACGTCCGGTACCAGATGTCTGACATCAGATGTCTGGTAACAAATGTCTGAGATCAGACGTCTTGTAACAGATGTTTGAAATCAGATGTCTGGTAACAGATGTCTGAAATCAGACGTTTGGTAACAGATGCCTGACATCAGACGTCTGGTAACAGATGTCTGAAATCAGACGTCTGGTAACAGATGTCTTAAATCAGACGTCTGGTAACAGATGTCTGACATCAAACGTCTGGTAACAGATGTCTGAAATGAGATGTCTGGTAACAGATATCTTAAATCAGACATCTGGTAACAGATGTCTGAAATCAGACGTCTGATAACAGATGTCTGAAATCAGATGTCTTATAACAGATGTCTGACATCCGACGTCTGATAACAGATGTCTGAAATCAGATGTCTTATAACAGATGTCTGGTAACAGATATCTTAAATCAGACGTCTGGTAACAGATGTCTGAAATCAGACGTCTAGTAACAGATGTCTTAAATCAGACGTCTGGTAACAGATGTCTGACATCAAACGTCTGGTAACAGATGTCTGAAATGAGACGTCTGGTAGCAGATGTCTGACATACGACGTCTAGTAACAGATGTCTGACATCAGACGTCTGGTAACAGATGTCTGACATCAGACGTCTGGTAACAGATGTCTGAAATCAGACGTTTGGTAACAGATGCCTGATATAAGACGTCTGGTAACAGATGTCTGAAATCAGACGTCTGGTAACAAATGAATGACATTAGATGTCTGGTAACAGATGTCTGACATCAGACGTCTGGTAACAGATGTCTGACATCAGATGTCTGGTAACAGATGTCTGAAATCAGATGTCTGCTAACAGATGTCTGAAATCAGACATCTGATAACAGATGTCTGAAATCAGATGTCTGGTAACAGATGTCTGACATCAAACGTCTGGTAACAGATGTCTGAAACGAGACGTCTGGTAACAAATGTCTGACATCAGACGTCTTGTAACAGATGTCTGAAATCAGACGTTTGGTAACAGATGCCTGATATCAGACGTCTGGTAACAGATGTCTGAGATCAGACGTCTGGTAACAAATGTATGACATTAGATGTCTGGTAACAGATGTCTGAGATCAGACGTCTTGTAACAGATGCCTGAAATCAGACGTCTGGTAACAGATGTCTGAAATAAGATGGCTGGTAACAGATGTCTGACATCAAACGTCTGGTAACAGATGTCTGACATCAGATGTCTGGTAACAGAAGTCTGAGATTAGACGTCTTGTAACAGATGTCTGAAATGAGATGTCTGGTAACAGATGTCTGAAATGAGACGTCTGGTAACAGATGTCTAACATCAAACGTCTGGTAACAGATGTCTGACATCAGATGTCTGGTAACAGATGTCTGAGATGAGACGCCTTGTAACAGATCTATGAAATCAGATGTCTTATAACAGATGTCTAGAATCAGATGTCTGGTAACAGATGTCTGACATCAAACGTCTGGTAACAGATGTCTGAAATCAGACGTCTGGTAACAAATGTCTGACATGAGACGTCTTGTAACATATGTCTGAAATCAGACGTTTAAAAACAGATGTCTGACATCAGACGTTTGGTAACAGATGTCTAAAATCAGACGTCTGGTAACAGATGTCTGACATCAAACGTCTGGTAACAGATGTCTGATATCAGATGTCTGGTAACAGATGTCTGAGATCAGACGTCTGGTAACAGATATCTGAAATCAGACGTCTGGTAACAGATTTCTGAGATCAGACGGCTGGTAACAGATGTCTGACATCAAACGTCTCGTAACAAATGTCTGACATCAGATGTCCGGTAACAGATGTCTGAGATCAGACGTCTTGTAACAGATGTCTGAAATCAGACGTCTGGTAAAAGATGTCTGAGATGAGACGGCTAGTAACAGATCTCTGACATCAGATGTCTGGTAACAATTGTCTGAGATCAGACGTCTTCTAACAGATGTCTGAAATCAGACCTTTGGTAACAGATGTCTCACATCAGACGTCTGGTAACAGATGTCTGAAATCAGACGTCTGGTAACAGATGTCTGACATCAAACGTCCGGTAACAGATGTCTGATATCAGATGTCTGGTAACAAATGTCTGAGATCAGACGTCTTGTAACAGATGTTTGAAATCAGACGTCTGGTAACAGATGTCTGAAATCAGACGTTTGTTAACAGATGCCTGACATCAGACGTCTGGAAACAGATGTCTGAAATCAGACGTCTGGTAACAGATGTCTTAAATCAGACGTCTGGTAACAGATGTCTGACATCAAACGTCTGGTAACAGATGTCTGAAATGAGATGTCTGGTAACAGATATCTTAAATCAGACGTCTGGTAAGAGATGTCTGACATCAGATGTCTGGTAACAGATGTCTAAAATCAGATGTCTGGTAACAGATGTCTAAAATCAGACGTCTGATAACAGATGTCTGAAATCAGATGTCTTATAAAAGATGTCTGACATCAGACGTCTGATAACAGATGTCTGAAATCAGATGTCTTATAACAGATGTCTGGTAACAGATGTCTGACATCAAACGTCTGGTAACAGATGTCTGAAATGAGACGTCTGGTAACAAATGTCTCACATCAGACGTCTTGTAACAGATGTCTGAAATCAGACGTCTGATAAGCGATTTCTAAAATTAGAAATCAGACGTCTAGTAACAGGTGTGTAATATTAGATGTCTGGTAACAAATTTCTCAAATTAGAAATCAGCCGTCTGGTAACAGATATATGAAATCAGACGTCTGGTAGCAGATGTCTGACATACGACGTCTAGTAACAGATGTCTGACATCAGACGTCTGGTAACAGATGTCTGACATCAGACGTCTGGTAACAGATGTCTGAAATCAGACGTTTGGTAACAGATGGCTGATATTAGACGTCTGGTAACAGATGTCTGAAATCAGACGTCTGGTAACAAATGTATGACATTAGATGTCTGGTAACAGATGTCTGAGATCAGACGTCTTGTAACAGATGCCTGAAATCAGACGTCTGGTAACAGATGTCTGAAATCAGACGGCTGGTAACAGATGTCTGACATCAGATGTCTGGTAACAGAAGTCTGAGATTAGACGTCTTGTAACAGATGTCTGAAATGAGATGTCTGGTAACAGATGTCTGAAATCAGACGTCTGGTAACAGATGTCTAACATCAAACGTCTGGTAACAGATGTCTGAAATCAGACGTCTGGTAACAGATGTGTAACATCAAACGTCTGGTAACAGATGTCTGACATCAAACGTCTGGTAACAGATGTCTGAAATCAGACGTCTGGTAACAAATGTCTGACATCAGACGTCTTGTAACAGATGTCTGAAATCAAACGTTTAAAAACAGATGTCTGACATCAGACGTTTGGTAACAGATGTCTAAAATCAGACGTCTGGTAACAGATGTCTGACATCAAAAGTCTGGTAACAGATGTCTGGTAACAGATGTCTGAGATCAGACGTCTTGTAACAGATGTCTGAAATCAGACGTCTGCTAACAGATTTCTGAAATCAGACGGCTGGTAACAGATGTCTGACATCAAACGTCTGGTAACAAATGTCTGAGATCAGATGTCTGGTGACAGATGTCCGAAATCATACGTTTGGTAACAGATGTCTGACATCAAACGTCTGGTAACAGATGTCTGAAATGAGATGTCTGGTAACAGATATCTTAAATCAGACGTCTGGTAACAGATGTCTGACATCAGATGTCTGGTAATAGATGTTTGAAATCAGATGTCTGCTAAGAGATGTCTGAAATCAGACATCTGATAACAGATGTCTGAAATCAGATGTCTTATAACAGATTTCTGACATCAGACGTCTGGTAACAGATGTCTGAAACGAGACGTCTGGTAACAGATGTCTGAAATCAGACGGCTGGTAACAGATGTCTGACATCAGATGTCTGGTAACAGAAGTCTGAGATTAGACGTCTTGTAACAGATGTCTGAAATGAGATGTCTGGTAACAGATGTCTGAAATCAGACGTCTGGTAACAGATGTCTAACATCAAACGTCTGGTAACAGATGTCTGAAATCAGACGTCTGGTAACAGATGTGTAACATCAAACGTCTGGTAACAGATGTCTGACATCAAACGTCTGGTAACAGATGTCTGAAATCAGACGTCTGGTAACAAATGTCTGACATCAGACGTCTTGTAACAGATGTCTGAAATCAAACGTTTAAAAACAGATGTCTGACATCAGACGTTTGGTAACAGATGTCTAAAATCAGACGTCTGGTAACAGATGTCTGACATCAAAAGTCTGGTAACAGATGTCTGAGATCAGACGTCTTGTAACAGATGTCTGAAATCAGACGTCTGGTAACAGATTTCTGAAATCAGACGGCTGGTAACAGATGTCTGACATCAAACGTCTGGTAACAAATGTCTGACATCAGATGTCTGGTAACAGATGTCCGAAATCATACGTTTGGTAACAGATGTCTGACATCAAACGTCTGGTAACAGATGTCTGAAATGAGATGTCTGGTAACAGATATCTTAAATCAGACGTCTGGTAACAGATGTCTGACATCAGATGTCTGGTAATAGATGTTTGAAATCAGATGTCTGCTAAGAGATGTCTGAAATCAGACATCTGATAACAGATGTCTGAAATCAGATGTCTTATAACAGATTTCTGACATCAGACGTCTGATAACAGATGTCTGAAATCAGATGTCTGGTAACAGATGTCTGACATCAAACGTCTGGTAACAGATGTCTGAAACGAGACGTCTGGTAACAGAAGTCTGAGATCAGACGTCTTGTAACAGATGCCTAATATCAGACGTCTGGTAACAGATGTCTGAAATCAAACGTCTGGTAACAGATGTCTGACATCAGATGTCTGGGAACAGAAGTCTGAGATTAGACGTCTTGTAACAGATGTCTGAAATGAGATGTCTGGTAACAGATGTCTGAAATCAGACGTCTGGTAACAGATGTCTAACATCAAACGTCTGGTAACAGATGTCTGACATCAGATGTCTGGTAACAGATGTCTGAGATGAGACGTCTTGTAACAGATCTCTGAAATCAGATGTCTTATAACAGATGTCTAGAATCAGATGTCTGGTAACAGATGTCTGACATCAAACGTCTGGTAACAGATGTCTGAAATCAGATGTCTGGTAACAAATGTCTGACATCAGACGTCTTGTAACAGATGTCTGAAATCAGACGTTTAAAAACAGATGTCTGACATCAGACGTTTGGTAACAGATGTCTAAAATCAGACGTCTGGTAACAGATGTCTGACATCAAACGTCTGGTAACAGATGTCTGACATCAGATGTCTGGTAACAAATGTCTGAGATCAGACGTCTTGTAACAGATATCTGAAATCAGACGTCTGGTAACAGATTTCTGAGATCAGACGGCTGGTAACAGATGTCTGACATCAAACGTCTCGTAACAAATGTCTGACATCAGATGTCTGGTAACAGATGTCTGAGATCAGACGTCTTGTAACAGATGTCTGAAATCAGACGTCTGGTAACAGATGTCTGAAATCAGACGGCTAGTAACAGATGTCTGACATCAGATGTCTGGTAACAATTGTCTGAGATCAGACGTCTTCTAACAGATGTCTGAAATCAGACCTTTGGTAACAGATGTCTGAAATCAGATGTCTTATAACAGATGTCTGACATCAGACGTCTGATAACAGATGTCTGAAATCAGATGTCTTATAACAGATGTCTGGTAACAGATGTCTGACATCAAACGTCTGGTAACAGATGTCTGAAATGAGACGTCTGGTAACAAATGTCTGACATCAGACGTCTTGTAACAGATGTCTGAAATCAGACGTCTGATAAGCGAGTTCTAAAATTAGAAATCAGACGTGTAGTAACAGGTGTGTAATATTAGATGTCTGGTAACAAATTTCTCATATTAGAAATCAGCCGTCTGGTAACAGATATATGAAATCAGACGTCTGGTAGCAGATGTCTGACATACGACGTCTAGTAACAGATGTCTGACATCAGACGTCTGGTAACAGATGTCTGACATCAGACGTCTGGTAACAGATGTCTGAAATCAGACGTTTGGTAACAGATGCCTGATATTAGACGTCTGGTAACAGATGTCTGAAATCAGATGTCTGGTAACAGGTGTCTGAAATCAGACGTTTGGTAACAGATGCCTGACATCAGACGTCTGGTAACAGATGTCTGAAATCAAACGTCTCGTAACAGATGTCTGAAATGAGATGTCTGGTAACAGATATCTTAAATCAGACGTCTGGAAACAGATGTCTGAAATCAGACGTCTGATAACAGATGTCTGAAATCAGATGTCTTATAACAGATGTCTGACATCAGACGTCTGATAACAGATGTCTGAAATCAGATGTCTTATAACAGATGTCTGGTAACAGATATCTTAAATCAGACGTCTGGTAACAGATGTCTGAAATCAGACGTCTAGTAACAGATGTCTTAAATCAGACGTCTGGTAACAGATGTCTGACATCAAACGTCTGGTAACAGATGTCTGAAATGAGACGTCTGGTAACAAATGTCTGACATCAGACGTCTTGTAATAGATGTCTGAAATCAGACGTCTGATAAGCGATTTCTAAAATTAGAAATCAGACGTCTAGTAACAGGTGTGTAAAATTAGATGTCTGGTAACAGATTTCTCACATTAGAAATCAGCCGTCTGGTAACAGATATCTGATATCAGACGTCTGGTACCAGATGTCTGAAATCAGACGTCTGGTAACAGATGTCTAAAGTCATACGTCTGGTAAAAGATGTCTGACATCAAACGTCTCTTAACAGATTTCTGACATCAGATTTCTAGTAACAGATGTCTGACATCAGACGTCTGGTAACAGATGTCTGAAATCAGACGTTTGGAAACAGATGTCTTACATCAGACGTCTGGTAACAGATGTCTGAAATCAGACGTCTGGTAACAGATGTCTGACATCAAACGTCTGGTAACAGATGTCTGATATCAGATGTCTGGTAACAGATGTCTGAGATCAGACGTCTTGTAACAGATGTCTGAAATCAGACGTCTGGTAACATATGTCTGAAATCAGACGGCTAGTAACAGATGTCTGACATCAAACGTCTGGTAACAGATGTCTGAAATCAGACGTCTGGTAACAATTGTCTGACATCAGACGTCTTGTAACAGATGTCTGAAATCAGACGTCTGATAACAGATTTCTAACATTAGAAATCAGACGTCTAGTAACAGGTGTGTAATATTAAATGTCTGGTAACAAATTTCTCATATTAGAAATCAGCCGTCTGGTAACAGATATATGAAATCAGACGTCTGGTAGCAGATGTCTGACATCAAACGTCTAGTAACAGATGTCTGACATCAGACGTCTGGTAAGAGATGTCTGAAAGCAGACGTCTGGTAACAAATGTATGACATTAGATGCGTGGTAACAGATGTCTGAGATCAGACGTCTTGTAACAGATGCCTGAAATCAGACATCTGGTAACAGATGTCTGAAATCAGACGGCTGGTAACAGATGTCTGACATCAAACGTCTGGTAACAGATGTCTGACATCAGATGTCTGGTAACAGATGTCTGAGATCAGACGTCTTGTAACAGATGTCTGAAATCAGACGTTTAAAAACAGATCTCTGACATCAGACGTTTGCTAACAGATGTCAAAAATCAGACGTCTGTTAACAGATGTCTGACATCAAACGTCTGGTAACAGATGTCTGACATCAGATGTCTGGTAACAGATGTCTGAGATCAGACGTCTTGAAACAGATGTCTGAAATCAGACGTCTGGTAACAGATGTCTGAAATCAGACGGCTGGTAACAGATGTCTGACATCAAACGTCTGGTAACAAATGTCTGACATCAGATGTCTGGTAACAGATGTCTGAGATCAGACGTCTTGTAACAGATGTCTGAAATCAGACGTCTGGTAACAGATGTCTGAAAGCAGACGGCTAGTAACAGATGTCTGACATCAGATGTCTGGTAACAGATGTCTGACATCAGACGTCTTGTAGCAGATGTCTGAAATAAGACGTCTGATAGCAGATTTCTGACATTTGAAATCATGTTTGATATCAAACGTCTGGTAACAGATGTCTGACATCAGATGTCTGGTAACAGATGTCTGAAATTAGATGTATGGTAACAGATGTCTAACATCAGAAGTCTGGAAACAGATGTCTGAAATCAGATGTCTTATAACAGATGCTAGAATCAGATGTCTGGTAACAGATGTCTGACATCAAACGTCTGGTAACAGATGTCTGAAATCAGACGTCTGGTAACAATTGTCTGACATCAGACGTCTTGTAACAGATGTCTGAAATCAGACGTCTGATAACAGATTTCTAACATTAGAAATCAGACGTCTAGTAACAGGTGTGTAATATTAAATGTCTGGTAACAAATTTCTCATATTAGAAATCAGCCGTCTGGTAACAGATATATGAAATCAGACGTCTGGTAGCAGATGTCTGACATCAAACGTCTAGTAACAGATGTCTGACATCAGACGTCTAGTAACAGATGTCTGACATCAGACGTCTGGTAACAGATGTCTGAAATCAGACGTTTGGTAACAGATCCCTGATATCAGACGTCTGGTAACAGATGTCTGAAATCAGACGTCTGGTAACAAATGTATAACATTAGATGTCTGGTAACAGATGTCTGAGATCAGACGTCTGATAACAGATGTCTGAAATCAGATGTCTTATAACAGATGTCTGACATCAGACGTCTGATAACAGATGTCCGAAATCAGATGTCTTATAACAGATGTCTGACATCAGACGTCTGATAACAGATGTCTGAAATCAGATGTCTTATAACAGATATCTTAAATCAGACGTCTGGTAACAGATGTCTGAAATCAGACGTCTAGTAACAGATGTCTTAAATCAGACATCTGGTAACAGATGTCTGACATCAAACGTCTGGTAACAGATGTCTGAAATGAGACGTCTGGTAACAAATGTCTGACATCAGACGTCTTGTAACAGATGTCTGAAATCAGACGTCTGATAAGCGATTTCTAAAATTAGAAATCAGACGTCTAGTAACAGGTGTGTAAAATTAGATGTCTGGTAACAGATTTCTCACATTAGAAATCAGCCGTCTGGTAACAGATATCTGATATGAGACGTCTGGTACCAGATGTCTGAAATCAGACGTCTGGTAACAGATGTCTAAAGTCATACGTCTGGTAAAAGATGTCTGACATCAAACGTCTGTTAACAGATTTCTGACATCAGATTTCTAGTAACAGATGTCTGACATCAGACGTCTGGTAACAGATGTCTGAAATCAGACGTTTGGAAACAGATTTCTTACATTAGACGTCTGGTAACAGATGTCTGAAATCAGACGTCTGGTAACAGATGTCTGACATCAGATGTCTGGTAACAGATGTCTGAAATTAGATGTATGGTAACAGATGTCTAACATCAGAAGTCTGGAAACAGATGTCTGAAATCAGATGTCTTATAACAGATGCTAGAATCAGATGTCTGGTAACAGATGTCTGACATCAAACGTCTGGTAACAGATGTCTGAAATCAGACGTCTGGTAACAATTGTCTGACATCAGACGTCTTGTAACAGATGTCTGAAATCAGACGTCTGATAACAGATTTCTAACATTAGAAATCAGACGTCTAGTAACAGGTGTGTAATATTAAATGTCTGGTAACAAATTTCTCATATTAGAAATCAGCCGTCTGGTAACAGATATATGAAATCAGACGTCTGGTAGCAGATGTCTGACATCAAACGTCTGGTAACAGATGTCTGAAATCAGACATCTGGTAACAGATGTCTCATATCAGCCGTCTGGTAACAGATATTTGAAATCAAACGTCTGGTAACAAATGTCTGACATCAGACGTCTTGTAACAGATGTCTGAAATCAGACGTCTGCTAACAGATTTCTAACATTAGAAATCAGACATCTAGTAACAGGTGTCTAAAATTAGATGTCTGGTAATAGATTTCTCACATTAGAAATCAGCCATCTGGTAATAGATATCTGAAATCAGACGTCTGGTAACAGATGTTGTAAATCAGATGTCTGGTAACAGATGTCTGACATCAGACGTCTGGTAACAGATTTCTCACATTTGAAATCAGACGTCTGGTAACAGATGTTCTGGAGCCATGTCCAGCCCTGGCCATGAAATCCAGAGTTTCTTCACTTCTTACTTAGTTCCACACTTCTCAGAGGTGTGGAAGAGTGAAAAAGTCTGACAAACTAAGGATATTGTCGCACTTCTTCCCTAGGCACGAAACCTCTGTCATTCTTTACTTAGTTCTACACTTCTCAGAGGTGTGGAAGTGTGGAAAAGTCTGACAAACTAAGGATATTGTCGCACCTCTTCCCCAGGCACGAACCTTTTGTCATTCTTTCCTTTGTTCCACACTTCTCAGAGGTGTGGAAGAGTGAAAAAGTTTGACAAACTAAGGATATTGTCGCACTTCTTCCCTAGGCACGAAACCTCTGTCATTCTTTACTTAGTTCTACACTTCTCAGAGGTGTGGAAGTGTGGTAAAGTCTGACAACATTTTTCAAAGCAGACATCTCTGTCAAAGGAAATAGGAGAAGTCTGCACGCAAGCTACCTGGGTACTTCGATGTATGTTATCTATCATGGAAAAGTAGTTCATTGCTTTGTGGGCTAGACCAGAAACGGGTTTCTGGCTAGACTCAATATAGCTTCACTTGAGTTCCAAATAAGGCTGTACATGTGCTTTGAGAGTTTTTGTCCCGATTGGCTTCTCTCAACTGCTGTTGGAGCATATTTTGTTTCCCAAGGATAATTGTTCAGTAAAACGCAACATAAAAAGGTGAAAAATGTCATTACCTTCGTATTCTTTCAAGCACCTCTTGAGCATAATTAGTTCAACTAAAATAGCGACGTTATTTAAGTTTGTTTCGACGGTTCTCTTTCACCGATCATCGGCCATATTGGATCTTATGGAGGTTACCGCTGACTACTCGTTCCCAGACTTCCGTTCCCCGTTCCCCGTTCCCCGTTCCCGGTTCCTCGTTTTAGTAACATCCCTTTGAAAATTGTTCGTGAATGGAATGGTCATCTTGAAATTGCCGGGTCTAGTACAGGTCGCATTCCACAGGTTAAGAGTGCAGGTCATTGCTCTATTGATAAGTTACCACACCACACTGATTCCCCTCGATCTAATAGAGCATTTTGTTAAGAGGTTAGGGCTAGGAGACAAAGTGACCTGTATTTTAGACCCGCCGGAAATGAAATTCTAAGCCGTCCTCAAGTAATCGAAAATTCTTGGCAATATTTGCTTCTCCGAACAGATATTTTACAGAAAACAGTCGTTGGGTGCCTCTGACAAACGAGACGTTGAGCATGTTTTGTATGTATTTGTCAACTATAATTTTAGTCTTAGAAATTGCCGGGCAGATCTACCCTGCGAGTAGAGTCTTCTTCGATCTTCCTAGATCTAGACAAGCAGGATAAGTGAAGGTCGAAGGAGACTCTGCTCGCAGGGTGGGCAGATCAGGAAACCTCTGGAATCCATGGCCTTGAGTTACGTTTTGTCCGTTTTGAGCTGTAAAGGTTGATAACATCAGTAAAACGATAATAATAAAAACTCAAACAGACAAAATGCATTATTTTCTGGATCATTGTCGAATTCAAAAATTAACAGCAGGAGCCTGTTATGTGGTGATGCCGGCTAATGACACTGCATGACAGAGCTCTTCAAGCAAATTGCTTTCAACAGAAGCATTATTCTTACCCACTACGATTCAATACCGTAATTGATTAAAAATTTGTTTTGCACGCTCTTTCAGTGGTAATTCAAAGGCTTTTGCAATGGATGGAAGAATGTAATCACGAGGGGCTTATGTGTTTATGGCTCAGTCCTACGTATCCTTTAACGCTGATATTTAAACCGGAATTAGCTGAGGTAAGGGAGGAGTTTTTTTCACATCCCTTTACCCAGTATATGGTCCAGCGCGTAGTAAACACCTTTGATATAGCTCATTGCACAGATCACCCTTTGGGTTTTTCGGTAGCCATGGATTCATACCCTGACCGTGTTGTTGTTGTTGTTTTTTTTTTGGTTTCCGTTGCTGTTCTCTTGTTTGTTTTGTTTCTTTTCTTTTCTTATTTTTTTCTTTGCACCTCTCTCGCGCCATACCCTGGGTACTAGAGGTTTTTCTCTCGCCTGTGGCGGCATCACTGGTCCGTGTCTTGGTGTCTGCCACAGGCCCGGGGAGGGAGGGGTACGGCATCACTGGGCCGTGCCTTGGTGTCTGCCACAGGCCCGGGGAGGGAGGGGTACTCCCTATCATGGCCTATACGGAGAGGCTCCGCCCGAAAGGGATACCTTTTATCAGGTAGGGAAATCTGTCATTTTGGTCTGTAAATAGCCCAAAAGGGCTAACAGATGAATTTTATGGCTTTAAAATATTGTGATTGATTCCTATGTAAAAGACATTGTATTTGCAGCAGTTTAAAGGGGTGCAAAGGTCCAAACAAGGTATGTGAAAGGGGTACCGTTTGTCAATAGAAGGTATACGAAAGGGGTACCTTTTTTGTGAGAAATGGTATGTGAGGGTAAGGGGGTGGACCCTAGGGGCGGAGCCTCCCCGTATAAACATTTGTTTAGTACCCCCCCCCCCGGGTAGCCACCGGCCGACAGATCTTCGATCAGAGACCAAAGCCGCGAAAGACTTGACAAAGACTTGACGGAAACAGAAAAACCGGGCTAGTAAAGTCTCTGCCACCCAGGGTACTCGTGATGCTGAAACTGTGCAGAGAAGCCTCACATGCACGACATTCTTAGTGCTTTAATTAGTCACGCGTTCCTGTCCCACGTGGTGGCTAAGTAGCAGCGCGATACCCTACCGACCGTCATCATCATTATCATCATCATCATCATAATAATAATTATCATCATCATCATCATTTGTCACACTATGTGCTCTAGATCTCTATTTCCCTTGGATCACAAGTACGTTGTAACAGCTAAATAAATTGTTTCATTGGTGGTTGAGAGAGTGTTGAGCTTAAGTTTTGGGAGGAAACTGTATCATTTTTTAAAAATTCGTGACTCTCCTCACTGCTAAAAAAATGATAAGAAAACCTGTCAACTTCACATTTGCGATAGACTGCAAAACAGTCGGTTTTTTTCTTAAAATCAGTAAAAAAAAAGGTAAAGTGTGGCGTAAGAGTCTTACGCGCGCGAAGCGCGCGAGCCTCACACGCCCGTAGGGCGGCCAGCCTTTTTGTTTGACTGCTCGCGCGTGCTTGAATACGCAAAAATGCTGACTGTTTTGCAGTCTACATTCGCCAAAACATTTTTGAGGGTGTAAAACAACAGGATGCCGATCTTCAGTTTGTTTCTATATACTGAAAAATTGAGTCTTGTTTGAGGTTTGGCGCCTGACAATTCTGGCATTTATTAGAAAATGGATGAGGAAACCGAAGCCTGGGAGCTTAATGGATTACACGGGACTAACAGATGCCTTCTACTTAAGACAGTATAACGCTTTACGCTATACTACTAATTAATTGTTTTAATGGGAAAATGACAAACTTGAAATAATATATATTAACTGTTGTTTCAGATTATCCTTAGCAGTTCAAAACACATGACTAAGTCTCCGGATTACGCATTCCTACATCCCTGGCTCGGTACAGGTAAGCTGTCACACTAAAGTAGATAGCATTGGACTGTAAACAAACAGCCTTGAAAGTAAATTTTTTCACTGAATATAAAGACACAGTCGAACCGGCCTTATCTTATACCTGAGTGACCCATTTTCGTAAACGGCTAGCTATACAAAGATCAATTTTTCCAGTCAAAGCACTATTCAAAGAGTTTGAATCTCTTGTAAACGACCTGCTCTTGTAGGCGACCGCGAAAACTATTTTGGGTGACTTTTCTATAGTTTATTGGTGTAATCTTTGCGTTAAATGTATGCACTGTGCTCTTTGTAGTATGCGAACATTTGGTGTCAACATGGACCTACAGTTATCGTAATTTAAAAATTGCATGATATAATTCTCTTCCAAAAAGTTGTTACAGTATACATGCATATCCGGACCTCTTCTCAGAAAAGACTCCCCTGTGGTTAGATTCTCGTAAGTAACCCTCCCGTAGGCGACCGCTACATCTTCACATCTTGGTTGATCGCCCAGGTTCGACTATACAACCTGATTGGGCGAAGGCCGGCCGGAGTATTTTCCTCTGCTTATTAGATTACTTAGGTTAATTACTTAACTACTATAGCGAACACCCTTGTAAAGCAGACTAAAACGATCACTGTTGAATTGGTCGCTACGTGCTTCAGTCACTGTCTTTCTTTCTCAGTAAAGCTTAATGCAGAGGCCGCTACAGTGTCAAGGAGTTTAATTACTGTCCTCACTTACTCAGCTCCTTAAATCACGGCTAGGTAAACGTGTCGTCAAAATTTGTTTCTTTGCCTTTTTTTCAAATAATTACTTTCCACGACAACTGCGGATCGTAACCAAGGACTGCTGACAAGGTGAGTAAAGTCAAGTAATAATAACTGCATGGGTGTTATTATAAATTTTGGAGGACACGATGGTCTAACGAACACTATGAGATCTTGCAGGATGTCTCCACCTTTATATTGAAGCAAAGAGGATGAACTTTCTATCTTTCAGTAAGACCCTTATTGGACCATTAATGAAACCTCTATAGTACAGACTTCACGCTAGAACCCACTGTTCTGTTATGTTGGTCCCAGAGGTTTCATTTAGACTACATACAATCCCTAAGCCTCTATAATAAGGACTCGTCTCCATGAATGTCTTTTCCGAATTTCTAGAAATCCCAATTATTAAAGTTAATACAGTCTAACCTCTATGGGCGACCACCTCTCGTAACGGACGGCACCTATCCAAAACATCAAACTTTTTCCGTTAAAGATCAAAACCTCTCGTATAAGCGACTGCGAACACTTTGAATTGGCTTGACTCATTTATAGTTTCGCATGGTTTTTAACCTGCTGTAAGCGACCACTTGACTCATGATGTGGTCTGTTTGTCCGCTGTATGTTCTACGCCACCTAGAGCGTGCGAAGAGCTTTCAGTGACAACACGGAACCACACGTTTGCCTAACTTAGAAATTATCTGCCAAAATTAGATGTCTCGGGAACTCCTCTCGGAAGAGACTGCCTATGTATGCTTCGATTCTCGTAAGCGACCATGGTATTTTGGGCGGCGTTGGTCGCTTAAGGGACTGAGGTTCGACTGTAGACACCCAAACGCTTTGATACGACGACTTCTAGTGTTAAATGCGGTCCACACTTTGCTCTCTCAGTCCCTTAGGTGTCTATATCAAGTAGGTTGAACTATACTTTGAGAATAATCATTTCTAGCTTATTGTTTTGATAGAGATATTCAGAGAGCCCGGGCTTACAAAATTAGTATCTTTGGCCCCAAAATAACATTTTGATACTAAAATGAGACTAAAAGTTTTCTGTTTTTGGGTTTCTCTTTTTAGCGATGGCGACAAATGGAAAAAGCGACGAAAGCTAATTACACCAACATTCCACTTCAGAATATTAAGAGCCCATGACTGTAAATATCGAGAATCGCTGGCCAGGCTAAAAAAATCGAAAATTCTGATAATTTGTCAGAAAAACCCCTTTGGGGAACTATCTTCGAAAAAAATATTTTCAACTTTCAAGAATCTATAGTTTTCGAGAAAATGAGGAAAAACGAAAATAGCGGTTTTTACCTAATTAATTATGCAAAAATTAGAGTAAAAATGACCTACTTTATCCCGTCCGTACCGAGGGAAGATTCAAAGCTATAAAACAGAAATATTTTTGTTTCAAAGAATTCTATCTTTTCTTTCTATCCATGGTATGTTTTAAATCATAAACATGATTTGGAATTTTTTACGGTTTTTTAAACACTACCACGAAGCGCACTTTTTAAAATGGCTAAAAAATGAGCAACTTCAGAGGCAAAAAACTCACCTTGGTATGTGTGATACCTGGCCAAAAGGCATACTAGGACAAATTACAGCTCTTATATTAACAGAATATGAAATAAAAAATCTGGGTACTCCGGATTCGCTTTCACAAAATAAAAAGTTTCGTGACCACTAGTGGAAAATGTCACAAATTTGCATAAGTCAAATTTGTAGAGAAATGTTGCGGCAGCCGGTTTTGTTTCAATTCAGGGTCAGTATGTAATGTTCGGAAACATCACGAAGCAAGAAAACGTTTTTTGATAAAGTTTACTTTAAAATATCAGAGTAATTAACCGTTCCAAAAAAAATAATAATAAAAAACGACCTCGAAGAAGCGTTATATAAAAGCGCTGAATTATTATCTTATTATGTAAACTATATCCCATGTCTCTCGTTTCTTTTCCTAACTTCCTTGTATCAGCATCCCTCTGTATCATCGTAAATTCGCCTCCGATATATCTAAAATAGGTAGGGACATTTTCCTTGAAATTTTATTTTGAAGGAGGGTTTTTGCGAACGGGACACACTGCGTGAGAGGAAGTCATAAACTAACAGTCAAAGTAACAATGTCACGCAACGACGTCTCGTGCAGCTCCGCCTTCTTTTACTGATTTTTTTTTCCTCCTTATGAAATTTTATGGAAACTTTGCTTTGAACAGACAATGCGTTGTTCGCAACATCATTTGTTTCTCAGTAGTTTATTTTCTTTTCAGAAAGAAGGGATACTAACTTTGCATGCCTGTCAGTCACGCACTAAATGTTAGCATTTTCTTTGTCAGAGATGTTGAAATCTGATTTTTTTTACTGCGTATTACAAACAACAAACCGTCCCTTGGTTAATTTTTTTGCTTTTTCACAAATAGAGGTATAATTAGGCAGCTACCAAAGGCCCTAGGAAACAGCTACGTGTTCGTAGTTCATACGGTCCAGCGGTTTCTCTCCTCCGAAAGTTCATCGCGGAGTTGTACCACCTGCCAGCGCCGCGCCTTAGTGTGTAAATCTATACGCGAAACCCATGAACCAAAACAAGTTCCAACCGACGCCACCGAAGAACTGGAAAAGGAGTCTACAGGCGAACCTCCCGAAAGCGACCACCCAAAATGCGCAGACTTAGTGGTCGCTAACGGGAGGTGGTCTCTTACGAAAATCGAACCACAAACCACAGGAGGTTTCTTTGAGAAGAAAACTGGACACATCCACTTCAAGGAAGATAATTTATTGCATGCAATTTCCAAGTTACGATATGTGCAGTTCCATGTTGTTGTTGTTCCTACCTCAAGAGATCAGAAAACTCGTCAGGTGGTCGCTTACAAAAGGTTAAAAACAATGTAAAATCATTAAACAGTCAGTACCAATTAGTGGTCGCGGGAGCTTACAGGAGAGATTCCAACTGTAAGACTTAACTGGGTGGGTTTTGGTGTTTTGGATAGGTGGTCGCACATGGAGGTTCAACTGTACTCCAATAAAATAAATCACCTTTCACGACGATGCGACCAGGATTTGTCTATGGAAGATAAGACTCCTTGTTCACCGCTTTTGAGCTACTCTAACCAACTCCCACCAATGTCGAGTGCTTGCAAAACGTAGCATCATCTTGAAAAGAGAAGTATCAGAAAGGTCATCCTTGACGCCCCTGGCCTATCGCAGTATGTGCAACGAACTTATATCGACGTAAGTACCGTTTATTAACCGGGCAGTCAGGCGACGTAGAGTAAAAGTGTAACTTGACTACGTTTTTCAGTTTACAGCAGACCCGAGTTTTGTTTAAAGAAATACCTGCCTTTTGCTCAGGAGTATTAACGTCAGTACCCACAATGTCCCAGCTCGTGCCTTCACACCGGAACGTCCGATCGAATTATTGTTTAGTTGATAGTTACCCTTCTCTTCCTCTTCCCGACTTATATCTAGGAAGATCGAAGGGCCTCTGCTCCTGCTCGCAGGTCAAGTTGATAGCGACCAAGGAGCTAAATAACAGAGCGAGGTAAGTAAGTGGCATCGGCAGTTTTATTTACGCCTAACCGTTTCCCAAAGTAAAGAAGGAAAGAACTTCAGACAAAGGGGAAGAAGAGTTATGCGATAAAACTGCTCTTAAATTGATGTTTAGCTATGGCTTATGCGAGGGGCTGGGGACTATGTAATTGCCGAATAACATGTGCCGTTACCAAAAAAATTGCAGAAAAACATTTTTCCTTGGTTTGGAATTTTGACCATCAAAATTTTAGCTCTAGCCATTTGTGATACCAGGCAAAAAAATCCAATATTTAGATATTTCGCTCTTAGCAGCAGGCCCTCTAATTAATGACAGTATCTAATATTACATATGCGCAGGAGCGAAACATGACAACAGCTGGTTACAGATTGTCAATGTGTGAGGCGGGGGTTCTGGGCTCCCTGTGACAGTTCTTGTCAAGAAGACCCCAAATCAGTATATTTGCTGTTTTAGGTTGATTCTGTGCTATAACTTACTGCCTTTACCCAGTCAAAAAATGTTCAGTGTAGATTTACATGTGGGGTATGAAGAAAATATCATTTTATCAGGAAGCACTAGCCAAAAATATCTTTTTGGGTGATGCATTTAAACTTGAAAAAGATAGCCCAATTTTTCCAGTTTTCAGTCTATGTCCATCCTGGCCATCAGTAGCAAGAGAACGCGACAGGAAACAGTTTCAGTGCCTAAATATCATCCTAACATAAAAAAAAACTGGACCATAATTTTGGGAACTAAATTGATGCGAAATGAAGACCATATCAGCTTTTTAAAATGAACTAGCAATTAGCCTGGCATAGCCTCTTTAACTCCTTTTTGACGGCCAATTTTAGTAGAAGAAAACCCCGCCTTTTGACCAAATCCTCCTTTGTGGTCCGGCTTTCAACCAGTTAGTAGCCTGCATAACAGGCATTATTTTTTTCGCGTCTTTGCAGGAGAGCGAAGGCAAGCGCGAAGTGAGTGAGAAGCGCCAGACAAGCGCGACGGAGAAGACGCAGAAAAAACAACGGCCTGTCCACATACATTGTTTTTTTGCATTCCGCCCCAGACATACCCCTCTCTCCTCACTCGCTTCGCGCTTGCATTTGCTCGCCTGACAAAAGCATGCACGCCTGTTATGCGGGCTAGCCAGTTAGCTTGATATGGGAATGGCTGAAAAAGAGATGTGCAACACAAGACTGCTCAATTGGACGTACTCTAATTTAGAAGCTTTTTTGGCGCGTTCACAGAAGCCAAAGTTGGACATCTCTTACGAACCTATATCACGATCTTTCTCTCCCGCCCTCTTTTTTCCCTTTGCCTTTCTTCTTCTGTTGCTTCAGCACTTGATCGTCTTCCCACTGTCTTTGTTTTGCAAGGAATTTTGGCTGGCTAACTTTTCAGGAAAGGGACATTTAATTAATCTGTAGCGAATAGAAGGTCAATAAAAAAATTGGAAGTAGATTTTTTTACCCCAAATGTTGCTTTTTTGTGTGTGTGACTCTCTCAAGATACATGAAGATAGGTGAAAATTTGCTAAACGAGGTACCAGTGGAAAAATCCATCCTTGTTGATTTTGATCAGTTTATAACCTTGTTGAATAAATGGAAAGCTAACTGGGTTCATGAAGGATATCCATGGTTAAAAAAAAAAAACACCAAAACGACCCCAGCGTCGGCAGTACTCCCTCCATCTGATTTACTTTTTCTATTGAGAGGACAATTGCAAGGATCCGTGAGGATCCGTTCAATGAAGGTTTTAACTAATCAATGGCACAATTACGGGTCGGTCCACTTGGCGATCTTTGACCATCTTTGGGTGTTCGAAATCGTGTCTGGACTTAATAGTGTTGAACGCACGAACAGTGAAGAGGCAGAAAGAGCAGGAGGAAGAATTTCAGAAAAGAGAGAAAAGGGGGCAATGATTACTTTAATCTCGTCTTTACTTACGTTATTTTTAATATGCGAGACGTGGCAATTTCACCAAAGTATAACTTTGAAAAACTACTGAGAAAATTAACTATTTCGGATTTTTGTTGATTGAAAACTTACAGGGTATGATGTATAGTGTTATTAATGGCAAATCCCCCAAAATGCCTTGACGAATGAACTATCGGTACCATAAAAGCATGTGCCCACTCCAAGAAAGATGTATGACGGTGAAATTCATTCAGGTGAATAAAGTAAAGTTAAGTTATCTGACATGAGTAGTATTTCTTTACACACTACTTCATAAGTTCACATTTTTTTTATCGTACCCGGTAAAAATAAAGTCTGACTGTGATGAATTTGACAACGGTCACGCAACTGCAGAATACAGTACTCCAACACCCAACAACAATTGCTGAACAACCTTAATTTTATAATGTACAATTAAGAAGAGCTAACATACAAATTACAAAACATCTAACATTAGCTATTCTCTTGGTTATGCTATTTCAAACCTCAAATATTGCGTGATGCTAACAGTATTGACGATGCGTCCTTGTGTACGATAGGAATATGCAGATGTCTTTGTATGCAAATTTGCTACATTGTGTCACCAACCTTCACAGCAATTTGTTATCAGGAATATCAATTTTTCAGATCCTGTACTTAATTTTAGCTTCATTTAAAGTCGCTTTCATCCTTTCTCCTACGTTTCGAATATACCACGTACCGAAACTACAAAGAAAAATCAGGCGGCATCATTTCTCTACAAATTTGACTTATGCAAATTTGTGACATTTTGCCACTGGTGGTCACGAAACTTTTTATTTTGCAAAGGCAAATCCGGAGTACCCAGATTTTTTATTTCATATTCTGTTAATATAAGAGCTGTGCTTTGTCCTAGTATGCCTTTTGGCTAGGTATCACACATACCAAGGTGAGTTTTTTGCCTCTGAAGTTGCTCATTTTTTAGCCATTTTAAAAAGTGCGCTTCGTGGTAGTGTTTAAAAAACCGTAAAAAATTCCAAATCATGTTTATGATTTAAAACATACCATGGATAGAAAGAAAAGATAGAATTCTTTGAAACAAAAATATTTCTGTTTTATAGCTTTGAATCTTCCCTCGGTACGGACGGGATAAAGTAGGTCATTTTTACTCTAATTTTTGCATAATTAATTAGGTAAAAACCGCTATTTTCGTTTTTCCTCATTTTCTCGAAAAATATAGATTCTTGAAAGTTGAAAATATTTTTTTCGAAGATAGTTCCCCAAAGGGGTTTTTCTGACAAATTATCAGAATTTTCGATTTTTTTAGCCTGGCCAGCGATTCTCGATATTTACAGTCATGGGCTCTTAAACGACTTTATTCAAGTATGCGAAGAGGAAACCGCCATTTTAGTTTCACGCTTAAAGGTAACGCCAGTAAGTAAGATTGGCTGAAAAAGAGCCATTACATGGTTTTTGGGGGAACTCTAATTTGTTTAGCTATTAATTTCGCCGTTAATGAACTCTTGGGTAATGTTGTTGTAGGACATTTTAGTGGTGATTCCTTTTGGTGAAAGATGATTCCCAAGGAATCAGCCACTTCATGTTGCATTGTGCGCATGCTCCAAGTGCTACAAATTCTTTGTTTGGGAAAAGTTAACAGCTGGTTAAAGAAAGTCATAAAAATTTCAAGCACGATTATTGTCATATGTATCTCTCCAAGAACTCTTAAACATTAGAGTAATACTTTTTCTGATGCAATGACTGTTCAGATATCAAGATTCCATCACATAGGTCAAGCGCCCTGTATCACAAACAAAGAACCCTTCCGAAGTGAAAATTAGTCTGATTATTAGTTTTCACTGAGCTGCTCTAACGCTTTATGAAAGTTAAAAACTGAGGAGGATCAATAATTTTGTAGTTTGAATTTTGATGACGTCACGTGAAAACCAGCAAAACCAAAATGACTCCAAGTATAGATGAAAAAATGACTGTTCCGTTATTTCCTTATTTTCTAGGAGAAGGTCAACCAAGGCGTTTTTAATATCATGCCTTACATCGCACTTTTAACTTTAGACATAATATGTGGTAAGTATAGCCTTTTGATTCTTTTCACGTAGACAGAGGTCTAGACAAATCTGATCACCTGCTTATTTTGATAGACCGTCCCCACATCGACAATCATGTTAATTGTTTTTTTAAGTCCAAAACTTCATATACTAACCTTACCATGATTTGACTGCTCTTAAACAGTAACTTCTATGGGTCCATCTCCAAACGCACAAAAGAAAAGCAGTTCACCATACGCCAGGGCAGTTGTCAGGTAAAAAGAAAATGTTTGTGAATATATATAGAGGATATTACACGGTGGCGTGAAGATATGAATTTTATTTTCGAGTGGCAAAGCAATATTTTACAAACGAGCGCAGCGAGTGAGTAAAATATTGTTTTTGCCACGAGAAAATAAAATTCATATCTTCAAGCCGCCGTGTAATGTTGTTTTTATTATATAGACTAAAAGACGTCGATAAAATAATAGAGGGAAATTACCAAAATTACTGATTAGGGTTAAGCACTGTTTCGAAACTGGTTAGGTTCCTTTTTTGGGTTGGGGTTGAGGCTATGTGTAGTTTAATCTACGTGGTGTAAACTTCATAAGGTGTCCAAGGGCCTTTCGACGGATGTTAACGAGTGCTGACCTTCCGGTTCCACCTTTAGCTTCTTTGTAATTTGGAATAGTGCCATAGCAGCTTCTCGTTAAAATCATACGTTTCAAATACATTAGTAAATCTGTAAAATTTGGTCCAGCATTCACATAGTAAATTTTGCTATTTGCTAGTTTTCTTGTGCGTTCCCTATTGATGTAGGGTGAGTGAGCTTCTTGAACATCGTGGACGATCTCCCTGGCTTTGGCCAGATATCATCTATAATCTGAGCCCTTCAGGAAGAGAGTTTAGCAAGTGTTTGAATATCCTTCATGGTTTCACGGATAAGGTGCTTCCTTCTTATTCCTTTTTTTTTCTATAAACAATGTATTATTTCAACATTTGCTTTTAGAGTACAAAGGGCTAATCTAGAGAGCTTTACGCTGTTTATATTGTATAATATATAGATTTAGCCAGGGCTAAAAGCGAAGCTCTGATTAATAATACGTGTAAACAAAAAAATTAAATCTTGTAATGCTAAACGGGGACGACAATGAGAATGGCTTCAAGACTAATAGATCTAATTAGGAAAAAAGCAAATTGCACGTGCAGCACACTTTTTCTTCTAATTAGCAAAAAACAAATTTGCACGTGCAGCACGCTGTTTTGTACGACCAAAACGTAAAACATCCTAGTTACACATCATTTTTATGGAGGAATTGTCGTATGTGCTTACCCAATATTTTGTTTCCTGTGTTCTTGTTCGCTTTTATTTTTCACTGCCGCTCATTTTCACCTTGCTGGCCGGTAGCATTTCTCATTTTCTCACCGCCGCTTTGAATTTCCATGTTTTTCTTCCTACAAAATTCGTCTCCTTTGTTTTCAATAACTCTCTCCAGCTCTTTCTCTGTTATGCACGTTAGTGTAAACGCTGAAAAAGACACGACTTTGTTTTGTTTTTTGTTTCTAAAAGTCCGGACGGCCATGTGATTTCCTTCCAAATAAAACCTTGAGCTGCATTTAGGTTGCCATACCTGTTGATTGAGTTAGTTTACATTGGTATGCCTATAGTGAGGACGGACGGTGACTCGCTCGGTGTATGGTCACGTGATTACCAAATTTTCTCGGATGGGTAGATTACCACATTTCCTAAGCCATGGGGCTCCGCTATTAAAAATGCGTTTAAACGCATGATCCAAAAAAAACAAAAAGAAAAAACGCGCTAGTATAGTTAACCTTAATTGACGGTTGGACATGGTAGTAAAACGATGGGACAAAATGAAACAACCTAGCATCAGTTTGAAAATCAGCATTAGAAATACCATTTAAAGCCAATCGATTTTTTTTTTATCTGAGGCACAATTCCATCTATTTCCAAGTAATTGTACAGGAGAGGAAAACAACTTTTCATAGAGCGCAGCAAAACTTGGGCAGTATATAGGAAAATGTGTTTCGCGTCCCTTCAACGATTGTTAGGTACTGGTTGTTTACCATTTACATGCCATTGGACAAACCGGTCGGTTCATGGTGCTGGTAGTCTGCTACACAGCTGTTTTTAGTGTCGTCACGCAACGCTCCTCCAATCTAGTGAGGAGGAACGTTGCGTGATGACATTCAGAAAAACGGCTGTGTAGCAGACTATGGTGGTAAATTTCCTCCCAGAATCGCCGTTACCATTGTACAAATCAGTTCCATTTACCGGAGAACGACCGCGAAGGCCTGAAACTTGTATCAAAGATGGCTTTGAAGAAATGTAACACGAATTTCCCTTCGGAATATTCCATCCCGAAAAACAGGACTACCTTTTCAGATTTTCCTTTGCTCCCGGAAATGTTCCGTTGGGAAGACCTAAAAAGTCGTGTTCCATTTACTTTCCAACCGGATTTCCCGGAAAATCTTTTTGTAAACGGTAAACAACCTTTGACTCCGGACGATCCCCAATGTAAAAAAGTTAGTTACGAGATGGAAAATGGAAGCATTTCTTTTCATTTAATGCTAGGTGATTGACGAGCAAATTGCTGAAAGAACAGCTAGAAAAAGGTCCTTTGGGGAACAGGGGCAAGATTGCAACAACGAGTGTCAGTTAACAAAGAGAAAGCGACTTGTATTTCTCGATACGTTACTCGAAGCATATGAAAACGGAGAAATCTCGCGAGAAGGAGTTAGGGAAGAAGTGGACACATTCATGTTTGAGGTCAGTAAAAGAATTAATTATGAATGACTTAAGACAAGAGAGAATGAGACAGAGAAGGAATCGTAGGGTGCTAGCTGGGATTTGTGAATTTCACTAAAGTTTTAATACTCTGGTTTCAATTAAACGAAAGTCTAATTGATGGACGTCCGCAAATTTTAATCGATTGTTTGAAACGTCAAATCCAAGTTCGACTGCCTCAAAGCAAACTATGTGGAATATTGTGATGTCGAGACACCAAGAGAGCATAATGTCCTATCATTCTCTCTTGAAAACACTGAAAAAAAGTTTGCGGACCTCTTCTAAGAATAACTTTGGTGAAATTCACATATCCAAAGCCAGGGCTAGACTGGGATTTATCCTCTCAGTGTCCTCTCTGTCCTTGCTCAAGACATAAAGAACAAGAATTAACACCCAATTTTCCCTCACGATATGACAGAAATGAAAGCGAGTACAGTGGCGGGGGATCCAGGGTGGGCCTGGATCCCCCAGAGGGTTCCCCCACCCCCCCCCCCCCCCATCATACCTGGCGTTTGTTTGAGACTGAAATTCTTACATCGACAGGATCGTATATCACTTTTTAACTGGCTGATATTTCAATGAAACGCGAGTTCAGGGAATCAACGAAATCTGTACAATCTTTGTTACCAAGCACTAGAGGAGGACGGGTGCATTCCTTACGAGTAGAATTCAAGGACACGGTAAGGGGCCAAGGAATTATAACGTGCAACTGCGACAGGTAGGAGGGGGTGTGGTGGGTGTGGGGAGAAGTAATTTGCCACAAAAAAGTTCAACAGTCCTTTCTGAACCAAAGTTTAGACCCCCCCCCCCCCCGGCCAAGGAATACAGCCTTTCTTCCTCCATCACCCCTTGGTCTTTCGCTGTGACGTACGGTATTTAACTATATCCGGTCGTGGATGGCTTTTGAGCCCCCCACCCTCAGTTTAACTTGAATATCTTCAAAACTGTTGACTCTATTACTGCCAAAGTTAGTAATTTCTCTCGTCTCGCGTGAGTCTCGTAAAGAAGGAACCAACTTTCTTATGTAGGGTCATGACACCACTGCAGCTGGTATCACGTGGGCCTTGTATCTTCTTGGTCGTCATCCAGACATACAGCAGAGAGTATATGAGGAGGTCGACACATTTTTTGGTAACTAACTAAATGAAGTAGTACTAATTAATACACAAGTACGGTTACGTACTGCTCCCTGGATAACCTTCATCATCATCATCATCATCAATATCGTTGACCATATGTTGCCTAAAAGAGGTTGACTTCATTGTTTTGAAATATTTCGTCGATCATGAGAAGTTCTCGGGTGATTTGGCTTTTGCTTTATTTCTGTTTTTAGAAGGTAGCACGATTCCTAAAAGAAAAGTATTCTGCATGATTCAATTCGAATCAGTCTGTATTTTGCATTTAGTTAGCTACTTTTGTGACAGTTGACTGATTTTGTGGCATGAATCCTTTTGTGCTATTTTTTTTCTAGCAAGGCGTCCAGACATTTTGACTGTTGAGGACTTGAAGGAATTCCGTTATATGGAGTGCGTGCTGAAGGTAAAATGAATGCAATTCAAAAGACACAGTTACGAATTTGATGATATGATCGTGGCAGTTGTCGTAATAGCAATTTAAGAAATTGCAAATTAACTCGCAAACAATTTCAGGGCTTCAACGCGACTCAAACCCAAGGCGTCTCTGTAAGCCCTTCTGAGTGTTCTACCATTTGAGCTGTGAAGACCCATACATTGAGACCCTTACAATGGGAGCATTGGCCCTCAGTAGTTCTTCTGTTTGCAACAAAATTAATCTGCACATGTTACCGGCCCAAGGCAAACTCGTTTTGCAGCAAGTGACTTGACTCCAGTGTATGGCGTGACTTCTGCGCAATTTTATCTAATAGGGAGCTTAAGCAACTACGACGACGACGACGAAGACAACTTCAAAAAACAGTAGGTTTAATGAACAAACAACAGCTCTGCACGTGCATCACGCTTTCTAGTACATTTCTGTGACGTCCACTGCACGACTACGACGTGAAACCTCCTAATTTGACGTTTTATGGAGGGCGTGGACATACGACGACGAATTTTGCTTCCTCTTTTTGAACCTGAATAAAATCATTAAGAATTTAACCCCAGGAAAAGTCTCCTGCATTTGAAATTTTTGCGGGTCCAAATAGACGCGATTAAGTTTGAAAGAACTCAAATTCATTTTCTTAGCGACGTTTTCACTGCCGTGGTCGTCGTGGTTGCTTAAGGTCCCTAATCACGCAACTCAACAACCTGATTTGTTGCGAGACAGGTTTTTGAACGTGGGTGGAAGAGCGCGCAGCATCGCTTTTCCAACTCGTTTTTTAGCAATGGTGCAAATCAATTTGCACGTTTTTGTTGCGCATTTTACCGTAGCTTTACTCAATGAAAAATGCATCATTTGAATGAAATGTCTCATCCTTATAATTGACCGCAAAGGCAAAGAAAAGAAAAATATCACCAGCTGTCTATTGCAACCGTAGTTACTCATCAGTGGCTTGTTGGTTTTAGGAATCTCAGCGATTGCTACTTTCTGTGCCATTCTTTTCAAGAACAACAACTGAAGACTGCTATCTAGGTGAGTTGGCTCTTTTTGGTACTTAACGTCTCAATTTCAAAAATTATTGTTAGTACTGACTTCTGCTCCGATATATCTCAGGGGATACAATAAATATTTCGATGGGATGTGGGAGGAGTGGGTGAACAGTTACCAAAGCAGCGCTTGTAACTAGCTTCGTGCGTAATGATATATTGCGAATAATAGAATAAAAATAATATGTTTAATAACAATAAGATATTTTTCACAATGTGGGGAAAAGCGTCTCCATCTGCGTATATGGAGACTTCAATAATTATCTTATCTTCTATAATTTATTTTTGTAAATTGCAATTTGTTTACCCACGAAACATTTAGGAGTTCATGAGAACACGTGTCCTTGCGTTCTATGTAAAATTGGAATTTGGAAATGTTGGTTTTTGAGGAGAGGGGAAGATGGGACTAACCGGAGAAAAACCCCTCGAAGCAAGGGAGAGAACCAACAAAAACCTCAACCTCGGGCGTCAACGCCCGATTTCAGCCCGGACCACATTGATGGGAGGCGAGTGCTCTCACCACTGGGCCACACTTGCTCCCCTGTAGGGAAAGTTTTAAGGATACACGCAGTAATGGGTATTAGTAAAATCCAACTAGTGGTCTGTTATCAATGCTGCGTTGTGATTGGTTGAACTAATACTAGACTATATGTTATAGCCCACTAGTAGCGAAAAGCGCCGGCTTTTAAAACCAAAACAATGGCGGCTGAATCGCGTTTTGCTGGATAAACTTGTTTTGTCTCGATATTTTTGACCAACTAGTTGGATTTTACTAAACAATTATTCCTCTCGCCCTCATAGCCTCTGACTCAATAGCCCATTCGGCCTTCGCCCTCATGGGCTATTGACTCAGAGACCATTCTGGCTCGAGGAATAATTGTTAAATACTTCACGAGCCATTCTTCCATGAACGCCAACTTATTCACAACTTGACCAAAACGCTAGCCTGAAAAGTGGGTGAACACTTTTGATTGCAGAGTTTTAACCACATTGAAAGATCCCTCATAAATTTGATAAAACTAGTTAAATGATGGTTCGCATGACACCATGTTCTCAAATTAAACACTAAACGGCAGCTCGTGCTTTTTTAAAAACAACAACAACAACAAACAAGCACACAAAATAAAAATACGACACATCTTGCTCCTGAACGAGATATTTAACAATTATTCCTCAAGCCTTCGGCCTCATGGGCTATTGACTCAGAGGCCATGAGGGCGAGCGAGATAATTGTTTTAGTAAAATCCAACTAGTTGGTCAAAAATATTGAGACCAAACAACTTAAGCTAGCAAAACGCGATTCAGCCGCCATTGTGCTGGTTTTCAAAGCCAGTGCTTTTCGCCGCTAGTGGGCTATAACATATAGCCTAGTAGTAGCTCGACCAATGATAACGCAGCATTGATAATAGACCACTAGTTGGATTTTACCAATGATCTCTTAGACCGCGATAACAGCTTTCTCTTCTCGCTCCTCGTTTCGCCAGGAGAGACGTCTCTAGTGGCGAGAGGCGAGGAGAAACGGTTGTTTTCGCGCCCAGGCTATTGATCTCTTGACTCAGCCATCAAACAAAACAGAATGGTTCCACTAACAGATTACTGCATTCTCTTCAGGTGACTTCTTCCTTCCAAAGGGATCCGCCGTTACCATTTCCACTCTCGCCTTGCATAAAAACCCTGAAGTGTGGCCAGCACCGTTGGATTTCGATCCAGATCGTTTTCTTCCCGAGAATATTCAAGGACGGCATCCTTTTGCGTTTCTTCCATTCTCTGCTGGGCCAAGGAACTGTATTGGTAAGCTGGCATAATTTTCCCATTAAGTATAACTAAGTTGACATATAACGTCTGGCACTGTTATTTTCAAAGACATGCCGGAGAGATAATTTGTATAGAGATGATAGAGCTAGGAAAAAAAAACCCCAGTCTCCAGCCAGGACTCTTGGAAGGGTTAAAAAGTCAAAAGGCCATTTTCCTTGCTCTTTCAACCAATTAAGGTATGGGCTTGGCTTTCTCATTTCTGGGATGAAGCCGAAATGACAGGAAAAACAAAACAACAACAACAACAAACATGTTTGAAGTATTACCACATAGGCTTTGTCCACACTAATGCGTTCTCAAAAGCACCCCGTATTCGTTGTCGTTGTCATCGAAAAACGCATCGATCAATTCGCGTCCACGCTACCACTGTGATGCGTTTTCGACTGTCTTCACTAAAAAGGTAAGACCAATTTCGATTTAAAATTCATTCTTGGCTGCGAGGCTTGGGGGAATAAAACAAAAGAAATCATCTTGAGGGTCAACAACGAATAATACATTTCTTTTGCTGTATTCTCCCAAGCTTCGGAGACAAGTACGAATTTGAGTATATCGAAAATGGTCTCTTGGACGTTGTGATGGAAGTTGACTCTGTGAGCATGCTACAAACACACGCGCCTGTGATATTTTTGGTTATCATTTTCATTTTGATACGTTATCGACCGTTTTCCACCATTCACACTAAAAAGATATGTATGTGTTTTCGTTTTGATCTACTTTCAAGAGCGTTTTCAAATCGATGCTTTTTCGATGAAAACGCTCAGCGTATCAGTGTGGCCGGAGGGCCTAAGCGCAGCGAAATTTATGCATTTTCAAAGAAAACACACTAGTGTGGGCAGGGCCAAAAAGGAAATAGAATAAGCCTGTTCCAAAGTCCAAGATGTAATGTGCAGATATCGTGGAAACTGATGCAAAAAACGCACGGGGTCTGGGGGAGACCTGGTGTCACTGTGATATGGGTATCCCCGGGTTTTGGGCATCCCCATTTCCAAAACCCCAGTGATACGGGCATCCCCTGTAACCCTAACCCTAACCCTAACCTTTTCATGGGGTGAGGTTGCCGCCACTGCCTTTTGCCCAGATCACACTCGTCTTATTTTCTCTTAACCTTGTTTTCGGGAAGTCCCCACTATCTGAGGCCTGGAGCAGGCAAAACCAGTATTAACCTGTAATTTATTTTCTTCAGGTCAGTGGTTAGCTGTTCTTGAGGAGAAGCTAGTCCTTGCCCATGTGTTACGTCATTTTAAGATCCAGTCTACCCAGTCTTACGACGAACTTCAGTTATGTTCAGAGCTAATTCTAAGACCAAAAGAAGGAGTATTTGTCACATTGACTGATCGACAGTAAAGCTAGTCTGCGAGCAAGCTGTTTTTATTTCCTTCAAAACAATGTATAATGAAACAATTATTAGATTCGGTTTTTCTGATATCCTAAATAATCAAGTAAGGTCTCGGTATGTGTTATCACCCACCGCCTTCGGGTCGGCTGATAACACTCACCTCGTCCTTGATTATTCCGGATATCACAAAAACCTCATCCAGTAATTGTGGTTTATCATCACCACCATACTTAGACTGGGCGTAGATTGCTGGGGGTTTTAGGGTGCCCGCGATTCCTTTTCCGTTGGGAGCATCCCTTTCCTAGGATATTCACAAAACAAAGTGTACGTGCCGGAAAAAAAAATCTAAAATTCACTGTCTTTGAATGACGATAGCTTGGCCGTCTTATGTCCAAATTGTTTCTCAAAACAATCGTTTGAAAGCACATTACGAGTGAACAAAGTATTTTTATTAGTAGTTCCTCGATCGGTGGGGGAATGTCCCCGTGTACTGGTTAACGAAAATTGAGTGACATCAGTCAACGGGAAGATAGCGTGACAGCTGGATAACGTGTGGTAACTCCACTATACAGATGGCCATAATATGTTTTGGTGATTTTTGCAGACAAAACATTAAAACTAAAAAAATATATTGCCCCAATCTTTTCAAGTTTCGATCTATGTCTATCCTTGCTACCCACGGCAACAGACGACAGGACAGTTTTGATACCCGAATGGACCATTATTTTTGGAATTCGATTGATGCGACACACGTTTCGGCTTTTTTAAAACGTAGTAAATAGAGTGATAGGTGCCCCGTCACTTGGTTTCTCAGGGTCGCGGTCGCATCTTAAGACGAAATGGCAAGTTATGGGTGAAAGTGATCATTGTTACTTTTCTGGATGCAGTAGTGATCTGTAAATGGCAGGTACAGAACACAGATCACAGGTCAAAAGTGTAGGACACTGCTCTATTGATTATATCAGAGAAAGGCAGTTTCCCCTTCTTAAGCTAACTCTATTTCAGATTGTGATTAAGGTTAGGAGACACTTTAAGTGTTGTTTATTTACCGTTGCATGGGGACCTGTATTCTAACCCTGCACTTTTTGTGACCGGTGACCTGTGCTTTGCTCCTGCCGCTGTAGATTTCCTCATAGCAATTAATACGTAACACTTGACGAAACTCGAACCATGCATTTTGCATGACTATTAAATCATCCTTTCGTTTTGAGAGATTAAACAAACTCGACCGTTTTTATTCGTATCGGACAATTGTTTTCTTTTGTTCACCCCCTGAAATACCGTAAAATCCGAAAATAAGCCCCTCCATGTATAAGCCACTCCAAATATAAGCCCCCCAAACTTGTAACGCAAAAAATCCTCCGTTAAATCGCCCCTCCAAACACAAGCCCCTGGGGGGCTTGTACTTTGAAATTGCTCGCAAATACAAAGAAAAACAAAGCAAAAACGGTAAATTTCCTTCCAACTATAAGCTATAAGCCCCTCCAAAAGTAAGCCCCTCAAAAAGGGCCTTTGAAAGATATAAGCCCCGGGGCTAATTTTCGGAATTTTACGGTATCACATAACATTGTTGTTATCCCATCAATCCTAAAGCGAATGCAAAGATGACGAGTATCGTTGTGAAATCAGAAATGAGGTCTGTTTCTGTGCCGGAGATAAAACCGTCTCTAGCTAATTGTCGCTATGGTTGTTGAAACAATTAATTGGTTGGTTTGTCTCTTTTCAGTCAGATGTTTCCATTACCTACAAGTATTTTTTTATTACTTCAGTCTGTAAATATGCATCCTATGTTGCTTATTAATTAAATGAAAGTGCTTTCTCAATATTTGCTTGTTTTATGAGAAAATCAACCGAATGTTTCTTAACCTACATCCTCTCCATATCCTAGTTCCTTGTATTGCGGGCTCAGCCTCCGGTGCCAGGCCGCAGTAATTGTGGAGAGGAAAGAAAAACCGATATTTTTCAGAAAGTAACGATAAGGAAAACGAGATGCAAAAACATTTTAGAGAAAAGTGTATTAGGGAAACCGGGTTTTCTAACATCTTGGCTTTATGAAACCACAGCTGGGGGCGGCGGGGGTGGAGGGGGGGGGGGGGGGGGTGGAATTCTTCTAATTCAATATGTGACTTGGTACTCTTTTTACACCTATGTCCTTCATACCAATCAAAAACAATAACAATCTCACTCTTGTGATTATCATAATCTGAGTCCCATTCACAGTCCACATTAGGAGTCAATGGACAGTTTGAGTAGCCGACGCTTTTGAGCGACGTTGTTCAACCAGAAGTAAGCCTTTTTCTTTTTAATATGCTTTGGCAGCACCAAATTTGTATTGCTAAGTGTTTTTCCTTTTAAAGAGACGATTTATCCCAAAATTTGTTCAAAATCACGTCTGAAGAGACTAACGGTTGACGCACGTCGCTCAAAAACGCCGCTGCCTAAGGTTCTTCTGAAAATAATGACAAAAAATGGAATTTATTCACCTCTCATGAAGGTCATTTCCAACACCATTTTGTTTGTTTATCCTTTGCGCGGCGCCCTCATCAAAATTGCGCGCGGGAACCACCCCATTATTGTGAGTTTACCCAGAACTCTAGTTGCATTCTCCTGCCCCGATAGCAAACTTAAAAGCAATTGGCCAACGTTATACCAACCCACGGCCTGGTCAGTACCTAACGCATGCACAAAGCCATATTCGGGCGTTGGTAGACAGCTGTCTCGACCCAGGGGCGACCTTATTAGGGAAAATATGAAATATCAGCAAGTCCACAGCGACAAACCAATCAGCATGATATAGCCGCCTAACCAATGAACCGCGGAGTCTAGCTCCTGGAATAGTTTCCAAGTTAAGAGCCTGCCTATTTTACTTAAAGGCTCGCAATTGCAAGGGTAGTGGATTACTTTCACATTTAAGATCTTACTTCGATTCCTGGGCATGCGCGAACCATATTTTGCGTTCACACTCATACGGTTTTCAGCACTCACATTCCCCATGTTCTGGTTTCATTACTCCGTTGAAGTACTCGTTACTGTTAGAAGTAATATTTACTATTTATCTCACTCATAACTTGCGAAAGTTCATGAACAAGTAATAAGCATGAAAATGTTTATTTTGCTGAATTCATATATTGAGCGCGTTTTACGAGCACTCGAGAAACCCGAAACGAGCATTGCGAAAGCCCGCGCGCGAGACGCACGCGCCAATGGAGAGACTGGGTTCTAAACGAAACCAAGATGGCGACGGATTATCCTCCAGAAAGAACACGTGTGTAGTAAATTGGATCTAAAGTAACATAATTAGACTTCTGGAACTCGAATTTGAGCTTCAGCATTTCTTTTACTTACTCGTCAACACTTGGCTTTATTCATGATCTAAGAGTTCTCGCTCGTGGCATGGAGAAGTCGTGAAAAATCTGGCACGAGTCTATTGAGGTAAGCTTATGTTTAATTACATTGTAGTTTAACTTAAGCTTAAATTTAAGACTATTTCGCAGAAAGCGATGGTCTCATAAGCAAGTAATATTGGTGATGGTAATCATCAAGTAAATCCAGGAGGTCTGGTACAAATTAAGGTGAAACATGAAATTTGCAGAGGGGTTTCTTGGGTCTTACTGCAGGTACCGTCATCACAAAAGAAACAAAGGAACCAAACAATAGAGTTCTCTTGGGAGCTTTATTCTTTGGCTGTATTGTTTCTTTTGTTTTACATAATCTGTGCCTCGGTACCTACAGAAGGAACCCGTGGTCACATTCCACAGGTCATGATTACAGATCACTGTATGTTTTATTGATAGTTAAGTAAACCAGCAATACTGGACAAACGTCCCTGGGACAGTACTGCAATATTCATATTGTTCTGTCATTTCTCGGTTCCCTCTTAAAAGAGTGTGTTTTTTCTCAAAATTTTCTTGCAGTTCTCCCTCCCCTCAGCCTATACAAAGTCGAAACTCTGGAAAAAATTCTTAATAAACACGTGTAACATTGTTTGTGGGGTGAGGGGAGGGGTTGGACCTGTGTGAATTGAAAAACGCCCCAGAAAAGCAGAAGTGTCCCAAGACTTTTGTCCATGATTGTCTGAAAAAGAGGTGGCAACAAAAAAGGTACATTTAAGGGATTTTCAAGCCTGTAAAAGTGCTTTTTCGGGATTCTGATGACAGACCGTAATTGAACAAACCTTTTCCCAGCTTTTGGGAGTTTTCTGAATTTGTTTTAAGAATTCGCTAGAAACAAAATAATGATATACACCAGAAATATTGTGGAATCTCATGGCGCGTGCTTTATTCCAAAGGATAACATAACTTTAAACAAGACTCACATCCGAAAATGGTTAAGGCAAGCAACGAGTTACTAACATTATTGTGTGGACAGTAAGAATTTCGGCAGGCTAAAGAGCTAGAGTTGTGGATATACGACAAAGCACGAGGTCATTTACCTGGTATCTAATGTGCTCAGAGATGTCGACATTACAGTCTCCAGTACTCAATATGAGTGCGCAAATGTAAAAAAATCCAGTAGGCTTGGTAGAGATCAAAATGACAATATTTTCCAAAAGAAAGAACGGCCATGAAAAATAGAGAATTGTAGCAGATCATTTTTTGTTTGAAAGTGTTGCTAATATTTTTATGCATTTCTTTGCTAACAAAAACTACAAAAGTGTACGTTGCGTGATTTTTGTCACGAACTAAGTAAGCAACCAAGTGAGTTTACTTTGAACTGATTTGCATAGCTAGACAGTATGCACCAACAGTACTCACTCTTAAAACCTTAATAAGGTGTACTTTTCTATAGAATCTTAACATCTTAGGAATGGTGAGGGAAAATTTATCTGTAAATACATCCTTTGACGCTTTTATTTACAGCGAAAATGCAATTTTTAGCTCTTTAGTCACAGTACTCACTTTGAAATGGAGAGAAAGAAGAACAAAATTAATAATTATTTTTACTGAATCAAGTGAGTACTGTTGTATTCACTTAATGGGATGGCCTTTTTTGACACATGCATGTACTATTTCAAATGCAATAACTTTTTGGTTGAAATAAATTATAACTTCGCCGTATTTCCTTAATGAATTTGTAGCAAATATTGATAATACACTGTGTTTCTGTGACTGAGTACTGTGTGCTATGCTAGAAAGATTGTGCTTGACCAACTTCCGCTTTACTTGGCTCCAGGCTCTAGGCCTGATATAGCTCATGAGGGAATTGCCTCATAAAAGCATGCTATGTTGCGAAATTAGTTTCAAAGTTCATTATTATTGCATGTGACTACTTGTCTCCAAAATACCTAAAAAGCGTAGGAAAAATAAAGAAAACATACTTTTTTTTCCAAAGCCAGGATTCAGACAATCCTGGACAAAAGTCCTTGGGACAGTACTTCAATATTCATTTAAGCCCCAGTATCCACATACAAATTCTCCAAACTGATCTCCATACATTTCCTTAAAGAATTAGTTGAGAGAATTTGTTCAAAGATCAAAGTATTTTCTCTTGGGTGATCATTTTATTGATTCTCATAACTTATCTCTTACAGTGTATGGATAATAATTGTAAGGAGAAAATTGATCTTGGACACTATTAGGACTTAAAGGGTTAAAAGAGTGCGCCTTTCTCGAAATTTTCTTGCATTTCTCCCTCCCACCTCCCTATACAAAGCTGAAACTTGGAAAAAATTCTAAATGCACGTGTCCAAAATTGTTTGTGGGGTGAGGGGAGGGGTTGAACCTGTGTGAATTGAAAAACGACCCAGAAAAGCAGAAGTGTCCCAAGACTTTTGTTCATGATTGAAGTATTTTCACCTCGATCAAAAACAACCGGTTTGGAAAAGGATTAGGGCTAGGAGACACTTGTCTTGTTTATTTATCTGTAGCATGGTGATCTGTATTCTGACATATGGAATGGCAGGTACAGACTACACGTCACAGGTCACAGATCATTGCTCTGTTCATGAATAACTGAAAAAATAACAGAAATAAGCTAAAACTCTACTTCAGATCTTGATACCTCATGGACAGAGTTTATGCAGTTATCAGCGGCTATCCTGGAGGGGTGACCCCGGGGAACCCCCGGGTATTTGCCAAATGACGTTTACAAATCCCCCCCTGCCCCACCCCTGGGGGCAAAGAAATGTGCTCTGCCAAGTCAAAAGGTGCAATATTTCAAAAGAGTTTTACTTGCCATAATTAATTTTCCATTTGCTATAATTATGCAATGTCATGTGAGTTAATTGAAAATAAGCAAAGAAAGCTATTCCACTTACCGGTATTTTCTACACTTGATGAGGTTCAGCTTACCTTGTAAGTCATGGAATGGGAAAGGAGAGAATATTATTGTCTCCTGGTAATGAAGAACTGGGATTCCTTGAATATGTTTTGAAATGCTTCATATTATAAATATTTATAGATATTTACAAATCCCGCGGGTCTTCCCCCGGGGATCCTGCTTGCTACAAAAGTGCAATTTAAAGCAATCCATTCCCCTCATCCCAAGCTTAAAATTATCAAGCAAAGTTGACGTATCCCGCACCATGCCTGCGTATGTCCCTGCATTAAATTTGTTTATGTTTCCAATTTTATGTATTAGTTGTAGTTCGGAAGATAAGCGTAAAATTGTTCAAATTGGTGATACAAGTACCAAATTTCATATAAATTATCTGATCCTTTTCAAGTATGCAATGAAAAGAAAGTAAGACGAAATCAATTAGGAAATGGAGTAATTTCAATTTTCAGTGGGCAAAAACCTTGTACCATAATAATTTAAACAACAATGCTCAAAAAAGTTGCATTGAGTCTTGCTTACTTGGAGGTAAATTTTATTGTCAGCTGGTACTGTTATGCTGTTATGGTCAAGAGTTCCAAAGTTTTGCGGCTGTAACAAGAAAAGTTTTTCCACCTTTGACCGTCATGGAATCTTATACCTAGGACAGTGTATAGTGATATTATCGCATATACTGTAGTTATATTACCGCCAAGCATACACTCTTACGCCGATGACATGCAATAATAATGTACTTGGTGTTCAGTCCAAACGTGCATCGTGATTGCATCATGGATTTAAGAAAGTGGATTATTAGAGACCGATTTATATTAAATGATGATAAGACTGAGTTTTTGCTCCTTGGTACCAAGCAACAGCTAGCTAAGGTTGATATCAATAGTATTACTGTTGGTGAGTTTGTTGTTAACACAAAGCCAGTTGTTATGAATCTATGGTAGGTTCCTGGTTTGATTCTCAACTTACCCTAGTACAGAGATACCAACCTCTGGAGACCTAAAATTGGGAGACTGTCTTTTTTTTACTTCCCCCCAGAATTTCAACGACCCCCCCCCCCCCCCCCCCCCCCAAAAAAAAAATTGACCCAGCCCCCAATGGGAATGACGTAGGACATTAAATGACGTCTTACATGATGTACATACTATCAAAATTTTAAATTCGAATGCTAGAAATAATCTTTGTCCATGACAAAAATGCCCCAGAAACCGTACTGCAAATAAGAAAAATTCAACTTTTGAGCTAAAAATGGGCTAAATCTCAAACTAAGTCTGTTTTATTTTTTACTAAGTATTCAATATTTATAGTGGACATAAAAAGCGGGAGAGTTGGCATCACTGCTAGTATGTCTACTCATATCAGCAGGCAATGTAGCTCAGCTTTCTTTCATCTACATAACATCAGTCGTATTTGCAAGTTCCTAAGCCCCATGGAAACTAAGTCCTTGGTGCATGCATTCGTTATTTCTCGCGTTGACTACCTGCCTCCTCGCTTAACAAGGTTCAGCGTGTTTTAAACACTGCAGCAAGGCTTGTTTGCTGTGCTCCACGCTTCAGCCATATTATACCACTGATGTATGAGCTACATTGGCCTCTGTTAAAGCAGCACGTTCATTTTAAGGTGGCTGAACACAGTTTTGGCAGTTTGTGAGTATATGTCCTTTGCCAAATCATGGCAAGAGAAAGGTTGCAGCTCACAAGCTGAAACTTAGGCAAGTGAAAAATATGCTGATAAAAGATTTTGATTAGCAGGTAAAATGCGACGTTTTCGTAGTTTCCATGGCAACATGAACGATTGAATACAACCTTAAAATTTCACTTTTGCTCAGTTTACATAAAATTCGTTCATTAGGTTTTCCTATAAACTTGCACACAGCATACTTTAAGTAATCATTACCATTTGAAACTTATTTGACCAAATTTTAACAGGCGGGTTTTTAGATAATCAATAATATGATTTTACTGTAATTATCAAATGTGTCACAAAATTCGTCTGTTCAACTTCCATTTTAAAGTTCTTATTATTGGAAGTACGATAAAAGTAAAAATTCTGCCAAATATCACAAAATTTTAATGAGTAGATTTTGAGAAATTGTCTTCTGTGTACCATTGCTTTTTCGCTGCCATGTTTGTTTGTCTAATTTAAAACAAGCGCCGTCACGCAAGTTACCGCTGACCGCCCGCAAAACTGTGTTCAGCCACCTTAAGATTTTGTTATTTGCATTCAAGGCTATCCATAGTATAGCTCCTACATACATTCAGAAGTTAGTTTCTTTGAAATCGCAAAGCACATATAACCTCAGATGGTCAGGTGGGATTTTGCTAGCATCATCAGCATTTAGAACTAAGGTCACACTAGGCGATAGGTCCTTCCAGATAGCTGCGCCCAAGTTATGGAATGCTCCACTGCGTGAGCTTCGCGATATTCCAAACTTGCATACTTTTAAGAGCAATCATGTACCTTTTTAAGTTTGCTTATGGTTGAATGAATTTTAATTGTCACATATCAATAATTTAGATTTTTATGGCGAAAGTGTATATTATATTCTTATTGTTTTACTTATTGTAAATAAGTTTGTAGGTTTTTTTACTAATGTAACATTGCGCATTTGATCATTTTACCAATACAAGTCTGCACAATATGTGACTAAATTATTATTGTATAAATTACTATTATTACCATAGCATGAGGTTCTGGTCAACATGTCGCTGGTATGCACTAATCTATTACATAAGTACTCTGGGTGATTGTCCATTTAAGCATTATTAAATTTAATTTTTGTAGAATAAGCATAGGTTATTTAGAATACATTGATCTCCTCATAAAAGTGTAGCCAGTCCAATCTCTTGATGGGTTACAGTACGTTGGTCTCGTTTTTAGGCCAAAAATAAAACAAGCTACTATACTCTTTTCTGAAGACGAAAAATTAATTTTGTCTAATGTTACACTTTGATATTGAACTCCAGACTGCTCCACCATGTAGGAATACATAGTTGTGTTGTAAAAAAGTATGCACTCATTTAGAGGAAAAATATTGTCTGATCGATCTACATTGTAAGAAGATCTACAGCGACTGTGTACATGTACATGGTGTACGTTTTGTCAGTTTCTTACATAGTTGTTCAACATGTTCATGAAAGCTGAGGTCTTGATTCTCTTAGACTCCAAGTAACTTGTGCCATAAGTTTAGAAAACTTTGAGAGATCACTACAACAGATTGGTGGCAATACCTCATCACGTAATAATATTATCTGGACAGCAGGAGACATACACTTCCCTTTATTTGACTGGAAGCACAATTGCCTATTTTTAATGTGTCATTTCCCTGAATAACCTGAAAATCTGCTGATTATCTTGATGATCAATTGCTTAGTCTACATGTAATTTTATAACCAATCTTATGTGGGAGTAATTAATGTCTTAGACTTTGAAGACACAGCCTTTACGCGCTTTTTAACACACAAACTTTATTCGAAGAAACCGATGCGAAGTATAGTGAACGGTAAAGACGATAGCGAGATAAAGATGAAAAACTAGGATGAGCAAAAACCCAAACATTAAACTGTAAACTGGACCAAGCGCAACTGACGAAGAACTGACGCCAAAATTACAATAAAAGCTAAATATACGATATGCAGAAACACCCTAACACGAAGGACAAAGCTACGCGGACAGTGAAAAACTAATGAACCGAACAAAAGGCATGAACACAAAATAACTAAGATTGCGGCGAACACAAAAATGCTATAAAGGTAACGGAAAACATTCCTGGCGCTTACAGACTTGTTTATAACTAACAACAGTCTTATCATCAAGACTCAATTCGTCTGCGGTATTATTGATAATGATGCTGTGTTTTTTGAGGGTGTACATTTAAATATCAAAGCAACATTCAACAAACAAAAATGCAGGATGGTTCCCTTGTATAGACAAACAGACTGGGATGCCTCAAAGTAATACAATCATGTAGACTCTGCTGTGCATTCTACTGTCGCCTGTGATCTGTCAATAAATGATTGTGGTCTAGTTTTTGAGAGAAATTGACTTCGAGTATCAAACGATTTATTCCACATACAAGCACAAGAAATTAATCTGTGCGACAGGGTCTTCGACCATACCCCTAACTGTATGCCATCCACAGTGTATGTATGCCACCCGATTCAATTACAATTGCTGGTATGGCTAAGCTATTATCTAGACAACTCAAAGCCACACAAAGGCCACTGGGCCTGATCCATGGTCGTTCTCCCATAGACCTCTGAGAGCTCTCTCCTTAGTAACAGATAAGCCCTATTATCTAAGTACCAGAGGACTGGGAAAAAGCCTTCAGTTGGTAACACCCATCTTTATTTAGAAAGGTGATAGTCACAGTCTGGCAAACAGCAGACATATATTTCCCTGTATTTGCAGTAATTATTCATTTTCTTTGTTTTATGGGCTAATAATATTGTTGACCAGGATTACGTTCATTGTTAAGGATGTTTTGTTTTGTTTGATTGAGTCATCCTGGAGTATTAAATTATATTGCAACAGAGATGTTATGAGCCCATAACTTCCAGTGGGTACAATGAAAGGCTGATTATAGTGCTTATTTCCTTTGTGAAAAAATGTTTAAAATGTTTACAGTTGGTGAAATGGCAAACAATTTTCTTCATGCAAATGCAGGGAACTTCAACTCTACAAAGCTGTGAATAACAGACTTTGCATCAGTTTGCAAGATGTCTGCTGTCAGCCTTAATCTATTCTTCAAGTGCAGTGAAATGTGTTAAATTAGGGCAAGTTCTAACAGAGGTTGAAACATGTTAATTTAATTTTTGTCAATCCTATTTTCTTTCAGTAATGGACTGCTTTGTATCACAGATTTTTGAATCTTGATGAAGAGGAATAGCATGGAAACCTGAGAGACAAGATCAGCAAGAAAAAGCAGCCCAGGACGCAAGGTAAAAAAAAACTCTTCAATTTTTCTTTTACAGTAATACAATGTACATATTTTCCAGTATGTGTGTCATAGCATAAATTATTACTTGCTTCATGTGACTCCAACTTAATTATAAGCCAATTTTAGTATTTTTCTAACCTGTTTGCATCACATCAATTTTATTATTTATCAGATAGTTCTCCATTTTTTATATAATAATATCATATACACACAAACATGTAGATCGATTAACTAACTAGGCCAATTGTTTGAATGGTTTTTTAACTGACAAACTGACACCTTGATTATTTACACGTACATCTAACTGACTGGCTAATAGTTTAAATGGTTGACTAATAACCAGAGACAGAGACAGAGTTAATAGTTCGAGCACCTCCTGCACTTGCTGAGCCGGAGTTCGGGGTCCATCAGCAAGCTCAACAGTCCCCACCCCCCTCCCCCCCCCCTTCCCGAGGGATCAGGAGGGGTGAGAGAGGAAATGCCTGTAAGATTTGTTTTATATACACTCTTCCGGCTGCTCAGACCGCATCAGCTGTAGGTGGTCTTCTCTTGTCAATCAAGAGTGGTGTTACAGCCCCATACATTTATTATTATTCTTGCGAATAAATCAAAATTTCTCAGATCAAAAAATAATTAATATTACATGTATGTACACGTACATGTAATCTTACTAAAAACCTAATGTAAGACTTTCAGACAATAGAGAGCAGGAGAAGTATTCATGTACAATGAATTTATTAATTTTACAGCTTTAAAAACATGATTTCAGCCTGTATGTGACAAAAAAAATTATGACTCACGTGACAAACAAATATCGCTTATTTTGATAGAAAGCCGTTTCAATACAGATCATTAACTCAAGCAATGAAAATGCACAACAATTGAAGGGAAAATTTGCCATTCGGTGATTAAGTGGACCTCGTCAATAGTGATAGCTGCAACTTGCTTTCCAGGCTTCCCTTCTTTTCCCTTTGTCCATTCCTTAGACAACCATGATTTGGGACTTCAGTATACAATTTCACAGTTTCCACTTTTATTTAACAGCATCATTCACATCTTCTCCCATCATCGCTGCCACTACTCTGATTTTATTCAAACATTCCACTTGGTCTTTCATGATGGCAATCAACGGTGTTACCACAACAATTGTAAATGGCATTCTATCCTGCCTTCATTTCAATGCATGCTTTATTTGAGGAAAAAGCTGGAAAATAAGACTTTTTCCAAAGCCAGTCGGTAAAATTGTGAAGACATCTATCCTGCCGACTAGGCATTTTAAACAGTTTCTTTGGTATTCGTGTTTAGCCTCCACGTTTGGAAAGTTGAACTCAGCGCTGTGTTTGTTGCGAGTTTGAATTCTGCATGACAGGACATAGAGTCTGTCATCACCGCCATATCGCATTTCTCCCTGTGATGGAAGAGGCTCCACTGTTGACAAAAACTGTCAAAATCAACCAATCAGAGGGTATACCAGGATCTGGTATACCGGAAGCCCCTTTTGTTAAAATGCTTACAAACGTTCCCACACCTCTCTGCCCAGTCCCCCTCTACTTTTCATCGATTTCTTTACTTCACATCGATCGATTTCACATCACATCGATTTCTTTACTATCTGAACGCTTGGAGCAGGCTAAGGCTACAATGACCTGGGCAACCAACTGCTTCGTGGGACTCAGGAACTTGATCTGGGCAGGTTGCCTGGGGGGACTCCCATTTGAAAGGGGCAGGGATGCTCGTACAGCTGACATAGTCTTGCTTAGGGGTGTAAATTTTTGGATTTTGGTCTCACTTAGGGTGTTCTGGGCAAAATGTCGTTATGTTTAACCGTAAAGGTCTCTTCTAGGGTTGCACGTGAAGATAATATAAATAAATATATTTTGTCAGCTTGTTTTAAGTTTTTTATAACATCAATTCCTAAAGAACATTGTAAGAAAATGGTCTCTTTTAGGGGTAAAATAAAGGTGGGCCCACGCTCAGGTTGGTCTCCTGTAGGGGTTTGATTCAAAATTTCTGACAGGCATCCCAGCCTCTTTCAAATGGGAGTCCCCCGTGGGGCTTGTACACAAATATACACTGTTTGCATTTGGAGTAGGCATTTGAAACTTTACTGGAGGAAATGAAGCTTGATACAAATGTCCTTGATGAAACATTCGCTTTACAACTTGAATTGATCTTTTTCCAAGCATACAGTTGCTTGCGCGAATAGAAGTACCTTGCTGTGTTGTGTTACAGCTATAATTATGTCTGTAAAATTATCAAGAAATCAGTCATGGCTTAACAGGGCTCGACATTGCGACCTGTGGGTTGGCCAGTTCAACCAGCTTTTACTCAGTGGCGACTGAATTTTCATGCCTGGTTGCCAACCTGGCCCCCAAGATAGGTGACTTTCTTTTATGGGAAAATATACACTAATGATAATTTGTTATCCTTTACAAAGTTAACGGATAGCTAATGCTTTTTCTAACGCTCTAACAGTGTTTGTCTAAACATTTTAACGATTATTTGTCTAAATGCTTTTAATTAACAATTTCCTCCAACACTAAAGGATTGTTCTTATGATCTAACAGTTTGTCCGTCTAATGTTTGTCTTTTACTTGAAAGGGGTGAGGACAAAACATAGACCTGGGGTCCATGAACCCCTACTTTGGACCGGGTCCATGGACCCCTTTCATGGATCGGGTCGATCGGGTCCATGGACCCCCTGTCATGGACCGGGTCCATAGACACTTTTTTTTAATAACGAGAAATGAACAAAAACAGAAATAGTGCAAAAATAAGATTAAAACAACAACAGCAAACAATGCTCAATTGATCAGTTATAATAAATTGTGCTTTCAAGGTGTAAAAAAGGGGCTCAGTAGGCGAGACACGACTTTTACCTCATGCCAAAATGCTTTTTGTTCCAATAATTAATTGTTTTCTCTGACGGGTAGTTTATGCTTTGGATGAAAACGTTTTGACTGAGCAAATGTGACTTTTTGATGAAGTTAAATAAATGTTTTTTGTTTAACACAGTTAACAACAAGGAGCACGGGCGTGATGAGCCGTCAGTCGTTTGGTTCAAGCGCGGTCAGCCTTGCTTGCATCAGCTCGATGTGTTCAGTACAGTGTTTTCCTAGCGGCCATTCTCTTCGTTTAGCCTTTGAATCATTCTTTTATGAGGCGTTCGGGCTGGTCGTGTTTGTGGCGTTCGGAGTGTTTGTAGCGTTTATGGGGCATTGGAGTTGGATCCTTGTGGCATTTTCTACAGTGTTAGCAGTGTTTGTGGGGTGATGGGGTTGGACGTTTGTGGCGTTTTACAACTTTTGTGGCATTTATGGGGCTTGTTGTTGTACATTCAGCACTTGTGTGGTGTTTAGCCTGTGTATGTTTCTTCCTGCTCAACATAGGTGGGTGCCTTGGGTTTGGCGTATTGGGGCTCAGGCCTCTCCCAGCCATGAGCCCCTTCTCTCCGAGCTTGGTTTTCTGATTGGAGGTCCCTTCGGCTTGGCATGGGGGCTCATGGCTGGAGGGTGTGGGTTTGCCAGCCATGGGGGCGTAACTCTGTCTAGGGGCTGGCTGTGTCAAAGGTGGAAGCCCCTGGACATCCCGGGCACCCACCACCACTAAGCGACGCAGTTGTTAACCACTTATTTCATACTGAGAGGTCGTGACACGTGTATTGACTTTCTACCTCTTGATTAGAAATGTAAAGCTCTTCATTGCGGCTGATTAAGAGTGTTAGGTCATTTAATTTCTCCAAAGTGCCTCCTGGATCTGAATAATTCTAAGCCATTTTCTTTTTGTCCATGGATGTCATTTTTTCCTACAATGTTTTGTCAGGCTGGGCCCAGCTCATTAGCATTTTTAGCAGGATGATTAATTCTCCCAGATAGTGGTTCACAGATCCAAATATTGTAGCTTAAACTGAAGCTACATCAACAATGGAGAAGTGCAATTTGACTCAGTCATGATTGCTCTAAAAGCAATGAATTCTAAACTCCAGCTTGTTTTTCTAAGGATAATGCGAGTCTTTGTACTGGATCGCATAATTCCTCTCTTGTTGATAAACACTTACTTCTGAATTGCAACAGTCTTGCAACTGTGCATTTACAAGCAGAGTGTACTTCATGTAAGCACAATGAAATATTTGTGAACAATCGCTTGAATCGGCTGACAACTTGTCAAATCTTATTTTTGCACTATTTCTGTTTTTATTCATTTCTCATTAGTTAAAAATGTCACGGTGTCCATGGACCCAGTCCATCACAGGGGATCCATGGACCCTGTCCATGAAAGTGGTCCATGAACCCAGTCCAAAGTAGGGGTCCATCATGTTTTGTCCTCACCCACTTGAAAGAGGATTGTGAAAATCACAAGCGCTGAATTCGACGGAAGTCGATCTTATCGACTTTTGGGCAAATCAATTGCAATTCTCAACAGGTCGTCCTGAGTTTCTCGGGGAATGACTTTTAGCACATCAATTTAAAACAGTTTTATGTCGAACATGTATCATGATTGTGGACTTGATAGCAGATTAGTCTGATAAAAGCTTAAGCTAATCCAGAACAAATGGCGCTTATTTCTCAGGCTTCTTGTAAACAACTTTATGCAAATATTTCTGTTGAGCATAACAACCCAAACAAAAGCTCTACCATATTTTATTGACTTCTAATAAAGTACTGTTGAACTCATGCTGTTTGTCTAACAGACTTTTCACAAAATCAACTTCTTTGCCCAAAAACATTAGCTACGTGTCCTCTTTCTGGAGACTTTTGATCACGTGCTAGGCAACCGCAAAATAGATCAAGTTTCACTGATGTTTATTTCTGAACATGCAAATACATTGGCCAGGGATGCAAAACAAATTTTGCAGATTTTGTTATTTAATAACCCAAATAAGTTTTTTTGTGATTCCTAAAGTTTGTTTATCTAAAATAATGTGTATTCCATTGCTTGAATATCGACTGTTTGAGAAGATTTACATGTACGCTTGAGTGCGGGTTCATTTTCCCGAACACTGGCTGATAATCGAGCCTTGAGCGAAAACTGTTCAAAAGAAAGTTCAAAGGAAGTCTAGAGCATTCTTTTTTCTGTTAAGGCTGATTAAAAGATGTTAAGTTTATTGTATTCCATTAGTTCTTAATAATTATAATTCTTGGCAACTAGAAAACTTGCTCTGGTGATCAAAAATGAAAGCTTTGGGGCCTGCTGGCCCCAACATTTTTTTCTGAAAGTAGAGCACTGGTTAATCTTTTGTTTTCTGTGCTGCAAGACTTGATCCTCGACTCGATTGTCTTTTGCTTGTTCTTGATTCTCGATTCTTGATTCTTGATTCATACAGGAATTGAGAATCGCAAATTGCATCGAGAATCAAGACTCGCAACAGAATGTCAACTTACTTTTGAATGGTACTGTAACTGTTGGAATGGTTGATTCACTGATGAAATAATGTTTGATTGATTAACTGACATGAGTGGCTTCATTGATAACAGACAGGCTTACTGTTTGAATGGTTGATTGACTGACAGGCGATTGTTAAATTTATTAACTGACTGGCTCACTTTTTGAATGGTTGATAGGTGGACTGATGGACTGACTGACATTTGTTGATTTAATTGTAATTTTTTTGTTATTTTTCTCCAAATTGCCAGTGCAATTCTCACCATCAATTAAGCAACAGATAGTCAATAAGTTAACCAGTTATATTGCAGAATTTGTGATTATATTCCTCTTCTGTACACCTTGCTTTTGTCAATGACTTAGCATTTTTATTTATCTTTAGAATCATAATACCGGTAATACCACTGCATTGTAGAATGACTATTTGTACATGTAAGTATTCATGTAAAAAATTCTTGCTTTATAGGGAGCAACTGCAGTACCAGAGTGGTAGACTGCTGGAGGTTTGCATTAATAAGGGCAGAGTAGTGTTGGACACTAGATGGGAACAAATCAACTGGCTGGATGACATAACATACGCCTAGTACAAGGCAACTGGATAATGAAGAGGGCAGACTGGAGGGCAAACAAGACAGCTGGCTGGGCAATGGACAGGGAAAACTAGAGCTGGCTGCAGGATTGTCACCTAGTACAAGAAATGTCAATGGAGAGGATGGATTAGATGGCAAGTGATATGAGACGTCATGTGTGCGTGGTTCAAGAGTTGGGTTGTGGATTGTGGAGAGTCTTGCAACACCTGGTTTGTATTGTGTGATAACTGCATTGGTTAGAAATCTTTTAAATTAAATATTATCTTACCATTAGTATCTTTATGAATTATAACAATTACAATACTTTTCTAAGTCGTAATCGCAAAAATGACTGAAAAAATTTCTGGCCCTGCCCGGGAGGCCTGAATGTGGGGTACAGCTGGCCTGGGGTTTTCCTCCTAGGAGCTAGTGGACGTACGGGGAGGTTTTTCACCCAGCTGTTGTTCCACAACCCCCATTCACTCAAGATTTTCTTAAACAAAAGAACAGAACTTTTATATTAAAGATCATAAAAAAATGCATGTCAATCATTTAATTACCCAGTTGTTGAATGACTGAAATAACTTCCATATAACAATGACATGTCTGTAGGTCTGGAGTCCAATCTTTTTAGATTGAAACCTTTTCAAATTTCCAAAATCTTTGCAAATATTGATATGATCTCAGGGGTCTTTTCAAAATTTTTCTGGGAAGCATTGGAAACTTAAGAAATTATATTAATTTAAGCATTTTAAGGGGTGTTGCTAGAAAGTAGTCTGAGATGTCCAGAAATTTTGATTGGCTTTTATCAAGAAAAAAATTATTTTGGGGGGTCTTCATTTTTGTAGGTTAGGTGAAATTTTCAACAATCCTTCATTTTTATTTGCACGTAGTCTCACGTTTTTCAGTCATGTGATAAACTGGAAGTAATTCCTTGATTGTCAAAAAAATTCATTAATAATACACGTAACTAGTTCAGAGTGTGTGTGTGCCACCATTGTACAAACAGAGGCCATTGGGAAATGACAATAATTTACCAGCATTTTTACATTTGCGACTGGTTTCATTGAATAAATCACTTCTATGCAAAGGATTGTAAAGTTTTGATCTTTAATTGGCAAGTCATTCCTAGACACATGTTTGTACAACCACTTATCGATAAGGTTTAAAGCTTCCATCACAAGATTCCATTGAGCAGTGGTTTTGTTTAACACAACATCTTAGTAATAGCTTATGACTGCAGCAATAAGAGTCAAACAATCTCATAAAGCATGGGAAAGGTTAGGGTCACATTTCAAGGACAGGTTTTTGTTTCATTATTTTGAGTAGCAAATCAGTCTGACAATTAAGGGGGGGAGGACACTGGTGAGGAACCTGCTGTTGGAAGGTTGCTATGGTTACCTTCTTGTGACTTCCTTGATAACTAAACATCCTTGCCATCAGTTTTCTAGGCACCAATTCCCATGTTCATCTATTAGTGATGAATTTAATAATCAACCAATGAGTTATATCAGGTGTTATGCTTATTTTCTGAAATATCTTTCTTTCCCCTGGAGATTTTAGTAGGAGGATGTGGGTCTGTTGTAGGATTTTACAGGGAAATTACACACTCATAGAATCATTTACTCGGACTATTACCTCCAGGGACCCAGTGCCATATTGTTCATTTGAAACATGAGTGGTCACATCAAGCTGCAACTTTATAATTTTTGCCTTTTCAAACTTTGCTGAATTAACTTTGTTTCACATTATGGCTGATGATAGACAAAATTGTTATACATTTCCTAAGCAACAGGAAAATAGAACACTAAAATAGAAAAGATTTCCTGGGAATTCTTCAAAAATTCAAGTTGCAATGAGAAAAGAAAAGTAACCAGTTATTAGCTGTGAGTCAGAGAGAATTTACATTCTCTTGTCTCTCCAAGCTTTTGTTCAAAGTATCAATGGTTATTTCCAAGAAAATAGAGTTAGATTTTGTGCTTTCTGAAACCAGGGTCATGGATAGGATAATAATTATGTTATTGCATCATTTTACTCTTAAGGAAAGCATGTCAGATCTTATTAATGAAGGCAGGGAAAATGACATACTGGTATTTTGGCCTGAAATAGAGTAAAGCTACCCAGGTCATATGCTAGACAATAATAATGTTATCATAATTCTACAATAATTACCTTTCTTCAATACATAAGGTTACCACATATATCAGCACATCAAATTAGGTTACCACATTTTTCCCATTTGGTTTGTCAATATTTTCTTTAAGCTGCTATGGCAATTTTAATTACCGGTAGAGGGTTTAAAGACTGCGTTTTGTCAGATGTCATTTCACAGGGTAGCAAGTAAAGGCAATGCTGAATGCGAGCTGTTTTCTCAAGTTACATGTTTAGATTCCTTTGCTGCTGAAAACTGGTAACCTGGTGTTTTTAACTGGTCATTGGAATCTTGTTTAACATCACTGGGAATACTACCTAGGTGGGATCAGATGTTTTCATCATTAATAATTATTAATAATTGCTCCATAATTAATCAAAAATTATTGATGGCATGTTGAAATCAACACATTGCTACCAAAATTTCACAGATTTGAAGGACAGGCATTTTCTGCCCTTCTAACAATTAAGAGCAACACTACTTTTTACTTATTCAAGTAATCTGGGAAAAAATCAGCTTCAGGTCCAGGTTTTTTCACATTAAGGCGGCATAATGTTGGTAGCACTGTGTTGTTCCTATTTTATAAGCAAGGTGAAGCAGTTAAAAACTGGAATGTCAAAATTTGATGAAATGATTGATTCTTTGTTCCCTAGGGTAAAAATAATCTGCTTGGGTGGGAAACAAAGTCAATCACAAATTTAGCACTGAAATGCAAAAGATTTAGTTTTTGTCACAGTTCTTACAATGTATATTATCAGGATTCAGCCTGTTGGTACCCTGGGAGTAATTCAGGGAATCATATTTAACTTTGAAATTGTTTGCTTTCAAAACTTAGTTGTTACAGTTGGGTGGGGATGTGTTTGGTTATAATGCTTCCCTTGCTTATAATATTTATATTATTGTAACAATTATTATTATTATTTTTACTTTTATCATTTATTATTAGACCATTGACACAACTGCTTCATACAACTGCAAACTACCAGAGGATTCTTTAGTTATTCAAGGATCCTTTAGTTGTTAAAACTTTGATTCGTTTAATTTCTTTGGGATCGCTGTATTATAATATTATGGAACCTAGGGGAATTAATAGGAATTCTGGGGAATTGATAGGAATTCTGGTAGTATTTTGTAGTCAAGTGAAGCCATTGTAAACATTAATGGTCTATTGGAACCCTATATTATTTACACAGCAAATAGCAAGCCCATTAGCATCACAAGTAGGACTTTTAACCAGGCATTAACTAGCATTAATTAAACCCTCACAAGCATAAATCATTTATTGCTAAAGCCTACGTGATTCTGTATTGGCAGTAAAAAAGGGGTCAATTTAAATATATTTGATTGGACATATGCACAGTCAAAAAAAAGAGCTTTAAGGTTTAAGTTCATTATCCCATACAACATACTACAAGGCATAATTTATGTTCTGGCTGCCTCTGCCTACTAAAAGTTTACCATCAAACAGAAGCCAAACGGAAACAATTTAACAAAACCATAAAGTACTGAAAAACTATTTTTCATATAAGGTTAACTTACAATAACACAAAGTACTGGGCCTTTATGAAGGTTAGATTTTGTTAAATACGTAATATTTATTTAATACTGTTTAAGGTCATCACTGGTCTGTTTTTTTTTTTAACCCCAGCTGTCATCTCGTCCAAATCTAGAAAACAAAGTAGCACCTAATTTCACAACTTATACAGTTGCAGCTTTGCAAAGGTTTTACCATTGGAGAACACAAAGAACTTTTAGAATAGCTTTCAAACATCCTAGCATCACTGCACTGCAGGCTATTGGTGACCATCACATTCTCTTAATTATGTTCAGATAATTATTTTATAATGTGCATGTCTATATTTCTTGGTGTTACATAAGTTCCTGCTTAAATGTCATGTTGTTATTTAGCTGTTGTTGTTTTTTTTACTGTAGGTTTTTGCTTCTTAGCAGTAAAAAACTAGAAAAAATAGGGTTATAGGTAATTTTTTTCGGAATTTTACTGTAACACCAAGTAATATAAGGCTATTATGTTTCTAAAGTGCTAATGGGCTTGCATTATCTACTTAAAATTTTAGCTTCCTATTTAATTTCAGATCTAAGGTGGCACACTCACAAGATTAGGAGCCCATCACTTGGGAAAGTCATGTTTAATCTAGCCAACCTCGCTCCTGCTGGACTGTTGAAGCTCTGCCTCTGAGAAGGTGTGAATTCTGATGTCCTCTGAGATATTCCAATGGAGAAATCCTGGAAAACTTTATCTGATCTTGTAATTCATGCTGGGGGCAGTTGGGCACTTGGAAGATTTGGCCGTTTGTTCCCAAGTGAGGAGGACAGTGTTGAGGAAGGTGAGAGTTTGCTTCTTATGTTCTTGGGGCTTCATTCATTTTGTCACAATACTACCCACACCTTTTTCCAAAAAACAGTAAGGTGCTTGCCTGCAACCAATATGTCTGGGAATGTTCCACTGCGGTAGGATGAAAAACGGGGGTGCTAATATTGTGTTGACTAACGAAGTAAGGAGTCGATGGAGGATTCGAGGACAGAGGACTGGACATTGAATCTCTCTGGTGTGGCGTGGGTGGATTTTTACAAATGACATCAAATTGAGCTCATAGTCATAAAAATCTCTGTAATGGGGGGTAACTGGTAATGGAGTTCTCTTCTAAACCTAAAAATTTCGCATCTAGCTCAAGCTTGCTTAGGCCTAATAATAAATAACCGTTCAAACCATCGCAGAGGATATTCGCAAATCAATTATTATCTTAATTATCATTTCATCCTCATATTTCCGGCATGAATTATCTAAAACTGATCAGAACTAGGGTTTTATTACATCAACTTCTGTTGTTTTTTTGTCTGTTGTTTTTGTGTCAACTGGAAACAACAGTCAAACAAACGTGGCTGTTGATGTTCAAGACTAACTTCTCTTTGATATTATTTAAACCTTCGGAAAGCAAAATAACTAAACCATTTTAATTTAGGATTCAATTATTATCTCAATCATCATTTTCATTCTCATATTTCCGGCTTGAATTATCTAACTGATCAGAACTAAGGCTTTATTACATCAACATCTCTTGTTTGTTTGTCTGTTGTTTTTGTGTCAACTGGAAATAACAGTCAAACAAACTTGGCTGTTGATGTTAAAGATTAACTTCTCTTTGATATTACTTAAGCCTTCGGAAACCTAGATAACTAAACCGTATTAATTTAGGATCAAATTATTACGAGAAAATTAACTTGGTTAATCAGACTAATGTGGAAGTCTTCTCTATTTCCTTTTTTTGAAAGGGACATAGAGTAGATTTCCTTGGCTTGTGTGGTAAATCAAGTTAATTTGACTTTCATACTTTAGGTTCGGTTGAAGAATAGATTTTAGAATTTTCCTTAAATTTTCAGCTAATTTCATTCAGCAGTGACCTCAATTGATACATTAAAATCGGCCTTCCCATAAAGGAATGGAAGATGCTTCTTATTTCTTTTTTTTTTGGAAATTTAAACAACGCATTTGAGTACTTCAAGTCTTTTGTTGGAAAGCTGATGTTAAGTATCCATTCCGGTCACGACAGCTGAAAAATCTCTAGGGAAATTGGCTCAAATTACTATTCCGGCAAATTTTCATTATTATTCGGATACTCATCGCGGCTAGCTGCATAAATTAAGACTTAAATCAAATCCAAGTTTTTCCAGCTAACATTTAATTTTACTTTATAGGATAAAAAATAAATATTTCCGCTAATTTCCTTTTTCGTTTCAAAATGCGAAAATTTGTCCGTTATTTTCATTAGAAGTAAAAGGATCCAAAATTTAACTTAAATGAAATATTTACTTACAAAGTCGCTCTAGATCTAATCCGTTTGGCGAAATTTGAAGGCGAAATCTATTCGGCACTGATTCTAAATAACGGCATCCTAATTCATAATAGGGCGGGCAAATTTAGATATTAAGAAACATTAAGACCAAAACTCAATCGCGGCACATCTGCATTTTAGGATAAATAATAATAAACGGCGCTAGAAAAAAATCTTATTTGACCTAAACATTAATCACTAAACATTAAGATAGGGCGAGAGAACTCCAGCATTAGTTGCTTCGCAGAGGAGAGATTATTATTGACTTGTGCACTTTGGTGAAGTTTGTGAAATGAAGGTCAGTCACACCAGCGCGATTCTTGTTCAATTCTCTGCCTTCGTTTCTGACAGAGACCCTCTGAAAAGTGAGTGAACACTCTGTAGCACCCTCTTTTTTCTTGTCCGAGTCTCTGGATATTTTCACGATATATTGACTTTGTAGATACGCGTCTTCAACCAAAACAAATTATATTTTCGCGGAGAATTAATTTTGGCCGGTGTGGTATTGTGACGCAAATCAATGAGACCCCGAGGGCATGAGGAGCGAACTCTCACTTTCCTCTACGCTGCCCACCCCACTTGGGAACAAACGGCTGAATTTTTTAAGTGTCCAACTGCCCCCAGCTTGAATGAAGGGATCAGATAAAACAGACCAGGATTTTAAAGTTGGAATATTAAATGAGGACAGAAGAGTGAACACCGACTCGGAGCAGAGTGGAAGCAGCCCGGCAGGGGCGAGGAAGGCTAGATTACTTTTTTTTGAAATTTTTTTTTATTGTAAATTAATGGACAACAGAGACAAGTTTTATTCCTTCAATAAAGTATTGTTATCTTCAGTACCCGTGCTGTTTACTTTGTAATCCAAGTACTTAAGTGAACCAGATAAACACTCTAAAATGCTCGGACACAGCAAAACATTGCGCGCAGTAAAGACTTGTTTACACCAGCGACATAAATACAAGCACAAGTTTTAGTGCGGACGTAACAGCACAAGAATAAACACAAACGCAGAAGAAAGTACGCACTTATTCTTTCTATTTTCACCAGTAATAAACGCATTTAAAGCACAAGTACAAGAAAATCAAACGGGTTGTTTTTTTTTCTTCTTGCGCTTGCTCTTTAATTTTGTGAATTAGCGATGATCAAGAAAAGAATGAGTGTGTTCCTTCTTCCCATATTTCTGCTTATGCTTTTGTTGTTGACGATCTCACTGAACTCAGTTGTACCGGTTTTGCTTGCGTTTATATTGCTAGTATAAACTAATCTTTAACTTACACGGTTTTCCAACCTAGCGATTGTTGCATTCAATGTTCTTAAGGATTTATTGAATTAAACAAATTGCCTTTCTTTACACATCGCAAGCAACAATCCCAGCGCTAAAAAACAACGTAAAGTTACTGCGCGCAATGTTTCACCGTGTCCGAGCCTTTACATTTGAGAAAACCAGAAGTACTTAACAACAAAGTACAAGTGTCGATGCGAACTTGGAAAAACAAGAGAAGAGAACCTTCGCCCACGCAAATTCTTATAATTTTGCTGATTAGCAACATAAGGTGTTTCGATTAAGGTTTTCGGATACCATACCGATATTTTTCTTTCGTACTAAAAAGTGATTTTATCCTTGTCTGATCGCTATGAAGTTTTTACCACTGACTGATTTTGGATTGAATAGCCGTGATAAATTGTTTAATAAAAAGTTCAAAAAGAGTCAAATTAATCCTAAGTCGCGTCAGAATGCTGCTCAATATCATATTTCCCTGCTTGGAAATTTTGGTGTATTTTCTTTCATGCGATCCTGAAAACTAAGCTGTTATCTCACCACCTGTCTAGGTGCAACTCTATTCTAAATTTTGATTTTTAGCGCTTCTCTGTATATCTCTAAAACGGCTTGACAGAATTCTTTTATACCTCAGCAAATAATCTTCATGATCTGCATAATAATGTCTGAAACTTTCATTAAGATCGACTCACTGTAACACTTTGAAATTTCAAGTCGAACGTTGCGTAAACCCGGCCAAAAATCTGCGTTAGTACAACTGTTTTGACGTTATGCTAATTTTTCCAAATTAATGCGGACCATACATTTTATTGCATCTTTTGACAATATTCGCACTAAGGCGAATGAAAAATATCGCCATGGTAACCGAAAAACTGTATCGAAACACCTTAAGGTCTTTCTCAAACTTGCACCAACACTCGTATTTTGAGCTTAAAGTACTACTGGTTTAAATGAAGAGAGAGCTAAGTTCTGTTTCTGAAAAACTCTTGGTTAAACTTTGTGGTAAAAATCAGACTAATCTTTAAAAAAACACCTTGCAAGTCGACGCAAAGTACGCCACAAATAAGTGATTTTCAGAAAATAAAGAGACGAAAAAAATATATCGACTGTGTCTTATTCTTATGAATTAAAATGGTGCAGTCTTCCTTGTGGAGGACCTCGGGATCGTCACGCAGAGACAAACGCCTCGCGTGACTATCTCAACGACAACTGCAAACAAGACTACGATTCTGAAGCAAACTGGAAATAAAAAGAAATCATAACGCACTTATTTGTGGCGCATTTTGCGAAAAAAAACAAACCAATGATAAAGTCAGTCTGAAATTACACACTAGGAGTTATCCAAGACCTTTTTTCCTAATACTGTGAACTTCTTTTACTCCTCAAGTGATGAAAATGCTTATTCTCCTTACTCACTCTCACGGTTCGTTCGTAATAGTAAAGTGATTTCTCGCGTGCCAAACCAATACCCTAAATTGTTGTTTTCTTATTCGAACCACCCTTCCAGCTTCAAAACTTTTTGGTTGTGACTCAAACGATCCCATTGGCGTTCATGGCGCCAAAAGCTAGTACCCACTCCCCTTGCAGTTTGGGCAATGCAAGGCAGATTTGAGATGCATCTTAAAGTTCACAGTAAATAAACGAACAAATAAACTAGCACAGACATGCGATCCACCAAGACTATACAGTCAAGACAAGTCATTCAGTCATAAATCAAGTCAAAGTCAATAAATCACTAAATTATTCAGTCAATACGTCAATATCCCAGTTGAGCAGTAAATAAGGGGGTATACCGTTATGTCATGGAATCAGCAAGTAATGAGGGAAATTGATCATCTATTAGAAAAAAAGCACGCCTGGACTATAAATATATGGATTTTACTTGGTCGACATATTGCGATTTTTTCAAAGGGTTAACCCATGATTTTGGTCAAAAATTGGAAATTTCGTCTTTGTTTTTTGACAAAATAAGCTAAGAAATAATATTTGATAATCATCTAGTTAGAAAACAAGCCTTTCAATACTATAAAATTATTGATTTCACATAGTCGCCATATTGGATTCTTTTAAAGGGGTTAACCCATGATTTTGGTAAAAAAAAAAAAAGGGAAATTTCGTCTTTGTGATGACACATTTTACATAGCCGCCATACTGGATTTTTTTTCAAAGGGGTTAACCCATGAGTTTGGTCCGAAATTGGAAGTTTTTCCTTTGTTTGTTTTTGGACATATTAGGCCTAGAAACAGTGTCTGATGATCATCTAAAAAATCAAGAATCATCATCTAAAAAATTAATCATCATCAAATCATCATCTAAAAAATTAAAAATCAAGCCCTCCTAGACTATAAAAAATCTTTTTTAAATAGTCAGCATATTGACATTTTTTCAAAGGGGTTAACCCATAACTTTGGTCAAACAATGGAAATATTATCTTTCTTTGTTCTTGGACAAAAGGACCTTGAAATAATGTTTGATGATTATTGAAGTAGAAAACAAGCCCTCCTTGAGTATAAAAAACTGGCTATTACAAAGTCGCCATAATCAAAAATTGAAAATTTCCTATTTGTTTGTTTTTAGGCAAAATGGGCGTTGAATAATGTTTGGCAATCATCTAGTTAAAGAACAAGCCCACCTAGACAAAAAAATTTTGATTTGACATAGTTGTCATACTGACATCTTTTTTTTTTGAAGGAGTTAACCCATGCTTGTAGACAAAAACTGGAAATTTCCTTTTTTTTTCACAAAGTAAGCCTAGAAATAATGTGTCATGATCATCTCGTTGGAAACCAAGCCCTCCTAGACTATAAAAAATGGATTTTACATAGTTACCATGTAGGGATTTTTCCAAAGTGGTTAACCCATGATTTTTTGTCAAAAAATGAAAACTTTCTCTTTGTTTGTTTTTGGACAAAATAGGCCTGGAAGTAATGTTCTGATGATCATTGAGGTAGAAACCAAGCCCTCCAAGACTGTAAAAATATGGATTTTGTATAGATGCCATATTGGCTTTTTTTAAAAGGGGTTAACCTATGATTTTGGTAAAAAAATGGAAATTTTATCTTTGTTTTAAGACAACTGGGCCTTAAAATAACGTTAAAATCATTGAGGTAGAGAAACAAGGCCTCCTTGACTATATATAAATTTGGATATTACAAAGTCGCCATACAGAGATTTTTTCGAAGGGGTTAACCCAAGATTTTGGTCGAGTATTGAAATTTCCTGCGTGTTTGCTTTTTGGCAAAATAAGTCTAGAAATAATGTTTGATGATCATCTAGTTAAAAATCAAGTCTTCCTAGAGTATTAAAAACGTGGATTCTAAATGGTCATCGTATAAGACTTATTAAAGAAGTTAACCAATGATTTTGGACAAATTTTAGAAATTTCCTCTATGTTCGGTTTTGGACAAAATGGGCCTGGAAATAATGTTTGATAATCACGTAGTTAGAAAACAAGCCTTTCAAGACTAAAAAAATATCGATTTTACATGGTTGTCATAACGATTTTCTTCAATATTTTTGTCAAACACTGGAAAGTACCTGTTTGCTTGGTTTTTGAACAAACTTGACCTCAAAAAAATGCTTAATGATCATCTAGTTGGAAGAACAAGCACTTCCTAGAGCAAAATATGCGATTTTAAAAAGTTGACATACTGAGTTTTTCAAAGATGTTAACCCATGATTTTTGTCAAAAATTGAAATTTTCCTTTTTGTTTGCTTTTGGACAAAAATTGCCTTTAAATGTTTGTTGCTTATCTAGTTAGCAAACAAGTCCTCCCAGACCAAACAATATTGGTTTTACACAGTGGCCATATTAGGATTTTTTTCAAAGGGGCTAAGCCATGTTTTGGTCAAAAGATGAAAATTTCTTCTTTGTTTTTTTTTTTGGAAATATAAGGCCTGGAAATATTGTTCTTATGATCATCTAGTAAAAAAATAGACATTCCTTGACTAAAAAAATATGATTTTTATAATGGGATAATGGGATTTTTCACGGGGTTAACCCATGGTTTTCAGAAAACACAATATATTATAGAAGAGATTTCACGCTTGTTTGATTTTTGGACAATATCTAGGCCAAGAAATTGTTTCATGAGCATCTAGTTAGAAAACAAGCCCTTCTAGACTACAAAAATATCGATTTACAAAGTCGCCATAATGGAATTTTTAAAGGAGTTAACCCATGATTTTGATCAAAATTTGAAAATTTTGTCTTTGTTTGTTTTTGGACAAAATGGGCCCTGGAGTCACATACTTGATGATCATGTGGTTAGAAAACAGGCCACCCTGGATTATAAAAATATTGGTTTTACAAAGTTGCCATACTGGATTGAAAGGGGGGTAACCCATGATTTACCAGTAGTCAGCTCTAGATCATTCAGTCACTGCATTATCCCTTTAGACCCGACCCAAATGGTAGAGTATTGTCTTGCAGCAAATCATTCAGCCTGTATAAATTCCTGTCCAAAGTCAGTCAGCCAGTCAGCTATGCAGTCAGTCAGTCAGACAGTTAGTCAACCACTCAGTCAGTCAGTCTGTCAGTCAGTTAGTCAACCAGTCAGTCAGTCTGTCAGTCAGTTAGTCAACCAGTTAGTCAGTTAGTCAGTCAGTCAGTCAGCCAGTTAGTCAACCAGTCAAGCCATTAGTCAGTCAGACAGTTAGTCAACCAGTCAGTCAGTTAGTCAGTCAGTCTGTCAGTCAGTTAGTCAACCAGTTAGTCAGTTAGTCAGTCAGTAAATTAGCCAGTAAGTGAGTTGGTCAGCTAATCAGTCATTCAGTCACTAAGTCAGTTACTAGGCCAGTCATTTAGCCAGTAAGGTCATCAATCAGTAAGACTGTCAATTACTGATGCTGACTGTATAAGCCATAACGTAGATTGCATGTCTGATCTTTCCTCCAGTCAGTTTTACATCTTTTTATCCTCCATGTGAAAATCAAATCATGAGAACATTGAACAAAGTTCTAACCACGCTGCTAACAAACTTCAAGATTTGAAGTAGTTTTCAAACTTCAAGTTTTGCAAAATTATGAATGATATTTTAGTTATCAGCCCATTTTAATATTTCAACAAATTTGTTTGATAAAGTGCTAGGCTTGACAATTTTATTGGCTAAAATTCTGGAGTTCTTGAGTCCAGAGACTGCTATTTTGAATTGGAGTTTAATTTCCTTTTCAGCAACAATCTAAACTTAAATCATGGCTTTTGCTTGTTATCTGTTTTCAAACTTTTTTAAGTGCAATGTAGTGTACGTAAAGTTCTTTGAACAAGAAAATTACTTGACTGAATAATATGAAATTTCAATGCACATCAGTGTACATGTAAGCTTAATCTTGCAGTACATTATTAATTTGTCCTTTTTTGGCCAAATTAAAGCCTTTCTTTTTTTCAAAACGTTTCCTATTTCAGCCAAACAATCACAAAATTAATGCTGCTGACACAATGATTGTGAACTTTACTTAAAAGATTGGCAAATAATTGGGTCATTGACAGTGTAGTTCTTTGACAATGACTTTGCAATTCAATTTTGCACATGAAGGTGATGTAAAGCTGCTGTAAACTAGCAGAACTTAGCTCATAAAATTATCTATAGCATGACTGTGGCAAAACTGATCAAAAGCAAACTAATACTTATCCAGGAATAAACTGCTAAATCTATTTGGAATGATTAATTTTCATACCAAACGTTTAGACACACAATAAACTAGGATTAGAAAATTGACTTTTGATGTGCATTTTCAGAGTTTTAGCAGTGTTTATTCCGCACCTACAATGGGTTCTAGGTTGAGTGACATCCACTAAAGTTGCTCAAATTATGCTTAGTTGTCGAGATGCAAACGGTTAAGTGTTTTAGAAGTTTTCCTTCATTTTGTGAAGACAGTGAATTGGATGGCTTCTTGAGCTTCAAACACAGACTGTTATTTCCTAAATTTAATGGTTAAGGGTCTAGTCAATTTTAACAAATGAATTTACCCATTCAGATCTGACAGTAAATAGATCCAATCACTTTTTATCAATTAACTTTTCTGAGTTGATGTTCTAGATTTTGTTCAAAAACTTACTTTTTGGAAATTTTAAGCAAACATCATTTGTTTTGGAAACCAACTTCTGCATAACAAATTAATAAAGTGAAAATGACGAGGAATGATCGGAAGTGGTAACTTTTGCCTTTTATTTTTTACTTACTAATTTTCACCAAAATAGTATCAATGAATCTTGCAGCAAAAAAAATTGAAAAAGGAAACTCCATACACCTTGAATCATGCAAATGATGTAGTAACTACTGAATGTGTGCACACAAACCAACTCCCCAAATATATCCTCTATTGTTAACTCCCTTAAAATGCACTTAAATGCATTTTAATGTAATGTTCTGGATAAGATTAGTAATTGTCTTTTGAACAAGCCAGCCACATATTTATCTGGTTCACTCAAGAGCTGGATTACAAAGTAAACTAGGCAGTACTAAAGATAACCTCTATTCTTAACATCAAAGGCTTGATCCAGTCTGTTTGTGCCATATGCATCAGATCACACCTGAAAGAAAAAACAACACAAATCTACATCAGCAACAGTCAGGGGTTTCAAGTAGCCATCTGGTTAAATAAGAGACTGTAAAAATGTGTAAACAGCTGTATCAATGAGGGGCCCATAAGTCCCCATTTTTCTAGGGTGTTTTATTTCCTTGGGGCATGCTTCCACAGAAATTCTTGAAATTTTAAGGCACTAAAATAAATTCATTGGTTGTTGGTGCTTATTGAAACATTACTACACTGGAACTTCCATTCAGGGGATAGCCTGTAAGCAAGCTTAGCATTTTGGGGATATCATAAAAAGTTGATGCACGAGAGGCATGCAAGAGGAGATGCAAAAGCAGGGGGTGAGGAGAGAAAGGGGTGCTTGCTACGATCATTTCTAAATTTTCATTTCAACCTTGAAAACCCTGGGACATTGCAAAGCGTGAAAACTGTCACCGCAAACGTGCCACAGATTAGAAAAGTGACACTTACTGCCTGTTCATGTGGTGAAAGCTGCAATCATTGTGATCAGTGTACACTTTAATCAATCATCTTTGTGGTTAGTCATGTTTTGAGTACTAACATGTCCCCTGAATGGAGGTACATGTAAAACCTGGGATTTGGGACTCAGAAAAAGTGTCCCTTTCCCCTGAATAGAAGGGTCCCTTCAACAGAGGTAACAGATAAAAAGATAATAATAAGAATATTTGCCCGGGACCAAATTTTGCGTCCCCTGAATGGAAGTGTCCCTTGAATAGACGTGTCTCAAAGAAGAGGTTCCACTGTATAATATTCTATTTATCAGTTTCATTTAAGAACCAATACTTATAAAACAGAGGTATTATTTACATCTATAACAATAATAATAATAAAGTCATTCAATAAAAATGTGACCCTCCATATGATTTCAGGGACAAAGGTGATAACACACTCACAACACGCTTCCACTTAAAAACAAAAGAAATTGACTTTAACAAGCTTACAAAGCACGCTAGAGCACACTTTAATGAGCCTGTGCTATTGTGTCACATACACAAAGCATGAGTTGGCTGACACGCAAAGCATGTTAATCTTAGAGAACAAAAGCTAGTGTGTGAGGAAACACCATAATGTGCTACATCGCATGCAAACGTACTGGACAAGAAGCAAAGTGATTGTAATAGAATCATTGTACACTCATTCTTTATGTGAAAGCCGAAGCTCTTATCGGCAAATAATCAGTCAGCTTCATGATTGGAAAAAACAAAGCTGCAACATTAATTTTTCTACAAAGGGTCAAGGATTTAAAATCAGACTCTTTGAATTTCTGGTTATCTGGAGCCTGTTGTATTTCTTTTAGCTTTATTTTAGAGTACCTTCAAGTTCAAGGTTGAAATATCAAATTACTGAACGACTTGCCTTGGGAGGGGGTACTTTAGCAATTTTTGGGTGGGGATGTGCCACTGGGACTCTGGAACCCTTAGTCTATACCAGAGCTAGTTCAAGTGAATTTTGCTACCCTATACCAGACTAAACTCCCCAAATCCCTCCCTATCCTAGAGTAGCTGTTCTTCAGAAACTACTGAGGTCACTAGCATAGTCTAGCCAAAACAAAACCGATTTCATTTTTTTAATAATGTTGAGTTGAAATTCCCGGTTTCCCTGGTCTAGACTAAAGTCTTCAACCAACTGATCAGTTTCCTGGAAAATGATACTCTATTATAGACCTAAAAACCTATCCCAGAAAAAACTGCTTGAAAACCTTCCCCCTCACAGTGGCACATACCTATATAGCCCATATATGGCAGTACCCCACCTCCCCCCGGGACTTGCCCATGAGCTAACACGTCAATATATATAACCTGGAAGTTGTTGATAACTCATAAAACACAAGCTAGAAAATTATTATTATTATTAAGTCTATCATTTGAAGTGTAGGAAGCGTTTTTATTTTGGGAGTATAGCAGGTGAAGGTAGGTATTTGCATGAGTCACGTGCAAAGGGTTAAAAGATCACAAGTACAGCCAGTGAAAATCTTTTTCTAAAACTATACTGTTTTTGCGATCGGATAATTTCAAAAATTACCGCAAAACATACTACAAAAAAAAAAGATAACACAGAATAAGTGGTCTGAGAAATCTCCAAGTGTACCGTTTGTAGCAAGACAAAAAACGCCACTGCTTCAATTGTTGCAGATCAATGCTAGTAAAATTTGCGTGTCATCCGTAATTTGAAACTTCTTTCTTTTACACACATCGAAAGTTTTTTCTACACAAAATACATACAAAAGCAACCTAACGTTTTTAAAAGCAAGGGAAAACAGTCATGATTTAAATACTGGAGGTTTTTCTAAGACTTGTAGATTCATTCGAGATCATTTTTACACAAGAAACTTTATCATCTGCACTACAGTGGAAGTCACAGAAGCGAATTTGAAGGTGTATGACATTTGCAAACTGCAGACTGCAGACCGCAGACTGCAGACTGCATGAGGCAGCAAGACTGTAAATTGAATGAAACCAAAAATATCGTAATCAAGGTGGCGTCATCATCAACATTACCTTGTTCCGAGAAGTACATGCAAGGCCCAGAAGCAAAGTTTTTTCACGCAAATTACACCGACCTGATTCCTGAATGAGTTGTTGGTTGTTCGTCTCGTATTGAATTAGAGCAGAATAATGTCTGCCGATGTCACAAACTTGCTCATGAGTCCATAGCAACAGGCTAGCAATTTAACCTGCACCACAGACGAAACTAAACTGTGGTTATATAAGTCTGTCTGTGAAACAGTGCCGTGAATCCTTATTCTACGGGGGCCCCAACTGTGTACTAGGATTTGAGCATGAGCAATGATTGGCCATTGTCGATTTGCCTATTTAATTCAAAATGCACTTCCGGTAATTCGTCGAGTCCAGGTAGGATCTGTTCGGTTTAGATTGTCTGGCATATCCTTAAATACTACTTATAAGATGAAATACGTCATTTAAAAGGTGTTTTAAAATGTCCGTGATCTATCCTGGTTGTTTTTGTAGACGTAACTGTAGTGAGCACGAAGTGCTCGCAATCTAAACACTTTTTTACAGAGGACTACTATTTAGACAGGCATTAATGGGCATTGCTACTTGTCATTATCAATTCACGATAATCAAAGAAGAATAAAGAATCAATGCAATTAGTGATATGCCAACAGCATAATAGCCAACAGCATCTTGGAAATGAGGCCAATGTAACTTTGTGCAAAAACATCAACCTTGTTCCCAGGCTACTTTCTCACTTTCACACGATGTTATATTTTTAATGGTGTCACCTTTATTAGAAAGATTTTTGGTGTCTTTTAATTTACAATCTGCAGTCTGCAGTCTGCAGTCTGCAGTCTGCAGTCTGCAGTCTGCAGTCTGTAGTCTGCAGTCTGCAAATGTCATACACCGCGAATTTGAAGTGCTTGTTTGTTTACTTTTTATCGGCAGACATTTTTTGTCCAGAGCTGGCGATCAAACGTTTTACCTTTTCTTTGCAAAGCGCAGAATAAGTAGGGAATTTTGTTGTATTTTCACTGGAAGTTGGCATAGAGGCTATCCAATAAAAGACTAAATTTGTACGAGAGTTATATTTTTCAAGGTATGTTTTGTTTTAATTCAGCGTGTTAGGCCTGGTTCAGACGCCGAACTTTTCATAAGCCGAACCTAATTCGAATTAAGGCCGACCCAAATTATTTAGACCGGCTGAATTGATTCAGTTGCCGATCTTAATTCCAGCCAAACTAAATTCAAAAGGAGAAAAATGCTCATTTTGGTCAAACTACTTACACAATACGTTATAATAAATTATTTATGCATTAGGTTCGGTACATGAAAAGTTCGGCATCTGAATCAAAGCTGTTGCAAAGTCACTTCAAAGGCGAAATTCCCGGCTGGGCTAGGCGAAAAGAACGGCTGAGCCGCTCCAAATTGAAACAGGCGTTCCTAATTGATTCAGACGCTGAACTTTTCATGTATTTAATTCAATGTATTAGGTTCGGCTCATGAAAAGTTTGGCGTCTGAACCGGGCCTTAATCTGTGTCAACTTGCACACTAAGCGTGTCATCGATCACACTTGACTAAAATAAAGGGTTAGCGTGCTAAATACACCGAAACAAAACAATGTCTATCATTGATTGTTTCAGCAATTAAATATGTGCATAAAGTGTAAGCGTGTTGTGTTAGAGTGTTGTGAGTGTGTCATCACCTTTGTCCCTGAAATCACATGGAGGGTCACAAATAAACACATAACATTCAGATACTGTCAAATTATAACAGGCAACCTTGAGACCATAAGACCCTAAAAGAAGTGACCATTACTATATCATTATTGTATGATCAGAAATGCCCAATTTTTTCGGGAGAGGTCCCTTATCAAAAATGTCACCCAATTTACTAGTTACATTCAGATTTCTATTTTGTTACGCTTAGTTAGTAGTATTACCAACGAAGGTTTATAAAACCAACCTGGTGACTTATCATCTCTTTCCTCTGGTAATGATGTCCTTTAATAAAGCTGCCTCTCTATTGTTGAAGCCACTCATAAAAATGCATCTAACAATCGCTGCCACACCCTGTTCAAGACAAATTGCATCATTAGATTTTTAAAACACCAAAAGACTGAATAAGGGATGTGCAACAACAGCTAAGTTAAAAACCCATCTCATCATCAATTTGCTCCTAGGAACAAAAACCCCAGGCCAGCTGTACCACACATTTAATGACTGCCTGCAGGCCTGTGTCAGCAAACATTTCCAAAACTAAATCGATTTTTGAATTCAGCAGGTAACTATTGATTATCATCATCATTATCATTATTGATCAACTGTAAGTCGTCTCCAACTTTCTTGGTCTTGGACAGCATACACGATGTCATCCTCTGAGAATTGCCAGAGATTCCACCCCTCTGTTTTTGTCTAGCCTCTCACACAGGTGTTTTTAGGGGTGCTCTATTTCCTCTCTTGCAGTTAAAAACATCACAAGATGATGCAAAACTCTGTCACCATCAGCTATCAGCAAACAACTTTCCAGATGCAGCATAAATTTTCTGCATGAACTCACAGTCCACCTGTCAAATTTTGACCAATCAGAGCGCAAAAATTGGATGGAGAGCATGACCAATGTGTGACCATGGTGAGAAAAGTCAAAAGCGACTGCCTTCCCTGCCTCTGGCTGAATTTTTCGTCTGAGGCGAGTTTGAAATCAAAATTTTAATAGTGTGGCTAATAAACACAACTTATTTCCTATGCGTTTTAGAAAAATTGAACTTGATCATGCAATCATTTGAAAACTAGTAACTGGTCAGTGGATAACTTCAAAAAAATACTTGACCTTGATGAGTCAATACCTGAGCCTGTGATATGGTAAGGTGACACTGGTCAGTGGATACCCTGTTTATCACAACATGGATATGTAATATCAGGTTGCACCTGGGCTCCCAAAATAGCTAGAGCATTGTGAAGCTAGATATTTTCTCAGAGGGATAGATTTTCTTAGCTATGGGGCTCCACTATTACCAAAAGTCCACAAACCAACCTGATGACTGATGATCTCTTCCCTGTGCATGTGGCAATGACATCCTTCAGATCAGTTGCCTCTCTAATGTTGGAGCCACTCATGAACATCTGTTGAAGACAAATCTTTGCTATTCTTTTTTGCCTGAAAAAGAAATAACTGAAGGTTACGCAAAGCGAGTACATCATAATTTTAGACTTCCTAGGTTATTCAACTATTATTAGTAGCAAACAGGATTCAGTTATGCACAAAAAACCTACAAAAGTAACTGTTGTACTGAAGAAGCTGGATTTGATAGTTTTTGTGGTGGTGGCGGTTGATATGACATCTGGTTATTCTTGAAAGCTGTTGGTTTCAAACTACAGCCAAACTTCCATTAACTACCAACTCCCCACGAAGGCCACACCTCTACAATAACCACGTATCTTTGTCCTGACGGACAGTCCATAAATTGCTTCTTGTTTAAACCTCTATGTAACAGCCACCTCTCAACAAAGGAAATGGCCACTAAAGCATGTTCCCAACTACCAGTTTTTTTCAGTGACTGACGAAAAAGACAATAATGGTCATGAGATTTGATTCATATCGTGCGTTGATGATTTATGTGGCAATCGTATAATTTTTGATTGCGTTCCACTTATACTGCTGCAGTAAGCATAAAATAATTGTCTACGACAGAGTAAACACCCACAAATTATAAGAACAAAATTAATGAATTAAGAACTTCAGGCTGAAGTTTGGCCCATAAAGCACCATAAAAAATAAATGTTCTTATATAATAAGGGAGAGAGTGAAAAAAAATTTTGATTGGCTGACAAGTCAACTCTTTAGCACAGGCAATTTCAAAGGCTCTTGCGGAATCTCTGCCTTCGTTGCTATCTTCCCTTCAAACATGGCTGAGTTGTCAGGTCCTGTCAACTTGGCTACGAATTCAACGAAGTCTGCATGTAGTGGTTGCGGGCTCTTTTGGTGGCGCAATCCAATCCTCAGTGTCCTCTACGTTCCCAGGCCTCAACAAAGCATTAATTTTGTTGTGGGTCCTGGCCATGCTCAAGTCCCGTAAAAGCTTGTTCCTAAAATTACGATTAGTGTAGGGGCTGCTCAGAAGGTCTCTCCTAACTGGTCACAGGAGACAATGACATTTCATTCTTTCAATAATTGTTTTTGAATCATACAAAAGATTGTGAAGGCTTCTATCTACCGGTAGGTGACGATGTCTGCTATTTCGATAAACAGTTTCTTAGACCCCGATACCACTAGTTTTCCCTCCAAAAACGCTTGAGATTGATTTCTTGAGCTCCAATATTGTCTGCTATTACGTCAGCCAGGTCTACAAAAAGCCCTTCTATAATTTTGGTTCAAGTAGCAGCTGCTCAGAAGAGAGGTCACCAATGGTGTGTTGCCCTAAACTCAAACAATACTTTGCCGCACCTTCCCCTTTCAATGAAGAAAGATTTCAACCACTACAAGCTACTCATTATTCAGACAGCAAGGCACTTCTCTCAGACTGACAAATCAAGGCTGCAGCAAGACATTTCTTCAGAAAACAAGCAGCAGCCTCGAGTTCAACCGACTGGTCTCGCATGTACCCAGACCTCTACAATTTTCACACCAGATCTCCAGCTACCACTTAGGCTGCTTCAGGCTTCTCAACTTCTACTGTATTGTCGCTAACAGAGCCTCTGACATCTTCAAGCAATCCCCAGTCTAGCCAGTATTACAACTCCTGAAATGATGAAATGATGCATGCTGTTGCTAGCCCTTTGGCCACTACCGGTTTCTTAACTCCTGCAAAATAAGCCTTGGGGACCAATCTCACATCCACTGCCCTCACCATTCAACATGGAATGAATGATACCGCTCCCTTGGCCATCAACGGGGAGTCACCACCATCACTAGGTAACCTCTCCTACCCAATTCAGCTGTACATACATGCAGTTTTGATTCTGTTGTTGCAAGTTCTCATGATAACTTTTCAGCATTAGAGTTGCATTCTCCTTCTGTTTTACCTTCTCAGCAGCAGGGTCTACCAAGTTCTGGTCATTTGTTGTGTTCTTTGGCCACTTGTCCATTAAGATTGGTTTCTCAGCTTAATACTCCCATTAAAGTGGATAAATTACAGCATGAACGTCTTCTTCAGGTCCAAGGCCTTCAAGAGGGTTTTCACCTGGGCTTCAATTACAGTACTTCCTTGAAGTCGGTGGCAGAGAATATGGCTTTGGCACTCCTAAACCCTCATAAACCCAATGCAAATAATTATGGTGGATCTCTCGGCCAGCCCGGGCCTAGCTGCATGAAAGTGAGGCTAAAGAGGCCCCAAGAGTTTTGTTTTGACTGCATGTCTTAGCGATTGAGTCGATCGATGTGGTTTCCTATGAAGGAGATTTAACTCCAGCAGAAACGAAAAAGTTGATTATCTTCCCTTTGCCAAGGTTCTTAACGAAGAAAGAAATGGATTCAAGCGATTCGGCATAGCAAATGGAAGCACTTTACTATCACAGACTTCAGAAGAGAAGACTCACAAGACTACTTGAATGAGAGAATTCCTGAAAAATGGTTCTGTTTAAAGTTTGCTTCGTCCATTCTCTTACAAACGAAAGGTAAATGTTCTCGAAAACTGGTGAATCTGCCGTCACGATTCAACAATCCTTAGGAGCTCTCATTGATCAGGCCTGGCACACTTCTGTGCATTAAATGTTTACAAGGAGTCTTCACGATCCTGTGTTCAAGTTTGAGCAGTGCCATAAAAGCAACAATTTTTGGAAAACCACTGTTAGTTTATCTCAAAACCCATCGACAAGTTGCTAAAATAGATCACGCGCAAGGGCAAATACATGCTCAAATACTTGCATGCTCTTTCCCTGCCAGAACCTTTTTTCTTCTTTTTAATTTCTTAGTTTGTGACAGTTCCTCTGTTAGTTTTCCAGGGCACTTTGATTAAAGGACTATTCTTAAAACATGTCGCTTTCTTCTAGTTCTTACATGGTTTCACAGGCCACTCTTGTAGGATTAACAGGCAATAATTTTAATTTTTTTGTTTCGTTCACACTCGTCGCTATTGTTACATTGTATATTATTTTTGATATGTGAAAGCTTAAAGATTTTAAAGTCGACAGCGAATGCTCCTGTTCTCGAGAATGTTTCACTTTTGTTGGATAACGCACCCTACAAACATCATGGAACAACACCATCTCTTGCAAAAATTATTTAATCCAAATACTATTGTGACTCCTCTCTTCTAAAGCAAGTGAAGCAAGCACACCTGCGTTTTCACCATAAAGTGCTTCCTATTGCCACGTCAAAATATGGTATGAATCCTTATCTTTCTTTGTGAAAAGATCTCGGGAAAGTAAAGGTAGTTCCAGCTAGAGTAAAATCTCCTTTTTGGTGGCAATCAGCTGGCAAGCAGCAACTTGAAGCAAGCCATATCAATCGACTTTATCGCAAAGACACACAGTCAAAACAAAACTCTTGGTGCCTGACTAGCCTCGCTTTCATGCAACTAGACCCAGGCCAGCCGAGAGCTCTGTCATATTTGCATTCGGTGTATGTCATCGACAATTACTTGCAATCAGAAGTTCAGACAGGCATGGTGGCAGGCCCTTTCATTCAGCCTCCCCTCCCTGTCCTCCATGTGAGCCATTTCAGCATCATCCTCAAATGCCACCAACCTGGGAAATGGTGTCTCATCCTGGACCTGTCAAGCCCTGCTGCTCACAGTGACAATGACAGGATTGCAGGCGAGGATTATTCTCTACAGTACTTGAAGGTAGATGACATTATTGAGGCCATAGTGCGGCTGGGGTGGGGTTCTCTTATGGTGAAATTTGATGAGCAAAATGCGCACTGCATTGTACAAGTCCATAGAGGATTGCCTGTTGTTAGGTATGAAATTGCTTGGTGCCTTTTATGTTGATATGGTCCTGCCTTTCGGCGACAGGTCAGCTCCATGTATCTTCACATGTAAAGCAGACTTAGTGGGGTGGGTGACCAAGTGAAACTATGATGTCACCTTCCTGATGCAATACCTTGATGACTTTAACACTCTTAGCCCTACCAGCTCCTCAGTCTCTAAACACAATCTGGACAGGTCTACTGACTGTTTTTCTAACCATAGCATCCCCCTCCATCAAGACAAATAAGAAGGGCTGTCGACATGCCTAACCATCCTGGGCATTGAACTGGACTCTTAATCTGCAGGTGTGCCTTCCTCAGGTCAAAATTAATTTGATAGGATAACTGCCTTGTTAATTTGATAGGATAACTGCCTTAACCTTGTTGGAGGAATGGTCACAAAAGATGTCTTGGTGAAAATGCAAGGAACTGGAGTCTCTACTAGGTCACCTTCAGCATGCCTGCAAGGTCGTTGTTTCTTGTGCCAAAATTAATGATCAACCTGCTATGAGCTTTTCGTTGCGATGACCACCTGATTTGTCTCAATCAGTAGTTCTTTCTTGACTTAGCCTGAAGGTGCAAGAGCTTTTCCTGTCTTGGAATGGCTGCAGCCTCCTTCAGTACCCTCAATGGGCTCTACTGCCCTACTTCGAGGTTCCTTCAGATGCCCCTAGGGCTCTTGGTTATGGAGCAGTGTTTCCAGGCTCACTAGTTTTCAGCTGCACGGCTTCCTACACAGGTCTCTCAGTCAATCTTGCCCCTTCTACTAGGAAAGTTTATACCTCTGCCTATGCTGCTTTTCTTGAATTTCTGTGATCAGGACAATAGCCTATCTGGATCAGCTATTTCAGCTAGTGAAGACGTGCTTATCCGTTTTGCTGCCATCTTGCCGATGCTCTCCAGCATTCATCTATAAAGGTTTACTTTTCAGCAGTCTGGTCCTGTCTCTGTTAGTTGGTTGCCTTCAGCTAGTTACAGCACGTGTTGTGGGGTATCAAACGTCACCAAGGCTCTAATGAGCTTCACCACAAACCATCACAATCGAGCTAATGCACATTATTTTCCACTCCTTGAGCTTCTCTGACTACAACCATACGATGCTTTGGGCTACTCACGGTCTCAAGTTTTTTGGCTTCTCACGCACTGGTGAGTTCACCGTTAACCTCCACTTCAATCCGGACATCCACATTGCTGTCAGCGATGCCCAAGCAGAATCCCTAGTCAATCCAGGCAGCTTCAGGATCTACATTAAGTGCTCTAAGATGGACCCCTTTCACCAAGGTTGCTATATCTACATTATTGGTGCTGCCCCACACATTCCCTTACCCAGTATCTTCATGTCAGTGGCTAAACTCCTGGCCTACTTTTCCTTCTCTCTGATGGCACCCCTCTAAATCGTTAATGGCTGACATCCAGTATTCATGCATTCCATCCTCTCCACTGCTGGGGTCCCTGGTTGCTACACCGGTCATAGCTTCTGTATTGGTGCAGCTATTTGTGACCTTACATGGGGAAACATACACTGACGGCTTTCCATTAAATAAGTGAAACGCATGGCTTCTGAATGGATTACAATCGGCTCACTCACCCATTCAAATGGGTTCATCAAACGGTTGAATGGGTTATGAAGTATTCCGAACAGCTAACACGAATGAGCAAACAGTTTTATACTGACCCATTTGAATGGGTTGACATAAAAAAAGGTAAACAGGTTTCAGATAAATTGTGAACGGCTCATGAAAAACGATGGTGTCCTGCTATCATTCTGAAGAAATGGACCCTGTAGTTTGTGCAGTAAGGTCTACTTCCTTCCATAGGGACTGGAATTATTGAACGGGTTGGAAATTCATTCGGAGACTCATAGCCACTATAAGACTGGTGAACGCTGTTGTATGTCAGACTATTATGTAACTTTGATTCAGTAGCATCTGAAGTATAGTGCACCATAGTCTGCTGTAGTGTAGAATGTCACTACTGTGTGAGTAGACTGTTGTTGAATTGGCTGTACATTATGGGCCTTAGCTCCCTTCATCGCAGGTCTCCACAGACCATAGGTCTTCATAGGTTCTTACCAACATTATTAATTTTAACATTCTTCAAATTTTGAAGAATAAAAAATGGTAGGTGACTGAGACTAGGAAAAATACTTCTCCACAGAGATTACACTTCTCCCATGTTAATAAACTTCTTATTCAGTCTTCTACCTGGAATCACATTTTCCAGGCAAAAAATTAATTATTCTTTGAGAGGATTTAAAAGACTCTCTGTATACCAACCTGAGATTCTTGTACATGTATGTCTGTTTCCATCCAGTGGCTTGCAACTCCAACCATGTCCATGTAGGAACCATTTCTTGTCTGTTGGAAGTTAAGGACAAAATGAAACAGTTTACTAACAGTGTACATGTGTAGAGAAACTATAATTATCAAACATAATGCAGAATGAAGTTTGCATCATTATATGTTTCTGGGCCAGAACTGCCCACCTACCCCTCCCTAAGCCAACATTTTGCCCTTTAGTGAAAAGTAAGTGTTAATGTTGGCCTGGGGGAGGGGTAGGTGGGTAGTTTCCTAGAAATGTATAATGATCTGGAAAGTTTAACACTAAAATATGACTGGCTAATTTTAAAAGAAATGGCCCTGAAAATAGGTCCAGTCAGCTGGTTACTTTTTTCAGCATTCATCAAACCTTTATCTTTGTCCATCGGGCAAGTTAAGGTAGCTCGAAACAGTTTTTCAGGGTCAATACCTCCCACGTTTGAGCATAAACTATGTCACAATAAGCAAAGATTTGGAAAAATTTCCACTACAGTTGTATAGCATTTTTTACCATATTTCTAATCAAAAAACTTTATCAGATAAAGATGAAAATCAACCTCATTCCCAGGGTTCTCTCCTACCCATCCCTACGCAGCGAGAGAGAGAGAGAGAGGGAGAGCCCCAGTTGGGTCTGATCACATGGATCCAGAACAAAATTAATTCTGAGGGAGGAGTTCTTTGTCTCACAATTTTGTGTCTCGTTCATGCAATGATTGCAAGGGTCCGAAAGAGAAAGATAGATTTGGTAACTCTACAACTATAACTGAAACCATAGGAAATTTCTGCCTAAACAGAACTGCCACCAGATAAACAAGTTAATAATATTTTGCCTGACAGTGGCTGCTGCCAATCAGGCCAAATCAGTGTACTGCAAAGCCTACACCATTAGCAGTCTTAGCCCTTCCCCAGAAGGAACTAGGGAATTCATATTATTTGCCAAACCGTCGAAAAAATATTTTAGATCTAGTGACTTTTTTATTTACGGATAGCTACAGTCTGCAATAAAATGTCAGCTTTCTCCTCCCCTTAACCTTTGTTGTGATGGGCAATAGAAAAACGTATCGCTTTTAGTGGTAGAGATATATAGTGCTTACAAACAAATGAAAAGAATGACCACAACATGATGGATGACAACAGGAAATCATGCAGTATACATGTAAGAAGAGACACAACAGAAAACATAACCTTTCAAGCGAAAGGTTTCCTTGGACAGTCCATAATGAAAACTATATTTAGAAACATTTGCAGCCCACCGATTTCTTAAACTCCTCTAAAGCTAAGGATACCTAACCCTCCATAAAAGTAAAAAAGGAACAATAATCGGTTAACAAGCGGTAGTGCAAGCCAATTTTTTTTAACAAACATGCTCATGGTGACAAAGAAAAAAAGGGAAAGACACAGAGCCATAGATAAAAATATACTCTTTTGAGATTCTGTTTACCTCTTTTCATTTGAACAATCAACTTGTGTCTGGGTGCCATATTCTCTCTGCCTGTTGCTTTGACCTTGCTATGTGATTCATTTTCAAGGTCGGTGAGGACAGCGACGCTTGATACATCTTTTTGGCGCCCTTCACATACATTTTGTTTTCTAATGTGGCCTTTACAACATAGAAATGGCAATTCAAATCCAGTGCATTTTTATTGGTATATATTATTATACCACTGCGTAAATTATTTTTGACTGCACAAGCAGTGAATCCGCAATTTCCTCTGCATGTGCTAATATTTGAAGAGGAATTCGAAAGCATCACCGAAAGATCAACATCGAGATGTTCTGAAGTTCTTTATGCCTTCGCTGTCAAAGAATTTTGTGCATTATTATTTTCATTTTCAGCATTCGTGGTTTTTTCTTGACTAGTCATGACCTCAAAGACAAGGTCAGGTACACAGTTTCATTGCTGCACGTTCCATCAACGCTTTGCAGAGACACTGATCTCACACTTATCTGCCACTCCCCCAAATCATTTTTTTGTAATCTCCCACATTCTGGGAGACACGTGACCAGACCCAACCAGGTTCTCTCAATGGGTAGGAGAGAGAACCTGGGAATGAGGTTGGATGGAAATTTGTTGTGATTAAGGTTGCAATGACATCAGAGTTGTCATAGCAACAAAATGACACTATTACCTATTTTACTTGCAGCAGTATTTCTCAGCACTGGGAACTGTTCTACCAAAATCGTTTTACAGTCCTGAGCTTTTTTTACCAATAGCGGCCTCGATGTTTGTGAAGTTAAAGCAAAATTTTTAAGAGCATTATGAAGATATTTTAGGATAATCTTTTTTTATTAGAAATACGGTAAAAAACACTATACAACTGTCATGGCAATTTTTCCAAATCTTTGTTTTTGTCAATGCAGTTTATGCTCAAACCTGGAGGTATTGACCCGAAAAACTGTATCGAGCCACCTTAAAGGGACACAGTCAGCTATGGGACCATGCTGACTTAGACGCTACTTTTGCCCGGTTTGAAAAGGGTTTACCTCAACCCGAAATCTAATCTACGCGTCAGATACATGTAGAAATCCGCTTCAATCCTGCCTAGTGTTTCAAGATCCTCGATCTTTTACTGAAAATCTCTTTTTGAGTAAACTTTTACTTGTCCTATTACATTATTTTATCACATTTGGTTAAAAACAGTATTCACAGGAACATGAACAGAAGAGGTGAGAAACGGGTAAGCGCCAGATGGGAGAAATCGCCTTCGTTTACCAAAATAACAAGAAAAAAAACGGTAACATTGGCGAGGAAATAGTCATTATATATAATTGAAAAATCGATGAAAACAGTTACATATATTTGGAAAATCAAGCTTTCTCGCCTGTGAACCTTCGACAATGATTCAGACTTCATGCAATTTCTCACCTCTATTGATGTTCAAATTTGGAAGCATTCGTTAATGTTTGGCTTTCCCTGGAAAAATCCACCGATGAATTCTCAATGGTATATATAAAAAACAATGAGTGCTCTGATGTGGCTTAGGGCCCATAATCACGATTTCGGCTTTTAACTAGTTCAACTCTAGAGGGTTTGTTTAGAGTATTCCGGATACGCTTTTGTTTCACGTGTATCGTATGACATGCAGATCAGCTAAGAAATGGTATCTAATGCATATGTGCATGTCATGAGCTGACTGTGTCCCTTTAAGAACACAATTCACTTGCCCAATAGAATCCACTAGTCCCAGGCTATCAGATACTAATTTCTTTGCACGCTGGCTAGAGTTGCTCTTGGCTGCACTTGAAGCAACTCTTACGCTCTCTTTCATGCTCTCCAAACTTCCCGCATACTCAATATCTCAACATTATGCACGCTGATGCATGAACTATTATCATTAAATGTTGAAGGCGATCATTATACAAGCAAAGTGATCGCAGATGGAGGTTTGACTGTAATATTCAGCTTATGAATGTGTATTCCCAGAAATCCCATATAAATAGAAATATTGCAAACAATATCAAATTTAAGATTCATGAAAGTTCAGGAGTTTAAAGCGAAAGACACTTTCATTTTATATTTCCCACTTCAAGCATTAATTTACAGGGCAATTATGTACAATGCAGACTGCAGACTATTGTGTTTAGGATTATAAAACAATGGGACTATTGTTGTCACCTGCTCCTTTGCAAGGTGAAAACAATAGTCCGCAGTCTGCGTTTTACACTGACCGTTAATTTACTGAATTAATTAAGAAAACAAACATTCCATGTTTACTGAAACTAAACTTTCAGACAAGGAATGCTCTTCTTAAAAGAATATAACTAAAGATTTTCTTTATATAGAAAGGGAAAATAAATAAAAGCTTACCTGTAAGCATAAAGCCCAATCCTTTTTAAAAACTTTAAAGCCACGATGTGGTCGTACGCAGCACAAAACGTGGTCAACATTTCAGTGATTTGCAGCTACACCGGCGAATGAATTTGCCCAAAAATGCCACAGAACGAGGAACGTAATTATTTATTTACGTTTCCACTGGTAGTAGTAATAGAATGGTCCATTTGCAGGACGTTTTGCCCACAAACTTTGGCATTTTCCCCTCATATCGCCGTCGATGATCATGGCTTCCATTCCAAAATAATGGTTCTCGTTCCCAGAATCCTTGCGGCACTAGATTTCCCGCGAACAAATACTGTCCTTTTTCCTTCCAAGATGGCAGCACCCAAATCTGATCTTATAAACAGGATGTGGACCCGAAGAAAATAATACATGATCGTTCAGAAGACTCTTACTGAGGGCGCCCGTGGTCGTGACAGATATCTGCCAACGCCAGGGTAATATGGCTTTGCGCATTTGTTAGGTACTGGCCAGGCCGTGGTTTGGTGTACGTGTGGCAATTGCTGTTAAGTTTGCTATAATCGGGGGAGGAGAACGCTACTAGATACCTTCTGGGTAAACTCACAATAATGGGGTGGTTCCATCGAAATAATTGCGCCATCACGTTTGACACCCGCGCACAATTTTGATGAGGGCGCCGCGCAAAGAATAAACAAACAAAATGGTGTTGGAAATGACCTTCATGGGAGGTGAATAAGTTCCATTTTTTGTCATTATTTTCAGACGAACCTTAAGCAGCGACGTTTTTGAGCGACGCAAGTCAACCGAAAGTAGACTTTTTGCACTCTTCAGCCGTGATTTTGAACAAATTTGGGTGTAAATCGTCTCTTTATGAGTAAAAACACTTAGCAATACAAATTTGCTGCTGCCAAGGCATATCAAAAAGAAAAAGTCTTACTTCTAGTCGACGAGCGTCGCTCAAAAACGTCGCTGCTTAAACTTCCTATTGACTTCGAATGTGAGAACTGTGAATGGAACTCCTATTGTGGCAATCACGGGAGTGAAATTGTTCATGTTTTTGATTGGTATGAAGGACATAGGGGCGCGATTCTTAAGTAAAAATGAAGGGAAATATAGTGACGTTCATCCCTAAAGGTTTGACAACCAGGTGTAAAAAGAGTACAAAGTGACGTATTGAGTTAGGACAATTCCTCCTAACGTGGTTTCATGAGGTCAAGATGTAAAAAAGCTCATTTTCCATAATGCGCTTTTTCTATAATATGTTTGCGCATCTCTTTTTCCTGATCGTTACTTTCTGAAAATATTGAAGGGTTTTTTTTAAAGCATTTTCTGATTGGTTATTTCACTCTAGTCAAACATAAGCAAGCACTGCAAGTGGACAAAACTTTTTGGTGAAGCTTTATAACCCCCGCATAAATCAGACTGATTAACTTTATCTAGTCTGAATGAAAAGTTATGGGCAGGCATACCACCTTCCAAGAACATAGCGATATCTAACAACAACAAAGTCTCTAAAGACGTTCTTATGCCTTGAAAGGAGAAAAAAACGTTCGCAAGTATCATATCAATCATTCCTAATTTACACGAACGTTTAGATAGAAAAAAGATACTCCTGAATATAACAATAATAATAAATGTTATTTAGCCAGGGTTGTCTCTTCCGCATGATAAGCTGCTATCAATGAGGGCCCTGGAAAATTACAGTAACTACAAATACACTAAACATTAAAAATACAAAAAGAATGACAAAAATTGTTGTAAAAAAGCTAAAATACAGCAATTAACATTCATTTAAAAGCTAAACTACTAACTTATCACGTTCTATTTTCCCAATGCTGCTCCAAGCAACATCGCAATAATCCATAACTGGCAGAACAAGAGACTGATAAACTTTATTGGCTGCATCGACAGTTAGATGGTTTCTAATTCTTCCGAGGGCATCAATTCTCTTGGAAATCTTAGCCAGTATCTTATCCACGTGTACGTTGTTTGAAATTGAGGTTTGCATCTATCAGCACACCAAGGTATTTGTAATGTTTTGCTTGATTTATTAGCTTATCTCCGAGGAATAAGCTAAATGGCTCATTTGAAAGGGTAGCCGAAGCGATTCGTTGTTGAGTGCCGAAAGAACGCATTCGGTCTTCACAGGATGAATGCACAGCTTACTAAGATGGGTCCAGGACTGCAACAGTTTTAGATCTTTGTTGAAAACGGTACTTATGTTTCCGATATTGGAGTCAGCGTGGAAAAGGACAGCATCGTCCGCATAAAGAAGGATCTTTGACTGAAGCAAACAGTTGGGCAAGTCATTGAAGTAAACTGAAACCAAAATCGGACCAAGTATGGATCCTTGTGGAACGCCAGATTTATCTGCTGAGGTGCAGACTGTGCGCCACCATACACAAAAGATTGACATCCACTCGTAAGATAGTTCTTGAACCAGGCAGCTTCTTTAGGAGAAGTTGGTGATTTACACTGTCGAAGGCTTTTCGAAAGTCAACAAACACCGCTGCTGTAACACAACCTTCGTCAATGCCTTTCCTGGGTAAAATGATTTTTTCGAAAACCACACTGGAAGGGAGATAGCTGACTGGACTTATCTAAATGTTGGAGGAGCTGTATTTGCATGGCTCTTTCAAGGATCTTTGAAGCCACCGGTAAAACGGAGATGGGACGGTAGTTATCCATACACTTCTTATCCCCATCTTTATAAAGTGGAACCACTCTTCCATATTTCCATTCCTCCGGTAAAACTGCAGGACAAATCGAGAGATTTATTATGGCCGTTAGCGGAGCTGAGATGCTAGGAGCCGTATCATTTAGTAACCGGACAGGCTAGAATTCCGTCAAGTCCTGTACCTTTCGATGTTTTAAGCAGCCTAAGTTGACGATGAACAAACGCAACTGATACTGGTTTCAAAGAGAGCAAAGATTGACTTGAATTATTCAAACATGCTTCAGTGCTCAGCTGGTTCCAGTTAAGAGGTGGAATACCAGAAAGTAGCTTTTCCACAACATTTGTAAAATATGTGCAGAAACCGCCTGCAATAGTAAGGAACCAGCATGGAACCCTCACACCAAAAGAAACATTAACAAAATTGAAATGGTTCAACACAGGGCTGCAAGATTTGTACACAATTAATGACTATTCCAGAACTAGTCATGTCACGCCTATGATCCAACAACTAGGTTGGGACACTTTGGAGCATAGAAGACTGCTAGCACAATTAATCATGTTCTATAAAATCAATCAGGATATGGTTGGACTAAATTTCCCATCAGAAGTCTCCCCTTTATTTCGACGACAATCATCCAGATTGCCTAACCCACAATCTTTCAATCACATCCAGACCAACATCGATGCATACAAGTTCTCATTCTTCCCAAGAACTATAGTTACTTGGAACCATGTCCCCCTCACTAATTACACTCCCACAGTTAGCGCCTTCAAGGAAGCAGCCATGTCCTTTGTTAGGTCCCACTAATTTTTTAACAAGGATATTGTACATATACTCTGTCTTCCTATTAACTTTTTCTTACTTCATTTTAATCCAATTAATTATGATATTTATTTATTTACTTTTAATTATGATATTTATTTATTTACTTTTATTCACTATTTACTGTTAACAGTATACATTTTAAATATTTTAAGTAATCTTGTACATATCATATTGTTATATTCAGTTATATAGTTTTATTCAACTTGTGTGTTATATTTAAATTACACCTCCTAGTATAGCGAAAGCTGTCTTCTTAGGAGTACTTCATTAAAGCATTAAAGCAAAAGGCATCCGTGGTTGTTTTGCCATCTATTGTCATAGGCTCAATAGAAGCTGACGGTTGAGGTGTAACCGATTTGTTGGGAAGGACTTTCTAAACAGCTTTCCAGAAATTCTTGGGATCATCAGAATTTTCTTCTATGATTCTGCCGTTGTAGCTAGATTTCGCTTTTCGAATCATAGCAGTAACCTGATTTCTCAAACTCTTGTATCTAGACCAGTGTAATTCGGTGTTTGTCCTGCGAGCTTGGCAGTGAAAATGATCTCTCTCGGCCATTACTTTCTTTATCTTGATTTACAACCAAGGATTGTTTCTGCCGCGAAATTTCTTTTCAATTTGAGGCGCATGGTTATCAGTCACGTGCAATCCTGACACGCACTGAGGTTGCCCACGAGACAGATGACAGATTTTCATTGAAACTTGTAGCACAATATTTGCTGTAGTTTCTGCATTTTATCGTTCGTGGTTTAAACTTCAGAATCAATTTGTTTGAGAAGTAATATCGAGCATCCGACACAGTGTTTCATCAACAGCTCTGAAACACCTCGAAGTTAGTCAAAAATACTCCGCTGCGCGTCGCATATTTTCAACTCTCTTCTCGGTGCTCCATCTGGTGACGAAACACTGCGTCTCATGCTTGATATATTACTTCAAACACATTTGATAGGGGGCTGGTGGGGGGGGGGGGGGGGGGGGCTTAATAAAAACGGGGAGCTTATTTGAGGCTTATTTTATTAAGTAAAGACAATGGTATCAGTTCTACATAAAGAACAAGAAAACAAAGTGGAAAAGCTCAAGTACAGGAACTTGGAGGTCGTGCAGCCGAGGTTCAAAAACAAATCCGAACTTTCAGACCCATCCCAGATCAATCCACACGAATTTTAACAGTTATGTTTGATTGAGAGAGTCTATCATTTTATTGGCGAATAATAATAGGGCTGGGGGGAGGGAAGGGGAGGGGGCTTATAAGAGGGGGGGGGCTTATTAGAGGATTTACGATACTACTTTTGATCAAAAGGGTAACTCATTTACCCATCCATTCAGACCGGGTTTTCTTTCAGGACATCTGGGATGATGGAGAAGGGAGCTATAGAGGCTAGTAGAGCGTTTAAGACACCACGATTGCTATGGCGATTGAATTTGCGTTTTTTCAATCCCTTGCAACACTTTGCGGATTCCTCTAATCTCACCTTTTCGCCGAGAAAGTAGCCCTGCCTTCATACCTGCTTTTGAATAAATCTTCATATTTCTCGAGTCGCGCAGGAAGCGTCGTCCCATAAAACTCCTTTTTTTTATCTCATCTTATATTATAAAGGCAAAAAAAATTATAAATCACTAACACTAAGTTCTGGAAAATAGAATTTGGAGTAAAACCTACGGGAATGTACACAGGGCAGAACTGAGAAGTACACGTCAAATCCCGTTACGGACACATTGGTAATTAGACGACTCTACTAACGGCCCGGGGGGGGTGGGGTACTCCCTATAATGGCCAATACAGGGAGGCTCCGCCCGAAAGGGGTACCTTCTTTAAATTTCAGGGATATGAAAGGTGGAGATTTCATTATAATTAGTCGAAGAATCTGGTAGGGTAGGGAAGTCTGCTATTTCTCTCTGTCAAAGGACACAAAAAGGATAACAGATTCATTTTATGGCTTTAAAAAAACGAGAAAACGTTTTGGTTTTCTTATTCATTCATATTTCAAAGACATTGTATTTACAGCAGTTTTAAAAAGGGATGCAAAGGTTTTAACTAGGTATATGAAAGGGGTACCTTTTCTGTCAAAATTGGTGTATGAACGGGTAAGGGGTTGGACAACGCAAAGACGCAAGGAAATAATTCGAAAGGTAACCCCTTTCTTCTTCAAGGGGCCTTACAAATGACTAAGGGGTTGGACCTCGGGGCGGAGCCCACCCGTCTAATTTTATGTTGAGTACCCCTCTCCACGACTTACGGCAACTAAGGTAATAAAACTCCCTGTATAATCTACAAGAACCATTCTCGTAAGTGGCCGGCTTTAGTGACAGCAAGAAAGAATAATATCTCTTAGTGACAAAAGTAACAGTCCTTTTTCCCTGCTTCCCAATGGTGTTCTCTTAAGGGTGCTACGATTCAACAAGGTTAGTTTCTGTCTTTAATTTAGACGTCTCTGCAATCTGAATGACGGGCGGCTAAGCGACTGACCTACTTTTTAGGGCTGTAACTCAATGGGTGTTCATAAAAAATCCGCTAAAACTATAACTTTCAATCTTACTTCTCATGTGTTATAGTATTAGAAAGATATCATTTTTTGTGAAGGCGTTTATTGATCTGTGTATTGATTGACAACTTGAAAACCAATTTCAGGCGTTTCCTTAGAAAAGAACATTAAATAAAGTGGGTAGTATCCCACACTCGGTCATGGCTTCGGTTCATATTCCGCGTTTATAATTTTTCATATCATTCAAATGCTATTATTTGAATCAATTTTGATTTGAGGTATTTTGCTTCAATTCTCAATGAAAAAAATTAAGAATTGACTATGACTAAGGGTCGGAACTGGCGTCTTGAGTATAAATCTAGACTGCAAAACAGTCCGTATGTTTGCCTAAGGTAAGAACGCGCCCGCACGAGCGGTCGAAGGAAAGGCCTGGGCCAAAGTGAGGGTAAAAACGAAGAGTGAGACTGAGTACAGTCTCGCTACACACACCCTCGGGACCTGGGGCCCAGTACGAGCCCTCGCGCTTCGCGTCTTGCAAACCAATTAAAAGAAAAAGACCGACTATTTTGCAGCCTAGAGTAAAGACTGACAGTCACTGTGGGGAACTGAAACAGACATCAACTCTGGCATTACCTTCTTCGTTTCGTCTTTCTCAGAGTACACCTTGCCAAATTGCTGAATTAAGTAAATCAGCAGCTCCATCCTTGATCATATCCGCTGTCGCTTCATCAAAACTATCTCCTGGGCACAAACTTAATTACCAAAGTAAGTATTTTAATACTTAAAAAAGCTAACGAAGAAAGGAACGAACGAACGAACGAACGAATGAATGAATGAATGAAGAGGAAAAAATTAAGAAAGACAGACAGTCAGATCACCGAGATAGGATCTTTAGTATATCGGCAGGTAGCCTCCTATGCAGACATCCCAAGGGCGTGACGAAGCTCCTTAGAACGTCTGCGTGAGCGGCTAATTAGCAGGAGTGATCACAGGCGGACCATACGAACTCAGCGAACTCCTGATCCAAACTAACTCACAGCGTCGTGAGGTCACGCCCGACATGTGACCTCATACATTTACATATCGTAACGCCCGCTCTTATCATGATTCACACAAGTGACAGGAAGAAATGCTTGAAAAAACACACACACACAGAAGTTTGCATCTTTTGATCCAAGATGTTGATGTAATGTATTGTATTAGCCAGGAGTGTCAGTTTCAAGCGACTCAAATCGCCACAAAAAAGCAGATAACGACACTGAAAACGTATGGTAAGTAATCTTTATTCATCTTTCTTAATTACCTCACTTTAACATTTTGGGATTACAAGGTGCAAACTTCAGTATTTTATGAAGCATTTCTCCCGATCACTTGAATCAAGCCAAGAGCGGGCGTTACGAAATACATCCTCGGAGACCCAGGGGCAGATAGTCCTCAAACAGTTCGGATTGTCCGTCTGTGGTGTGATATGCTGATTAACGAATTACGTTCAATAAATCACCTCCTTTTTTGCAGATGTACTTCATAATAGTACCAGACTGTGCCAGGAGTTTTCCTTCAGGAGTCACAGTGAAGGGCATTTGACCAAGAGGTGGTCTACCAGATGAAACAGAAAAGTAGCAGTTTGTCGGGGTTTCTTCTAAGGAGAGGTCAGTGGCCGCCTTGGTTCCGCTAAATCCCAGGGGAAAGAGGCTCCACCCCAAGGTCCAACACCTCATTCTTATACATAAACTATTTTTGACTGAGAATTACCCCTTTCAATTGATAAATGGTACGCCTGCATAATAATAATAATAATAATAATAACTTTGTTAATCTCCACAAAATGGTTTTTCAGCTTAATTTACAACCTTATGTCAAATATCTAAAATTTAGTTTTCCAAAAATACCCTTAAAAAATGCTGTTTTATTTTTACTTTAAATACATCTAAATTAGTGATAGACCGAAACTCGTCTGGGAGACTATTCCACAGCTTTTGGCCTCTGAAGGTAAACGTGCGCTGACCTGCAGCCGTCCTACAGAGGGGTATATTTAGGCGGTCCCTATTCCTAGTGTTGCAGTCGTGCACTTCCGATCTGGTTTTAAGCTTCTCACAAAGATATGGAGGTTCAAGTCCATTTAAGCATTTAAATACCATGGTAGCATCCCTAACCGTAAGTTGTTTAATAATTCGCAGCCACTGTAACTGCTTAAGAATAGGTGTAACATGATCAAATTTCCTCGTTTCAGAAACTATCCGGGCTGCAAAATTTTGCACTTTTGTAATAGCTCGATGTTTTTCTTGGTGGTATTAGCGCACACTGACGAACAATACAATTATTTACTGAATACGAGAGAATTAATCATAGTGATCAACGTACGCCTATATCAAACAGGTATTTTACGCGATTTATTTGACAAAGGCTACGTATACATTTCGAAGTTAATTGAGTTACATGTTCGTCGTACGTTAGATTACAGTCCATTGTAAGCCCCAGGTTTTTCGCAGACTTAGATGATTTAATCTCCTTGCTGAATAGTGTAATGTTTAGATCATCTGGTATCTTCATCAGCAACTGCGGAGTTCCCAGAACCAGAAGTTAGTCTTGTCCGGGTTAATAAGGAAACTGTTTTTGCAACACCATGCGGCTATGTTCCGAAGATCTTCTGTCAGCTGTTCTGCGGCCAAGGTTGCATCACGTACAGGAAGTGAGAGGTTTAACTGTGAGTCATCAACATAGCACTCTAACGACCCTACCTTAAGTACAGATGGTAGATCGTTGATGTAGATATTAAACAATGCCGGGCCCAAGATTGACCCTTGTGGAACACTATACGAGACTAGGCGGGGTTTAGATGTTTCGCAACCAATTCTCACCGAATGTTTTCTTCCGGTAAAGTAGCTTCTAAATCATTCTATTGCTTCTTTAGACGTACCCATTGCACGTAGCTTCTTTAACAAGGACATGTGATCAATGCTGTCAAATGCCTTGGAAAAATTTAATAACACCAAGGCAGTGACTTGCTTGCGATCCATTGCCTCCAGGGCTAGATCTGACATCAAAATATTCTCAAGCATGTTAAGGCATGGCTTGAGGCTAATTTGCATAAAATCTAATAATGATCATAACTTTGTCAAAATTTATCAAAACCTTCCAAAATTTGGCAACCTCGGAAAAATCGGTAACCTTAATTTTTCTGTAACGTAAGAAATCAGATATCTGTGTCACGTGATCACTTATGGTCGAGTCCAGGAAAGAAAAGAAAACTGAAAATGGGGTGGCGAGATGCCCCACAGTATATATTAAATACAGTATTTATGTTATTGTATCATCATTCCTCGCTTGAATCTGGCCGGAATGGTTGACACTCGATTTTATTTAATTAGCAATTAAGCAAAATAGGTCACGTGACACTTTTCCCTGTTAATATCTTTTTAAGAAATTAAAAATTCTCTCCGTTCCGGCCACGGAAAAAATTCGCACGGTAAAACAAACTTTAACACACGGTTCAAACTTAGTTACAATCAACCATTCCCACCCCATTTTGAATTTCTTTTTGAATATCATTATGATGTCACGTTTCACGTGACTACATCACTTCAACCTCATTTAATTCAACGCCTCGAAAGAAAGTTTCTCGAAAGTTTTTTGCAACTTTTAGAATTAAAATGCACTGTTCGTTAAATAAAAACGGCTTTTTCTTTGCGGGGGTCGAGACCAAAAATTAAGCCATGCCTTAACATGCTTGAGTTGAGTGTCTCTGTCGAATGCCGTATCTTATTCCCACTCTGGTGTCCACTGAGACAGTTTCTCTTTATTGCATATTCGGTGAATTGATTTAAGGCTACTCGTTCACATATCTTAGATACATGTAGGGCAGGTAACAACGACACAGGTCTATTCTCGTTGACTACTTCCGGATCTCTACCATCCTTTAGAATTAGAACAATTTCAGATTCTTTCCATGATGAGGGAAATACAGATGTCAAAAGTGAACTGTTTATGATCTCGGTCAAAATCGGGAGAATAGCCGGTAGAGCATCTTTCACCACTGCCTTGTGTAATTTATCTTTCCCTGGTGCTTTATTTGAAGGAAATGACTGTATAATCCTATTGATCTCGAAAGAGGTAGCAGCCCGAAATCGAAACTCATCTTCTTCTGGTATAAAACTGACAGGGAGTTCCTGATGTGAAGTAGTTAGACCATTGACTGATGCGAGTCTTTTGGCTTCCTCTGCGGCACGTACTCCCACCTCCGTAAAGAATTCATTGAATCTATTTCAAACGTCTGTAAATGCACCATTTTGTCATATGTAAATAAATTACTAAACCAGGAAGTTTTTTTGTCTCTTTCACAGACATAAAGTGCGTCTGTTAGCCCTTGAGGTCCTTTTAAGGGCCGAAATGGCAGATACTGGGTTTAACTAGTAATGAAACCCCTACCATTTTATATACCTAAAGGGTGGGTCATGACGCATATCACGCAAGCTAGCAGCAAGGCCGCCAGACGCAGTAAACGATGTATATTAGGAAGTTTTTGCGACCAGCCTGACCACGTCCTAAACTCGAATTTCCATTAAGATTTCCCTCATTTTTGTTTATACGATAGTCCCAACCGAGACGCATTAGATTTTCACGATCATTTGACCAAACCTAGACAACGAGCAGTCTCTCTCACTTTCATCGTCCGTTGAGCGAAACGCGAAAATGACCACGCGCTTGACGGACCCTTGTTTCTCGCATTCGCGTTCGACGCGCTACCCTCACCAAAATCGAGGAGGAGCCTTATAGGGTTTCGTCACGCGTTCCTTCTCTACGAACCGCGCCTGCATCGCGAGGAAGGAACGCTTTGAACACCCAAGGGGGAGGAGGGGGTACTCCTTATTTCAAGTGACGGGAATGATCGAAGAATTTTTTTGGCACTAAATTTTCGATTCCGGGATTTTTTGGGTAGGACAATTTGGCAAGTAGTTTTTTTGGGAGGCTTGATTTAAATAGGGATTATTTTGGGAGTTCAAAACCATCTGAAGCTGTCATTCTGCATAACGTTGTTGTAGCTGAAACAGAAGATGTTATTGGGTGTCTCGGGTGCATGTAGGCTTGATTACCCGACACTGTTCTAGCCTATTCCAGGCGCTCAGATAGTAGAGCGCGGAAGAAAAATTCACGAAGAAAAACAAAAAGAGGGGAGACTAGAGAAGGTCAATGAACTGCTACTTCACTGCTGACCTTTTATATCACCTGTTAATGTTAAAATCAAAATTACTGTACTCTGCTATGCATTAAAATTTTACCAAGTCGTGTCATGGCACGCAGCAGGCCATTGCACGTGTTATATAGAAGATGTGCTATACGTGCCAAAGCAAACACTTTGCCGGAAATTTTGCGTAAAAGAAGGTATAATTGTGAGTTAAATGTTTCACATGTAAAATATAAGATGATAGTCTTATCGGTTGTGTTGGCTAGAATGTTGAATCAATTTACCGCCATCAATTCAATGGTCAATTCAATGCAATTTATTCGCATTTTCACATGAATATTGTTTTAAAAACAATAAAAATGGAAGCGACGAAAAATGTTCCTAGCGCGCATCACAGCCTAAAATTAATGAAGGAATTTTCTTTGGTTACAAAAATTCATTCGATTCGGGAAATATCTAAAGGTGAACATGGTGAAAGGAAATATCATAAAAAGCAATTTTCCTTATTTCACTCGGTGTTCAACTCCTACGCATCAACACTGATCAAATGGCATCCTCTCCCGAAATGAGAAAATGATTTCTGTTGATTCATTTTCCTTGGTCATGTTGAAGGAAAATGTTGATCGAAGAGTTACGTTAGCCACTTGTGGCATTTGCTAGTTATATCAGTGTTCTTGTTGATTGATTTGAATAAGCCATTTCACTACTAATAGGTTTGGTTTTTTAAGTTAGTTGATGATCGTTAGAAAATTTCTCCTGACATGGATTCGGTGCAAAGGAGATGTGCCAATTTGGTGCATCTCCGCGGTAACACTTCTGTTCATGAAATATGTTTAATTGGAGCCTTTTGTTCAGTTTAACATTTTTTGACCTTAATCTGGTTTTCCATCGATATTTACCAGGAAATGACTACCTTACTTGTTTTTAACAGTTTTAAGGGTGTTTCTTTGAGTTTTGACCGAATTAATGGCAGTCAAGAAAACTTTAATTAGATTTAAGTGATTTTAAAGGTGTTTTTGTGGTTAAACAATTATTGTTCTAATTTCTGCCTTGTACCTTGAACTGCATTTTAATTTACCCTCTGAGTTTTGCGATCACGTCGGTGGTTAATTTATGGAAAGTTTTAGCCAATCATCTTCGATGAGGAAGCTTAATACCTTCTGTAAATCGACAACAACCTAAGATTTTCGAACTGTTACTTCAGTACTTTCCTATTTGTTGTTATGAAAAGTTTTAGTTTGACTAGAAACTTTATAGTTTTTACATTGTTCTCCAATTCTCAACATTGAATTGCCGATTTCGAATTTTGGCCAGTTACCTTAAGCCTAATAGTGAAAATGTAGGTAGAAAAACCATTTTGACAAAGTAATTATCTCGAAGGTTTGATGCTAATAAGGCTGTCTCAACCAATCAGATTAGACTTACGTCAGCACTAGTTTACATTAGTGAGGAGCCAATTGAACAAAATAAATACTTAATACTTAATAAATACTTAATAAACAAGGCTTTGCCATCTGTCTAAGGCTCTAATTAAACATAGTTTCTTTTTATTCTTCAGTCCAATGCCACGAAGTTAGCTCAACTCCAATTTTACAATTCTCTGCTAATTCAGTGTTACACCCATTTTTGAAATAGCCAGAAAACCATCTGCTCAGGGTAAACTAGTGCTGACGTAAGTCTAATCTGATTGGTGGAGAACTGACCCCTCTAAACTTCTTTATAAAAAAGTTTAGCCCCACGTCTAGACAATTTGAAATATCCTTGAACCCCCCTTCTATTTTTCACTCCCCCCTCTATATAAATAAGCTTACCTGTAAAATATTTGAAGCCAACGTGGTCGTACACAGCCCAAAAGATGTTCAACATTCCAGCGATTTACAGCTATATTGGCGGCTGTTTGTCCAAAAATGCAGCAGAACGAGGAATGAAACGTTTCAAAGGGTAACACCTATAGAATAGTCCATTTTTCTGGTAGTCTTGACTACAAATTGGAGCAGTTTCCCACACTGTTTGCAGTTGATGATCATGGCTTCCATTGCACCGCATTGGTTTCTCGTTTCCAGAATCCTCGCGGCACTAGTTTTCCCGAAACCTCGTCCCCTGGGATTTTCCTTTAAAAAATCACAGCGCGCGTTCTTGGGCGGCCTATGATATCTCTTGACGATTAACGGAAAGTTTTACCAGATTTCTTTTTTGTCACAGATACTGGCCATGGTAACGTTTTGCTTTCCTCCGACTTCTATGAAGGGGACAGCGAGTAACATTTGTAAAACTTCTGTTTATATAGCGATATAAATGACAAACAAGCTATCGTACATGCATAAGGTTTGTACTGGAAAAGTCCGTTTTCGCGACTCTTCTGATATTTTATTGCATTTCTTGCGAAGTGGGCCGCCGTACACAGCCTAGTTTTATTCACCTTAACTCTCAGCCACATCATAGCGACACAAGTTGGTTTAGACTTATCTTGTATGACCTGTATTTTTTAAAAAATTCATCGAACTCTGCGATCAAACGACTGGCAACAAAGAAAGACTTGGGCCCATTTAAAATTGACAGAGAGCTACAGAGCTGTAGTTGATTCCAATCGATCGGTCAATCTTCCTTTAATACAAGGAAAATCCGTTGTACTTATCCTTGGAAGAGAAAGATATCAGAGGTCTTCAAATGTTTCAGATCGGCGACCTGTCATCGTTCCTGTCTGGATTGCTGACTTGCATCCGGAGATTTGTTTGTTTCATGGTCGGGTTGTAGAGAAGACCAGACTCCATAAAGCATTTTGATGAACAATTCTATTTCAATTAAGTTCAATTTGTTTAAATTCACTGCAGATCCTGCAGGCAAAGGCCCACATTTTTCTTTGACATTGGGCAAAATCACTTTCCGCTTGATGACCTTGATCGTACAATAATTCCACAGTCACGATGAATTTCAGTCGAAGTACTAGTCGATAACAGCTTGTCTCAACTCTGAAGCATTTGACATATTTTGTACGTGACAACGTAGAGCCGGTACGCCCTTTCATAAACTTGTAGCATTTGAATAATGCGCAATCAAGAGCCATTATGGCTCTTGACGCAATTAAATGGATCTCAAGCTTTTGAATCGCACACACGCGAAAATATTGACATAGTTCGCGATGTTATTATTTTCCATTGTTGCTACGTTCGACTTCTGTCAGAGCAAAACCAGCGGGTTGCGTATAAATTAGCTTCTCAGGAATATTTAGGCTGTACACGTGACCAGCCGATGTCAAGGCCTTTCCCCCCCCCCCCCCCCCCCACCCATTTTTTAAGGGAAAAGCCCTGAGGACGAGGTTGTTTTTCAAGGGGGAAAATAAAACGGTTCTCAATGCGTGCAAAGCGAGTGAAAGTGGTAACGAAGATGGCGACCTCCTCACTGACTAACACAATGAATAGACGAAGTAAGAAAGCAAGTTTGTTTGTTTTTGTACAAAGAGGATAAATCTTTTTTCCCCGAAATCAACATTTTAATCATTTTACAATTTTCCTGTTCATCGAACTACAGTTCCATGAAGAGGGGAAAGTAGCCTTATATAGTGTATGTAAAAATTCCCTCCTGTCAACGGGAACACTTGGAAAGTTTTCCTTTTACAGGCATTAATACCGTGAAAAGCGGAGATTTCCATCCTATATAACACTGTACTCAGGGTTTCCAATAGCTTTATCTAAAACAAATGTACTCTCGCCATAAGATCAATAGGACGCATTCTGAAATATCTCTCGCTAGACGGACTTAAATGTTAGTTAATTAATGCCCTTGTCATCTCGCGATTGGACTATTGTAATTGTCAGTTTGTACGGTATTCCTAAATATCAAAGGGATAAACTCCATCGAATCCAGAATACCGCGGCGCGTCTTGTGATGGGCCTAAAACGGTCAGACCATGTAACGCCTATACTAAAGAACTTACACTGCATGGCTTAAAGTTGAAAAGAGGATTGAATTTAAGATTCTCCTCATAACGTATAAGACTATATATGGCAGCCTGCAGACTACCTGAAGCCTTTAATTAAAATGTATCAACCGGCACGAAATTTAAGATCAGCGTCACGTTCACTACTCTGTCTGTCCTCCAAAAGCTAAAACTGAAAACTACGAGTGTAGAGCTTTTTCTCTTGTGGCACCGAAATTGTGGAACTCCCTACAGGAGGACATTAAGAATGCCAAGACTGTGATCTGTTTTAAAAACAAGTTGAAAACTCATCTTTTTAGGAAAGCTTTTTTGCTTTAGTGAGCATTATGGTAAACTTAATTAGATAGGGATTGTGATTTTATTTTCTGTTTGTAAATCATTTTAAGGCGCATTGAGCTTAGTAAATGCGCCATATAAGAATGTATTTATTTTTTAAATGACTAAAAGGTAAATACGTTGATAAAAAACACACACAAAAAAAACGACATTGGCTACAACATGACTAGTGAATTTACCTGATAAAGAGTTTTGTTCTATTTGAAAAATATGTTTTCTAAGGATGATTTATTAATCCCTGTCAGCATGCTCTGTGCTTTCAGGTTTTGGCAGTAAAGCTTCCTCTAATTGGTTATTTCATTTTAGCCAATCATAAGCAAGCAGTGCACGTGATTGATAAATTATCTTGTCAATGAGAATTTACACAGCAGGGGCACACCACATACAAAGGAATATAGCGATATTTACCAACAACAGTCTCTAAAGATGTTTTTATGCCTTGAAGAGAGAAAAAAATCATATCGATCAATCCCAATTTAGAGGCAAGACAGTGAAAAGAGCGTTTAAATAAAAAAAATTATCCTTGAATCTGCATCACGCCATGAGTTGTTAATTGGCCGCAGTTTTGCTAAAACTGTTTGGGTGTGCAGTGGAATCTTTTACAGATGGTATTTCCAGTCGATTTTTTGAAAACGAACCTAACGAAATTTGCGGTCATTTGTGTGTAAAAGGCCCAAAAGGCAGGTTTCTTGCGTCCGATTTTCTCAAAAGTCATATAAGCAAAGGAAAGAGCGAGGAGGAAGAAAGGAAGAGAAACGAAACAGCAATGGCAACATTCTTAGTTTTTTGGCTACTCTTTGGCAATGGTTTGACCGAAGAGGTCTATTCAACGGTAACGTTTTTAAAAATCCGGATATATTTTCATTGCCGATGAGATCTGAAGCCGACAATGTATGAAATGGCACAAGAGTACAGCATGCTGATTTCGTTTACACACAATTCCTGAATTCTCTCTAACCTTTAAAGCCTCGCGGACCACGCGTTGAAATCACCCTTCTTATGTGTGAACAGAAGCCCTCCTAACGGTATGGTTTTTGTGGCAGCCTCCTGTTTACCTGTGTCAAGTCACGCGAATGGGGATCCACACGGATGTCATCTGTACACTTTAATACTTCTCTTTTAAAGGAAGAAATACTCTAAACAGTGGCTGATCCCTGCTTTCTATTACTTTGTATTTGAGGGCAATTTCCAAGTACAAGCCCCCGGGGGGCTTATATTTGGAGGGGCGATTTAACGGAGGGTTTATTGCGTTACGAGTTTGGGGGGCTTTTATTTGGAGGGGCTTATACATGGAGGGGCTTTTTTTCGAAATTTTACGGTAAGGCCTCTTGTCTTAAACAGGGTAGCGAAATGAAATGATTATTGTCTTAGACAGGGTAAGGTTTGAAGGTGTCGACGTCACATGCATAAAAACCCTTACTCAAGCCGTTTCCCTTTGAGTTCCCTTGGAGGCCAGGGTATATCGGCACATTAAACAAATTGGATCAATAGAAAAATAAACCTTTTGAAGTTTTCTTTATTCCTTTGCACCTAAAACCAACGGTGACACACGGAGTCGTTCAATTACGGCACACGCTGAAATCTCTGTTTTAGGCCTTTCTCTCTCTTTAAAATTGCTTCAATAGCGACCACAAGCTTAGTGTTCGGTAACAGGGCGTTTCTTTACCCATTCATTTATTTCGGGCACGTTTAACACCCGTTTATAATGCTCCACCAAGAGCGGGAACTTCTCAAGTTCCCCAGGAACATCTTCTTTACCCTTCGCATGGAAGCTGTTAAAGAAGTCAAAGAAGTCAAAGAAAGTGATGTCGGCATAGCTCAGCTGCAGATAAGAAACAAAAAGAAATCGCAGTTACGCTAGGGGCTTAGGATTGGGGTAACCTTTCTTCTGCATGTGGCGATAAGCCTCAGGCAATAGATGCGGTTACACAAATCGTGGTGAAAGGCATTTCCCACGTTAACAAAGTCGTGGTAAATTTAACGTGGGTTTAGTTTAGCTCCTATTAAGGTAATTTAAGCCGCTTTCAGTTTACGGCTTCATTCGCGCAATCACGGTAATATTATACATACTTTCCCCGTCTACACTGGCAGTATTGCTGGTTTTCAGTGTCACGCCATTCAAATTAGATCAAAATAAAAATCAAAACCGTCCAATAGATAAAGTCCAGAATCTGGGAAATGAAAGGAGGTACATATACAAAGACCCTCGCCAAAATTCAGGTCAGAGGAATATTTCGTATACGAGATATCCGAAGAAATGTTTTACCCAAATTTATAGAGATTTGTATGGAGACGCCATGCTGGTGCTCACCTGGATGAGCTCCAACATGGCGGACGGAAACCAACAGAAACATCTGTTACCGAGTTTTGCTATAAAAGCGTGAGTTTATTCCTCGAGAAACTCATAAACATTAAAGTAATATTTTTTCTAATACATGAACTGTTTAAATAGCAAAATTTCCTGAAATAAGTCATTTTTTTAACCTACATGACAGCTCTCTTGGCCGTCATGTAAATGCCGCGTCACGCAAAATCTTTTAAATTCAAGCGTCCTCTGTCACAAAACCAAGAACCCTTTTGAAGCAAAAATTTGTATCGAAATTAGTTTTCAGCTGCTCTAATGCATCGTGAAAGTAAAATCTCGGTAGGATCGATAGTTTTTTAGTTCGAATTTTAGTGACGTCATGTGAAAACCAACATTTTTATGTTATGTTGAAGATTTACGCACAATTTTATAGCTGAAATTTCAACTAGTATGCCATTTATGAGGATACCCCAATTACCCGCCCATTCATGGGTCATTCCACGGTAATGTGAAACAAGACATTGTTTTTTAAAAAGTAATAAACTTGTCTAAGATTGCCTAAAAACATAAAAGTGAAATGTCCAAAGTTGACATTTTAAGCATACAATTCATATAATTCCCAGGTCATATTTTCGCAAAAACTATAATTTATTTTGCATGTGTTGCCAAAAGCCGTTACGGAGAAGACAAATATATTTTTGACATATTTGAAAAGCTAAAAACTCTGTCTAAAAATCCGCTCTGGGTCTTCAATATTATAAACATGGTCTATACGATATACGTACCTAGCTTGAGTAATTAAAAATGAGTGCAAAGAATTGGACTTTCCAAAGTCAAAATGTCTTCTCCGCAACGATTTCACTACTAAGAGTTTTGATTGCAATAAGGAAAACCGGCCCAAATGTTTAATTTTTTTGAATGTTCTGATTCATAGTCAGTGTGACCATTCTATATTGAACATTCATCAAAATACGTAAACCTTCCACGAAAATTTAGTGTTTTATTTTTGTTGCGGAGAAGACATTTCCGTTGCCAAGAAGACAGCTACGAAAGCAAGACTTGTTTTTACTGGCCAGATTTAAGGGTCTTGCCCTCCGGGATAAGCAGAAAGCATTGAGCATTGAGCACTGTTGCATTGTGGGTGCTTAACTGTGGGTGCAATATATCCATTCGGCCATCTTGGACACTGTGTCCAGTCCTCTCCTGTCATTTAGTACTATCTGATCCACGTTTTACCCTTAACAAGACAGAGTTTTTTACAGCGAGCCCTTTTGTCTTCTCCGCAACAGGACAGCATCAAATCATTGCAAAATTTCGAGTACATTAAAAAGGAATAACTAAATATTTTTTTTGTTCGAAAGTTATTTATAAAGAACTCTTTCTTTGCAAGGAAAGAGTCATTTTAAAAGATACCCGAATTCGAAAGAATCTAACCTTGAAGTGAAAGAATTATAATTCGCGCTTCTAGCGAGTCTTCTCCGCAACGGGAAATCATTCGTTGATTGTATCTCTCCGTAAAGAACAGGAGTAGATTTGTCTTGTGTTATGGATAAACTTAGCTTAAATCTACCTAAAAAAATATAAAAGGTGTACTTCTTCTTTTAGTAGTTTACAGACGAGCGATTTTTTGTTTCCAAAGGGTCTTCTCCGCAACGACAGATTACCGTGGAATGACCCTCAGACGGGTTTTTTTCTTGACCTCTGGGACAACGGGAAAGGTACCTTTAGAGGCCTGTAGGGCGTTCAAGATACCACGATTGCGGCGGCGACGAATACTTCGTTTTAAAAAAGTGAATTCGCGTTCTTTCCATCTATATCGCGATTATTCCAACTCACTTTCTTTGTCCAAAGCAACCGAACCCTTCTGGAGTTAAAATTCCTAACTAGAACGATATCCAAGTTTAGCCGCGAGAAAGATTAGTCTGTTGTTCCTTGTTTACGCTCTCCTCGGCTTGTTTAACTAGTTGAAGGAGCGATGTTGCGGGTTTTACCACTCACGTTGAAACCTGCATCTCAGCAAATCAGGTTGTTGAAGGTTGCAAAAAGTTGTTGCAGAAAGTGGAGAGTAGATCTCCTTTTTGCAACATGTACATGTTGCGCGTTTTACCGACCAAGGCAAACTCGCCTTTCAGCAAGTGACGTCATTCCCGTGTCGTAAGTTGTAACTACCGTGTAGTTTTATCCAATCACAAGTCAGTGTTCTTGAAACTTGTAGCAACCTGATTTGTTGCAAGACAGGTTTGGTTCGTGGGTGGTAAAACGCGAAACATCTCGGTTTTGAACTCTTTTTAAAGCAATGTTTCCCAGCAAGTTACAAGTTTTTGTTGACCGTTTTACCTTAGCTTAAAAAGTGAAATTTGGCATTTTCACGGCGTCGTAAGCGTGCAGTGATAATGGCAAAGAAATGTACAAAAAAGTGTGCTGCACATGCAGAGTTGTTGCCGTACCTATTCACTAACCTTATTAGTTTTTTGACGTTTTTGTTGCCGTCACCGTTATAGCATCTTATAGCGTTTTAGCCTGCAGACACAGGCGTCTCTTCTCGCTTCTCGAACGCCACTTGGGACGTCACTAGTGGCGAGAACCAGGTTAGCCTGCGTGGCCGGAGTTAAAAGGGAAAGGGGGGGATTTCGGCGCGCGAGGAAGAAAGGAAAAGCTCGTGCGCCCAAATTCCCCCTTCCGCTTCCCCTTTTAACGCCGGCCACGCAGGCAAGAACGAGGTGAGACGGCCGAATTCGAAGGCTATCATCGTTTTATTTATTATTTACTCGTTAGTGTTTTAAGTAGGCCTAATCCCCTTGGCATGCTTTGCGCATTCTTCTAATCTCACCTTTTCGCCCAGAAAGAAGCCCTTGCCTTCATCCCTGTTCTTGAGAAGAGCGTCAAATTTCTCCAGTCGAGCAGGAATCGTCGTACCGTAGAACTCCTTTTTCAGCTCTTCCTTCATTTAAAGAAAACAAAATGTAGGTCATCAATAAAACTAAGTCCTGGGAAACTGGAAAATGTAAATTAAAACCACGGGATTGTACACGGAACAAAACTGAGAAGTGCATGTCGAAACTCCCTGTATACCGATGGACTAGCGATTGGCGATTGGCGATTGGTGATTAAGGACAGGGGGGAACTCCCTATAATGGCCTATACGGGAAGGCTCCACCCGAAAGGGGTACCGTAAAATTCCGAAAATAATCCCCGGGGCTTATATTTTCCAAGGGCCCTTTTTGAGGGGCTTGTTTTTGGAGGGGCCTATATTTGGAGGGGCGATTTAACGGAGAATTGTTTTGCATTACCGGTTTGGGGGGCTTATATTTGGATGGGCTTATACATGGAGAGGCTTATTTTCGGAATTTTACGGTACCTTTCTCAGACTTCAGGTATATGAAAGAGGAGGGATTTCATTAGTTGAAGTTTATGGAAGGGTAGAGATGTATGTCCTTTTAGTCAGTAAAAAGCTCTAAGGGTTAACAGATAACTAACAGACACAAATTATGGCTGTCAAAAAAACGAGAAAACGTTTTGGTCTTGTGATTTATTTTGCAATTTTCATTTGCAGCAGTTAAAAGGAATACAAAGTTTTTAACTAGGTGCCGTAAAATTCCGAAAATAAGGCCCGAGGTTTATATTTTTCAAAGGCCCTTTTGAGGGGCTTATTTTTGGATAGGTTTATATTCGGAGGGGTTTATGTACGGAGGGAAATTTGCGTTTAAAATCGATTGGGCTGGCCATATTGTTGGAAGGAAATTTTCCGTTTTTCTTTGTTTTACTTTGTATTTGAGGGCAATTTCCAAGTACAAGCCCCCGGGGGGCTTACTGATTTGGAAGGGCGATTTAACGGAGGGTATTTGCGTTACCAGTTTGTGGGGCTTATACATGGAGGGGCTTATTTTCGGAATTTTACGGTATGTGAAAGGGCTACGCTTTTTCAATATAGGGTATACGAAAGGGGTGCCTTTTCTGTCAAAGATGGTTAATAATTAAACGCGGGTAAGGGGTTGGATAATGGAAAGAAGCAAGGCTGTTTTTACAGTTGGGAATATAATTATTGCCAATACTTCGAAAAGCATGGCCTTTCTTCTTAAGGGCCCGGTTCCTCCAACGACCAGGATTAAGCCAAACTTTAAACACAGTTTTCTTGTCTAAGAACATGTGGATTCGAGCTTTCAAAATACGGTTGAGCGCGCCTTTACTCTGAGATACAGTAAAAATAATTCAAAATCTTACTCTTAAACTAAGCAGTCGCTAGAAAGTAAATACAAAATAGTGGAACAAAATTTTAATCCTGGATTAGCGATAATGGTGGTCCTGATCCCACACAAACGCTCCTTTCTTAAGAAAATCCCGCATCCCACTATTTTTTCGATATCGCTTTCCCGAATGCCTCTTTAGTTTCCATAAACAAAAAACAAACAAGGCACACTTTATAGTTTAGTTTGAAAGAAAACAACACTCAACAAGCACCCGATTGATTCGTATTTGCCGCCTAAACGTATGATTTCCCTAATTCACAACATACAGGCAAAAACATCCTTCATCCTGTTTCCCGTCAACATATTTTGCGTTTTCCGGAATCCCGCACCGGGTCCACGCGCATCGCTCGAAAATAGAGAGTTTAAGCAAATTACTTCAGCCGGAAATGAGTCCTTTCCCCTTTTAATATGCCTTGATGATACGAAATTTGTATTGCTCAGTGTCTTTATTCTGGTAGAGACGATCTGCTAAAAAATTTGTTAAAAAACACGACCCAAAATTGCAAAAATTTCACTTCCGGTTGAAGTGCGTAGCTCAAACTCCCTAATAGAGCGATTTTCGCATGACCTTGAAAAATGGTTTCGGTAATTATATAAGTGTTCGCTATTTGTTTAATCAGCCAATGGATGAAAAGGTCAAAACATAGACTCTTCGTTTTCTCGCCAAAGAAAATCCTAATATGGAGAAGGTATTGTTCAATTGGCTAATCGTGCTGCAGTATGACGTCAAAGTGAAGTATCGATTGATTTCTAGAAAGTTCTCGGGCATGAAGTTTTTTCGACTGATTTGCAGTCTCGAGTAAAGCCTGACAGACACTGTATGTGGGGAACTGAAACGGGCATTAACTTTCGCATTACCTTCTTCGTTTCGTCTTTCTCATAGTATATCTTGATCAATGCCTGAATTAAATCAGTGACTCCATCACTGATCATATCCGCTGTCGCTTCATCAAAACTGTCAGCTGGGCACAAACCTAATCACCATTTAAGTAAAAATGAAAGCTAGTCCAGCATTCGCCTTCTTAACGGATAAAAAGTAAGAAGTAAAAAAGAAAGAAAAAGAAAAAGAAGGGAAAGTAAGAAAGAGAGAATTAAAAGGAGAAAAAGACAAGGAATAAGAGAAAAAAAGAAGAAGAAAAGAAAAGAGGTAAAGAAAGACAGAAAGAAAAAAAGGGGAGAATGGAAGAATGATGAACAAACGAGCGAACGAACGGACGGACGGACAGTGTGATGGATGGATGGATGAATGAATATATGAAGCGAATGGAGAGAAAAAAAAAACAACTTGAAAACAAACTTTTCCAGTGTTTCATAAACCATATCGACAGATTCCCTCCTTCGCAGACGTTTCTAGGGTTTTGCTTTCCTTGGGGCAAGAACGCGTGACGAAGCTCCAAAAAACGTCTGCGTGGGGGGGAGGGGGGGGGGGGGGCTAATGAGCAGGCCTCGGTTCCTCAAAGGCTGGATAGCGCTATCCACCAGATAAATCTCTATTCAGTGGATAGTGCAATTAGTTTCCCTGATACTTATCCGGTGGATAGCGCTATCGAACGTTTGAGCAACCGAGGCCAGGAGTAGCCGGCGAGCCAGCTTTCCTTTTGGGGTAGTCGCGAAGAGTCACGCGAGACTGCACGCGAAAGGAGACATAAGCGCGAGGGGTGGGCCGCTCGCTCATGGGGTCTTTCGCGGCTCGCTAAAGCTTCGCTCCTCGAAAAGGAGAGCTTGCTCGCAGGCTACGGCAGGAAAGATATGCTACGTTCAATACGTCACCTCCTTTTTTGCAGATGTACTTCATAATAGTACCAGACTGTGCCAGGATTTTTCCTTCAGGAGTCACAATGAAGGGCATTTGACCAAGAGGTGGTCTACCAGCTGAAACAGAAAAGTAGCAGTTCGTCGGGGTTTCTTCTAAGGCCGGAGAGGTCAGTGGCCACCTTGGTTACGCTAAATCCCGGGGGAAGGGGAAGCATTCAATAAAGTCTTATACGGGAAGGCTTCACCACAAGGTCCAACACCTCATCCATAAATGAACTATTTCTGACAGAAAAGGTATCCCTTTCAATTGATAATATTACCCCTGCATCTTTTGAGAACTGCTGTAAATGGTCCATTTGTTTATATGTGAATATATCACTAAACAAGGAAGTTTTCTTCTCTCTTTCACAGCCATAAAATGTTTCTGCTACACCAAAATGACAGATTTCCCCACCCTTTCATATATTTCAAAGGGTGAAATCCCTACCCCGCCCTTTCAAAAATAGGAGGGATTAATGGGAACAATACAATACAATACAATACAATCAATTTATTAGTGTCATATAACGTGAGATAGGTTTGCCCCAAATATCCCAGCCGGAGGCTCAAGTATAAGACGCACATTCCCTTGCAAGTATAATCTGACGCACATTTTGCGACCAGCCCAACCGCGCCCAAAATTCGAATTTCCTTATTTTTTTAGTTTTGGGATATATTAGATAGCCGCTAAAGGCTAAAATTAGTTGGAGGTGTGATTTCGAAAAACTCCCTTCTTCAATTAGTTAGTAAGAATCCAGTTTAAAGGAATAATCTGTCAATTAACAGGTCTAATTTTATTGTGTTAATTATTACAAATGCTTAATATTCTTTTTCGTTTTTATGTAAGTTTGGTCCAATCTGTAATATTGTTATATAATTTCTTTTTAGTTTTAAAATTTTGTAACTGTAATATGTGTTTCAGTTGTAAATAAACGACCATAAATAAACGACTATATTAAGATTTTCACGATCATGTGGCCAAACCTAGACAAGGAACATTCTCTTTTTTTTCATCATCCGTCGAGCGTAACGCGAAAATGACCACGCGCTTGATGGACTCTTGTTTGTTGCGTTCGCTTTCCACGCTTGTGCGTGCATACGCTTTCCTCGCCGTACCAAACTTATAGGGCTTCGTGCCGGTTATCATTAGAAGCTATTAGATTCCATCGACCTCAACCCCTTCGGACACCTCATGAAATTTACACAACGTAGTTTTCCCCTCTACTAATTAGGGTTAAGCACTGCCTTTACTGATTAGGGTTAAGCATTGTTTCGAAACTGGTTAGGCTCGTTTTTGGGGGTTGGGGTTGATGCTATATGTACTTAAATTAATCAATTCTGTCGAGCAAATCCTCAGGGGTCTAGTGGGTTAGGGTGTACTGGGTCATCTAGGTCGTGAGTTCGAATCTTACTTTCTTTCATATTATTTCTTTTTTCTTTCAAATTGAAGAGACTTGTACTTTCGTGAACATTTCCAGATTGAAATATCATCTAAGTGTGATATAAAAGCAGAAAACAGTTCTACCTTGTGTAAATAAATTTCATGAGGGGAGAAAGGGGCTGAGGTCGATGGGATCTGATGCTGACCGTCACCCGTTCCCTCTCTACAAACGCGCCCACATCGAGGAGGAAACGCGTTGAACGCTCGGGGGGAGGGGGAGTACTCAGAATTTTAAGTGACGGGGGTGATCAAAGAAATTTGGGGGGGCGGGGTGGGGGGGGTGGTTGAGATTTTCGATTCCAGGATTTTTTGGGTAGGAAAATTTGGCAAGTATAGTTGATTTAAGTATGGATTTTAGGGGTATTCAAAACTATCTGAAGTTTTTATTCTGTAAAATGTTATTGTTTAGACTGCAAAACAGTCGGCTTTTTTTCTCAAAATCAGCAAAGCAATCGGTAAAGCGTGGCGTATGTGTCTTACGCGCGCGAAGCTGTTTTCAACCTCATTCCAGACCTTTTGTTTGACTGATCTCGCGTACTTAAATACGCAAAAATACGGACTGTTTTGCAGTCTATTGTTAAAACACTAAGATGTTATTGGTTGTCTCGAGTGTTGCTATGAAGAGTTATCGAAAAAGACACAAACATTCAATTTCTAATATTTTAAATTTATTTTTCGTGTTGTATCATGCCTTCTGGACATTTTTAAGGCTCGTGAATTCGGCATGGGATTTTTTTTTTTTTTTTTTTTGGGGGGGGGTGGGGGGGGGGGGTTAATTTTTGGTCCAGGGATTTTTTTCGTTTTTTTTTTTGTTTTTGGAAGCCCTATTGACTTTTTGAGTTTTAATTTTTGCCCCATTCGATCATCGCCGCCACTTGAAAATTCTTGGAGGGCCTACTGAGCCTAATTGGCGTTTCCGTGTTATAATTATTCTAATCCTTCAGTTCATGTGAAGACAAAACAATCAGAAGATTCAACGTACTTACAATACCAACCGGGTAAAGTAATAAAACCAGGAGAATACTATTTTGAACCCGTGGGGAGGGGGAGGGGGTACTTGGGTTAATGTTTTACTGGGTTTGTGCCGCTGGCCTATCAGAGCCCCTACCCTATAGGCCATTTCCGAGTTCCAAAAAATCTCACTTTCAAAACGAGGCTAAGTGCGAAGCCATTGATATGAAAATGATTTTCAATTATTATGCAAATAAAATCATTTTCACAACAAAGGTTTCGCACTTAGCCTCGTTTTGACAGTGAGATTTTTTGGAACTCGGAAATGGCCTATTATAATCCTACATCTTAGTCACTTTCTATTTATTTATCTACCTTATCAATGTGGTTTCAAGCGGCGGAATGGTTTAAATTAATCAACAACAACTTTCTGATTTGAGAGAATTAGGAGTGTTATAGATGGTGTTAATTTTTATAATGCTGGTTTTCAGTGTCACGCCATTCATTCAGTGTCACGCCATTTAAAATAGATCAAAATTAAAATCAAAACCGTTCAATAGATAAAGTCCAGAATCTGAGAAATTAAAGGAGGTACATACACAAAGACCCTCGCCAAGATTCAGGTCAGAGGAATATCTCGTATACGAGATATCCGAAGAAATGTTTTAGTCAAACTTATAGAGATTTGTATGGAGACGCCATGCTGGTGCTCACCTGGATGAGCTCCAACATGGCGGACGGAAACCAACAGTATCATTACCGAGTTTTTCTACAAAAGCGTGAATTTATTCTTCGAAAACTCATAAAGATTAAAGCAATACTTTTTCTAATACATGAACTGTTTAGATAGTAAAATTTCCCGAAATAAGTCACAGCTCTCTTGGCCGTCATGTAAATGTCGCGTCACGCAAAAGCTTAGAAATTCAAGCGTAGTCTATCACAAAACCAGGAACCCTTTCGAAGCGAAAATTTGTATGGAAATTAGTTTTCAGCTGCTCTAATGCATCGTGAAAGTAAAATCTCGGTAGGATTGATAGTTTTTTGGTTTGAATTTTAGTGACGTCATGTGAAAACCAACAATATTCAGCTGAATATTTAATCTTAAAATTTAAAATTTATATTTTTTTGCTACGTTTTCACTATAGTCAACGGGCTACGTTCACGCGCCCCGTTATACTAGTTTAATTGTATATAGCATAGAAAAGTTTTAACTGCTGCATAATAAAATCAATGATACCATTTGTGATCACGAACACACCCATCAGCGTGACCAAGCAATTTTGGTTCAATCAGTTACCAATCCAGCATTCTCGACCACATCATTAAAATCTTTAAACGCGATCGAGAATCAAGCGAATGAATGCGCATTTGATCGTATTCCGTTCTAAACAGCTATTAAGATTACAAAATTAAAAAGAATCGAAAATTAACTGTCGCGCGCTTTACGGAATTATCTGGTGACTTTTTATGTTACTTACACGCTTTCTCTTTTAACCATTCTTCGGCTGGCAATCGAACGTCCTCGTAGTCAATCTTTGCAGCCGCGAATGCAAGTCGACATTTCTCTCCTGCACCGCGGACTGGAAAGTAGAACAACTTGTAGCCAGACATTTCTGCAGAATGTTTCCGTCGATTTTTACTCTGAGTGGATGCACAACTTCAACACAACTGCCGCTGAAGTTCAATGAACTGCTAACTCATTGCTGACATTTTATATCACCTGTCAATGTTAAAATTAGAATTACGTAAATTTCACCAAGTCGTGTCAAGTCACGCAACAATCCACTCGAAGAAAGTACTACAATGTACTGTACATGCAAGCAAATATTTTGCCGGAAATTTTAGTAGAGGAAAGGATTTATATTGCGAGTTAAATATTCCACCTGAAAAAAAAAATCCGGATTATAGATTTATCGGCTGAGTTGCCAGAATGTTGAATCAATTTCCCGCCACAAACTCATGTAATTCAATTCAATTCAATTCCATTCAATTTATGGGCATTTTCATATGAATAGATGGCATTGCCGATAACAATATTCGTTACATTTTAAAAGTAGAAGAGGAGATAATTACAATTATAATTACAAAGCAATTATGTGATCCACATGATTTATATGATCTAACAAGTTTTATTTTATTTAATTTTTGTCTATCATTATTATTAAAAATAGAATTAAAGTCAAAAAGACTACTGCAAAAACTGATCAAACATCGTGGATCGGAAAAGGCTGAGGTATACAATATTCTTGAAACTTGGTTAAAGATCCATACAAACGTCTGTAGTTTTGTGACAGCGTCCCCCAAAACCATAAAAAAATCTAATTTTTTTCACGATTTCTGTGATATTCCTCAAAATGGGCAAACACAGTGATTTTCGAATTAGTTCCTTCCAAGAAGTTGATGCATGACGAATTTTAAAATTTAAATGAAAAACTGAAAAATATTTTAAGAGTTTATATGGTTTTGGATACCCTGGGTGACAGAGGCTTTTCATGCGCGGTTTCCGGTTTCGGACAAGTCTTAAAAAGGGTGGCCTGCGCTTCGCCGCTCTTGTCTTCAGCCTTCGTTCTCCTCGTCGCACGCGAGAAAAAAACCTCTGGCACCCAGGGTAGGTTTTGGTGGACGCTGTCACAAAATTAGAACCATATCTGTATGGATCTTTAATCATGTTTCAAGAGTCATAGCTTGATCCCTGTTCAACCTTAGAGCACCAAACTTGGTCAAACAACCAATCACAACATGGCCTTTCTATGGTGGTGTCAAAATATGAAACTCGCCCCAGTTCCCTAAGCAACTCCGAAATGGCCAATATCAGTTCACAGATCAGAGAGTGATTCAAGTGAGAATATTTGTTACCTATAGGATAAAAGACAAAATGCCGTTCTTAAGATAAAGGAAGCAGTAAAGAGAGTATGAAGTGTTTCCCTTAGACAACAATATTCTCATATATAAAATGTTCAGGCATTTTGGGCGAGCAGTATCTTCATATTCTATTATTAGTTTATGATTATTTGTCCTTAATTTTGCCGTTGCTCGTCGGGGGTTTGAGATTTTTTTTAATAAAGTATCATCGGGTAGGTAAAGAGACTGATTTCCCATCGAGTGTCTTTCTTGAGAAAAAGATAGTTGGATGGAATTGATTTGCTTTTACTTTATGCTGCAACGATATTTTAGTCAGTTATCTCTAATTTACAGAATTTACCCATTCTTCGAGTTTAGTCGTTTTTGATCCTTTTTTGTTAAACTGAGGACAAATTTGATTTGCGGAAGAGATGTAGGAGTGTTTCCCAGTATTGCTAATTCTTTTGATATAATCACAAGCAAGTAGACTGCTTTTATGTCAAGACTTTATTTACTGTACGTGTCAAAGCAAATATTTTGCCGGAAAGAGGAAGGGATTACGAATCAAATCATGTCATGTGGAATGATTCCACATGAAAAATATATCAGGATTATTGAATTTTTTCAGCTGAGTAGCCTGGGATATTGAATCAATCTACCGCAACAAACAATAGAAGCTCGTTTATTTAAACCAAGAACATATTTATAGAATTGGCAGAATATAGTATAGCCTTTCCATTTTCCTACTCCATACTACAGAGTCATGCAATAATCATAAGATTAAATAGTGTGGTTTAAAGGTTGGTGCCTGTAACAGCAGATAAGTCAAGAAAGCGTTATGTTGCAAAATAATGCGTCTACTTCTTCTACCAAAAGAGAGCGCTAACCCCTCTGCGGGGTTGAACGATCGAGGGAGCCTGTCCTCCCGACATGTTTGGCGGAAACGTTACTGATCGAACTACTACATCAATTAATTAACTTCCTTAGCGAGTGATATTGAAGTTGGCCTAATGTCCTAAATTCACGTTTAGAATTACTTTTTGAAACTTCTCTTGTGGACTGAAGAATTTAGAAACCTTCAATTCGCGGCGGTTACTTTTGGTAAATCTTTTTGGGGGTGTGCCAAGAACGGACCAGAAGACAGAAGAAATGTCTTTTTCCAACCCTTTTTAAGACCTGGCCTCTAAAATCTATCCCCGTTCTTAGAGCAAGCAAACAAGGGGTCACATACGCGACATACATAGGCAGAAATTATGTCATCATTACTTTGATAAGAACGCCCTCAAGGGTTTCTTCAAACCAATTCAAATTCGCATATATATTAGTTTGACTCTTTCTTTCTCTTGCATTGGCGAGCAGCGACACTATAGTGAGATATGACTTTTATGGCAGATGCTGTAATACTTTACCTTTTTAACTTCGTCCTCTTCGCAGTATGGAAATAGAGCACTGGTTCTCACAAATCAATAGCATCTTCTGCACAGTCTCCATGGATCACATCAGCTAAATTTGATTAAACTGATATCTCATTCAGTAACTCAAGCCCAAGCCCGCTGTCCTTGACTCATGTAAGCCTGACGAATTAAGTCGAATCCCGCTTTACGGACACTAGAAAGCGAGTGTCTGTCCTTCTTTCCACAAAGCCACGTGAGGCGATCGAAAAAGGAAACATATGTAAATTTTACGGAAAAAAGGTGGACTTCGCCGCTCGCCCCTCACGCGACCGTGCTCTCCATCCACTGTGATTCAAAAAAAAAATAGTGGTCTATACGGACACCCACTAAATTCGAATGTTACTGAAACGAATAGTTTAGAAAACATACATCGTGCTTTCCCCAGGGACAAAGCAGACTGTCCGTAATAGCCTGTTCAAGGTGATCAGATAGCAGAGCGCGGAGTTCAGATGGTGAAGAGCGAGCTAAATCGTACGCGAGGAAAACGAGAGAACTACGAGGGGAGACTAGGACGAAAGCAAAGGAAAATTAAATTGGAAACAAAACTTAACTTAAACCCTAGCCCTATTATTCACTTAATCGTAGATACTTTTGCGTTTGACCATCTTAGCCTAAGAAGAAACAAAAAGCATTTCAAACTCTGCGTTGTTCCTTAGTTTTCGCTATTTTACCCTTGCTCGTTCCCAGGCTCCCCGTTCCCTGTCTCACTCTTACTCTGTAATTGATAAATAAATGTCAAAAGCTTTGGGTAGACCTTGATAACACGAAAACAGTTAATCTTCACAAAAAGTATACAACTCAGAGCAGATGCCAGTTTAAAGGGGGATGTAATCTGTAAACTTTATTTTCTCGACAGGAAACATTAATCTAAGCAAGCAAAAGTCCACACAATACCGCAGGGACTGCAAAGGGGGTCCCCCCCCCCCCACTTTTTTGGAGGTTTAGTAATCTGACAATAATGAACACCCACAAACAGATCAGGAACAGACAAACTTTCTCTTGTAGCTGTTGCCAATGAGTTTGTAGCTCTTAATGAAAATCGGAAAGGCAACTTTAAGACTTTTTTTCAGAGAACCCGACTCAAAAATGTTCAGGTGGCACTCAACCGTTGCGTGTGTTGGGTTTAGCTTCAAAGTCTATTCATTTAAATTCTGGTCTAACGTGGGGGCCAGGTTGTTACTTGTTGTTTTAAGTGCCGATGTAATAATTACAAATTTATATTACTATTGGTAGTTTTAGATGGATTTATAACTATTTCAGAAGACTTAAATTTGAAATTTTCCGGGGGGAGCATGCGCCCGGGAACGGGTAGCTTTCTGTGCCCATACGAAAAGCTATTCGGAAAAGTATGAAGAGCTATCCGATATGTGACTGTCTGTCGCTTCGCTCCGTTATAAAAATCAAGCCGAAATCACCGTTCTTATGTGTGGTTTTCAGTGTCACACCATTCAAAATAGATGAAAATAAAAATAAAAACCTTTCAATAGATAAAGTCCAGAATATGGGAAATGAAAGGAGGTACATATACAAAGACCCTCGCCAAAATTCAGGTCAGAGGAATATTTCGTATACGAGATATCCGAAGAAATGTTTTACCCAAATTTATAGAGATTTGTATGGAGACGCCATGCTGGTGCTCACCTGGATGAGCTCCAACATGGCGGACGGAAACCAGCAGAAACATCTGTTACCGAGTTTTGCTACAAAAGCGTGAATTTATTCTTCGAGAAACTCATAGACATTGAAATAATACTTTTTCCAGTATATGAACTGTTTAGATGGCAAAATTTCCCGAAATAAGTCATTTTTTTAATCTACATGGCAGCTCTCTCGGCCGTCATGTAAATGCCGCGTCACGCAAAAACTTAGAAATTCAAGCGTACTCTATCACAAAACTAAGAACCCTTTTGAAGCAAAAATTTGTATGACAATTAGTTTTCAGCTGCTCTAATGCAGCGTGAAAGTAAAATGTCGGTAGGATGAATAGTTTTTTAGTTTGAATTTTTGTGACGTCATGTGAAAACCAACAATAGTGAAAATAGCACGCATGGAGGACTGGGGATCACTATTGATTATTTCGGCTTATTATATTAGTCGCATCAAGCGATGCAAAAATACATGTAGAATCTTCAAAAGTTTCCTTTATTCGTTTGTCGACGTCAAGCCGACGGCGATGACCTCATTCAACTACGTTACACGCTTACATCTCGGTTTTCGGGCGTTTGTTTACCCTCTCGTTAATTTCGGCTACGCTTAACACACGGTCATAAAGCTGCACCAACAGCGGGAACTTTTCTAGCTGATCAGGAACAGTTTTCTCACCCTTGGAAAGAAAGCTGTTACAGAAGTCAAAGAAAATGATGTCGGCATACGTCAGCTGCAGAAAGGAAACAGAAAAAAAATCGTTACGGAAGGCGCAGCCTTTTTTGTGCGTGTGGCAAGTTACAGCAAGCCAGTCATGTAGCAGCTTTCCTAACCCTTAAAGCCAATTTGTTGGCTAACATAACCATAAAATAACGGAAATAATGATAAACAATGTTGTGTTATTGTTTCCTGCGACCAATAAGGAGACGCCTTACGAGCAGCTACAGTACTTAAGCCTCTGGCGATGTATTCGCCATTTTTAATAAAAACAAGCCGGGAAATGGAGCCGAAATGCGTTCCGCGATTGTTTCTGGGATCGTTACAGGCGATGCGCCGGTCAGCTATCTGCCAATTCCCCCCCCCCCTCCCCCGTTCCTGTCGTTGCCTTCGGACGACTTCAAAACTCGACGTGTGCTAAACACCTATAACTGTTCAAACTGGCCTCTTCCCTTCTATCGTACACATCTTCAAAAGGCCAGCTAAAATGACAAGGTACCAAAGAGAGTTTATTGAGCTTTCTGTCGTCCCGGTACAATTAAGTCGAATTAAAGCAGTGCTCTTCAAGTCAAAGACAACGGAACATGTTCGGTAATTAAAGCTAAAGAAATGACTTTCAACTTTTACATCAAGGCTAAAACCCTGGCCTTCAGATACAAGGTAAAGAAAATTCCAACCAACCTAATAACAGAACTTGTCAATTTAGCACGCACCAATAACCTAAATGACAGCGTCGCACCCATTACGAAGAACAAAATGAAAAAGATGGCGTCAAGGTTTCCCGTTCCAACGACGATGAAGAAAACAACACCCTGACCTATCAACCATCTATACTGTCTACCTCGATAGTTCTATACCCGAAGGACCTTACGCTTCTTACTTAAACACCCAAATAGCTACCATAGATGACGAACTCAGAAACATCAAGACTATACATCAGAACTTGTTGTCAAAAAACGTCGACAACATAAGACGAGAATTAAATGAATTAATCCGCAACAGCTAGTTGTAGATGTGGGAGAGGGGGTGCGCCCCCCCCCAAAAAAAGGCGCGAGAAAGGTACGTCCTATATAAGGTCCAAACACATATCCTGTCACATTCCACTTTTGATCAATAAATTAATGTACCTCTTTCCCCTATTCAAACCGGACTTTTTTGGCCCCTCTGAGAAGGCAGAAAAAGGGTATTCATGATAAAGGCACTAAATGTATGCAAAACGATTAGATATACTGAATACACCTGTATCTTTACTAACAAGAAGGAATATATAAAAATTATATATATATTTTTTTTGTAGAGCGCGCGGGGGAAACGAAGGGCAAGGGACTCCTCTCATTTCTCCTCCCGTGCGCGCATGCGTCCTCGAAATTTCTCCCTTCGCCTTAAATTACCGAAGCCCGCTACGCAGGTCATAGGAGAACAAGCTGCCGACGCTCCGCAGTAGTTTTCGGTCCTAATCTTTAGAGAAGACTTTCTCTTGAATCGGATGTAAACGCACTTGAAGGCTTAGAGAGCGGTCAGTAACTAAACGCATTTTAATTTTTATTTATGAATAGAAAAGTAATATTAATAATCATTTAATAGAATTCAAAAGCTTAATCCTCTTCCCACTCTTCGAGCATTCCCATTATCTCACCTTTTCTCCGAGAAAGAAGCCCTTGCCTTCATCCTTGTTTTTGAGAAGGGCTTCAAATTTCTCAAGTCGGGCAGGAAGCGTCGTTCCAAAAAACTCCTTTCTAAGCTCCCCCTTTATTATTAAAGCAAAACAAATTATAGGTCAGTAAGATTAAATTCTGGGAAATACAAAAAGCAGGAAAGAGCCTGCTGAGTGAAACCTTGTACGGACACACCTGAGAGCTCAGTTTAGCAACGTCGACATCGACGGCGAAGGCAAGGAAAACTTCCAAAGTTAAAAAGCAATACGTTTGATAAGCAAAGCATCTGTTGACAATTTGGCCGAGTTGACATAATCGCGGCAAAGTTTGAAAAAACGCGTGTGTTTGCTGCGGTTGCCGTTCATAGGCGTACGGGAAATTTTTTGCCAGGGGGGGGGGGGGGGGGGGTGGCGGAAAACCATTTGCCCAAAAACATCTCGCAAGTTGCCCAAATTTTTACGAAAGAGTCGAAAAGAAAATCGAGGGCCATATTGCAACAACATAGGCCGTCCTGGCATATGAAGGTGGCTCGATACAGTTTTTCAGGGTCAATACCAAGTCTGAGCATAAACTACGTCGCCATAAACAAACATTTGGATAACTATTGCGACCACAGTTGTATTAAGATGAAAATTTGTCATCACCAGGGTTGCAATGACATCGGAGTTGTCATAGCAACGAAATGACCCATTACCTATTTTACTTCAGCAATGATTCTCGGGACGGGAACCTTACAAAATCGTTCACAGGAGCTTTTTTCTCCAATACGGTCTCCTCGATGTTCGTGAAGTTTAAGCAAAACCTTAAGAGCGTTATCGAGATATTTTGCAATGAAGTTTTTTATTATTAGAAATACGGGAAGAATAGGAAAATCTTGATTTTTGGCCGTTATCTGTGGAAAACGAAGCGCTTTGACCTGCAATTTCACCTCACAGTAGTTTTAATCTTTTTAAAAAGATGTGTCAAAGATCGTGGAGATAGCTCTGCTTGATTGCTAGAATCGAAAGAACGATTTGATTAGTATGTATCGAGACACTCTTGTTAGCGGTTTTGCAAACATTTCGGTCTACTTTAACAAATTAGCGAATAATTTTATACCGCTCGATAGATTTTTTAAACGAATTAAGATTCTTCTCGTAATTCAAACTGAGAATTAGTCAGCCACTTCTTCATTTTCATACCCATTGTAGCCTGCGTAGCAAGCGTTTCCAGTCAAACTCGCGCGGAAACGCTTGCTATGCAGGCAATACCCATTGCTAAATGCTATCTGCCATACACTGTTCGTTGAGTGGAGATGATTCTAGAAAGTTATGCGAATATTTATTTTAATCAATTCTCGACTGGAAATAGCCCATTCCAGCTAGTGCAGTGCAGTATAGTACCCAACCAAAAAAAAAAACTGCAAATGTAAATTACTCATCACATGCTAAGCAACCACTGTAATGTAACTGGATTATTACGCCTACTTCAGGTTAATATTCAGGTCTTTAAAATAATTAAATAAAATGGAGACGTCTTTAAAAACTGGCTTTGCCCAAATTTTCTCTCGCTGCCCAAAAAATTTGAGTTGCCCAAAATTTGGGGGGGCTGCAGCCCCCCTCGCCCCCCCGGCCCGTACGCCTATGTTGCCGTTCTCTTCGCCAAAGCCTCCTATCATGTCCCACACTTTTACAAGCCTCACGAATGAACCTTTCTGTGGGTTCCTGCGGACGTCATTTTCGACGATATGGGGCCTCAAACTCGAAGGACGAAGCCGTGCACATTTGCTATTTAATTTATCTCGGTTACTTCGTCACAATAGTACAGCTTCATCACCGCTTGATCTGTCGTTAATGAGAAGTAGGTGTGACAGTACGTAGCTTGTAAGAACGTTTTCCCTTGGTCACGAAGCAGGTAATTATGTATCATATCAGTACATGTTTTCTGTTAAATTATTTCTGCAAAGTCTTAATTGCTTTTCTGAGACCACGAAACTTAAATATATATATAAAATAATAATAATAATAATAATAACAGTAATAAAACATTTGGGCTCGACTAGAGGTTGGCTCCGTGCTTGCCTCGTAGCTCGTGGTTGACTCAGGCTCGCGTTTGCATCGCGAAAGGATCGACCAAACTCTGCTAAATTTAATCGGAATGACGATGTGATCGTCGCTTTAGTCTCTAAGATAGTCGTTTCATCAGTTGGGATCGTCGTGACTTCAATTTCCTCGGAAATACCCATACAGAGGCTAACGAATGCGACTATTTGAATCACTTTTGGCCAACCATTTTAAAATTTACTTAATAACTGCAGCTGATTAACATGTAGTCCCAATTCCCAAAGAAAAACAGTTAAGAAATGCCTGTCGCTGAAGGCTGGTGCCTCGAGTTAAGTTTAACAGATAACGCGGAATACTGAAACATTGGAAATTAGCTCTGGAATTACGTACCTTCTTCGTTTCGTCTTTCTCAAAGTGAATCTTCAACAATGGCGGAAATAAATCAGTAACTCCATCACTGATCATATCCGCTGTCGCTTCATCAAAAGGGTCAGCTGGGGACAAACCTAATTATCAAAAAGTAAAAAAATTAAAATAAAGCTACAATGAGGGACAATCCCCTCCCTCCCCTCCCTCTGTACACCCCCACCCCTCCTCCCCAGAAAATCATTGTTGTATGTTAGAGAAACGAGAAGCCTCAAGCCTAAAAATCAATAGCAAGGCATGTGTTTGAATGCTGTAAGATAAGGGAAGAGAAGGAAGACAAAAAGTAAATTATACATTATACGCCGTATTAAGCATTACTGGACGAGGTTTTTGTGATATCCGGAATAATCAAGGTCGAGGTAAGTGTTATCGGCCGAAACCGAGGCTGATAACACTTACCGAGACAAAAAGAAGACCACTGTTTACGAGAATAGTTTTGCAAACCCTTTTTCGGATTTCCAAATCGAATGGTAAAAAGGAAATTCATGAATCCGGATTTGGATTTCTTAACTTGAAATCCACCATGAGGACGGATTTCGCGGAAGTGAAATACGTTTTCGGATCTCCCGTTCGATTACAAAATCCGAAATCCGGATTTCCCAATCGAACGCATACATAATAAACCCTTTCCTGTCAGTCACCATGGTGATGTTATTTTCTGTAGTACCCCAGAGCCCTGTGATATTGTATTTAGCCAAGAGCCCATAACCCAGAGAGTGCAACTCCCATACTTGGCCTATCCAACAGCGTTTTCACAGATCATGTTATAAACAGCAGCATTTTGAGTACTTTTTCTCGCGAAAAAGGATGTGCCGTTCTGTATGTGTGCGCATCCATAGAACGATAATTACGAAGAGAAGATGGTAAACGCAATTAAAACATCAGAAATATTTTTTTCTAGCCTCAGGTTTTTGATGACTGCCACTTGTAAGGATACTTTGATCTTCAAAATTCGCTAAAAATAAACTGGTCTGTGAAAACGGGGTTGCATAGGCACTAGAAAAATGCTCGCTCCAGATTATGGACGTTTGATTTAGCATGCTGATTAACAAATTACGTTCAATACATCACCTCCTTTTTTGCAGATGTACTTCATAATTGCAGTAGACGATGCCAGGGTTTTTCCTTCAGGAGTCACAATAAAAGGCATTTGACCAAGAGGTGGTCTGCCAGCTGAAACAGAAAAGTGGTATGAAGGGTTTCTTCAAGAGCAACGTTAATGATAGCGTCCATCGACATTTGCGGGAGGGAGGACTAGAAGTGACTGAGGTTGATCCCCACTAATGTGTTTTCGTTTGAAAGCGCGTACATTTCGATGCGTGTAGACCTTCGGTCAACACTAATAGGCTGGGCGTCTTCATCGATAACGCATCGATCTGAAAACGCTCTTAAAACGAAAACGCATACATGTCGTATCAGTGGGACGGTCGAAAATGCCTCCAAATGAAAACGATGACCGAAAATATCGCAGGCGCGTGTTTTTGTAACATGCGCATAGAGTTTAACTTACGTCAACACGTACAATTTTATCGTTTTAGAACATGTTAGTGTGGACTCTCGAAAGCGTATCTAAACGATAGCTATATAGCGTGGACACGAATTAGCCTGTTCACAGACCCTCTACTTTCTCTTCAAAGTCCGTCGAGCGCGCGTGATAGAAAATCAAAAACCGCGGGGGATTTATTGACCGCCAGAGCAAGGGGGCAGGGGTAGGGGAAGAAGAAATTACTTTTCAGTTCTCGTGCTCCTCGTTCGGTTTGCTAACCTCTCCGATGTTTTCGAAAAGAACGAAAAGAAAAATAAAACAACGTTTTTGTGTCCAGGCTAACAAGAATAGATCAACTCAAGTAGTTTAAGGTCAGGGACTAAGGGGTTTGCATGTGGAAAATGAATAATTGGCTTTAGTATAATCACATTGATGACTATCGAAAATAGAGCGCTGTGATTGGCTAGGAGCTTCGCTCTATCCCGCTATAATCACCGCGCGGTGATTATAGCATTGAAGGCTAGCAGTTTTCAAAATGGCAGCCAGATTTTTTGATGTTTCGGGGTCGGAAATTTATCAATCATTTTATTTTCTCGAATAATCATCAATGTAATTATACTAAAACAATTAGTCGCCGAAGGCGACGTGAATATTGGCGAATAGTCACCTCGACTTCGTCTCGGTGACTATTCGCCGATATTCACGTCGCCTTCGGCGACTAATTGTTAAATAACTTCGGCCAATGATGTTGGCGCTGAATCAAAGTTTGGCACAGATAAAGAACTCATTGTCCTTATCATTTTAGAGTATAAATATTGTGTTAATAAGTCACGTGATACGTCACGAGACCAATTTTGTAAAAATTGTAAATTTTTGACTAATTGGTGCCCGGTTTAAGAAAAGAAATCGAGCAATAACATTTTTCTAATTCATATTAAATATTTCTAACACTTCACGTTTGGAATGATCGTCCATTACACTTCAATGAAAAATTATGAAGGAAAACATCATTTTAAATGCCCAAATAGTTTAATCTCAAATTATTCAAAATTTTAATTTCAAACTTCGCGTACATTTATTCCAAACGTAGAAAGTTAGGTATGTTTATCCTCTTTCAGAAATGCCAATTTATTTATCAAAACAAAGTAAATTCGCCACCAATTCGCCAATTTCCTTCATTTTCAATTTAAGATCACGTGACACGTCACGTAACCATAATTAAACGTTAAGGCACAAGAAAACCTCAAGATTTACTTTAGGGGAAAAAATTCATTTTGTTCTAGGTCTCGCAGCGAGAGATATTGCCAATCATTCATATTCTCAGAACACGCCTTTGGCCCAGGCCCCTTGAGAATGTGTTTTTGATAGAAGAGACTGCAAAAGGTTTTAGGTGCTGTAATTCCTCATGAAAGTAGAAACTCAGAAGAATCGATAGTTCAGTTCTTAGTTTGAATCTCGGTGACGTCATGTGAAAACCCCTAAAAAACTTAAATAAAAACTAATCGTGTTTGACAAAGTTGCAGCTTCGTGTCAAATAACCAGGATGTCACGAAAGAAGTTTCTCAAGCATTATTTTACTTCAAACGTTACAAACCGACAAAAAAGAACTTTGAAAAACGGCCCTTTTTCATGTTTATCCATTGGTGCCTCTTGAATGTTTGTACTTGCTTTGTTATTTGTACTTTCTTTTAATGTTTTGGGCGATTATTTTTTATGTTTCATTCAATTTAAAATTGGTTGCAGCTTTGAATTTCGATAAATTTCGAGACACAAAAGTATTTTAGTCTGTCTGCCCCTCCCCTCTCCGATTTTTTCTAAGAGGAGGAGGCGGCTGTGCACAGGCTAAGCTCCTTAAATCTGATTTTAATTCGGCTGAAGAGAAACCACGCCCGGGGGTACGGTGAGGGGCACTAAAGAGAACTTAGGGTAGAGGTGAGCCTCCGAGGCCTACAAACCCTGCCTTTATGCGTTACAATTAAAACGAAAAGAAGTCATTCCGTTCGAAATACTTAGCAGCCAGGTTTGTCCTTAGCAAACGCGTAATGCACTTATCAGCGGCCATCTCGGGGGGGAGGGGGAGGGGTTACCCCGGCGACATACGAGGGCCGGTCAACTTTGTTCAATAATTTTAACCCAGTGGCTATTCGTACGAGACCCGTACATTGACTTGTATTTGCTATTCATACGGGATTCTGACTAAACTGATTAGGGTTAAGCACTGGCTACGAATTATAGATTCTACGCCCCGCGGTCGGTATCATCATTTTTTTTTCCTTTTAGAATTTGCCACTGAATTTTTTTTTTCCTTAAAAATTGAACGGTGGTTGAAGAGACTTATACTTTCATGGAAATTAATGACCAGAAATTTCAAGAGACCTAGAAATTTCATAGAAATTTCAAGAAGAGACTTGATCTCGTATGAACAGCAAATACACTTTGGTGTACGGGTACCGTACGAATAGCCACTGGGTAATTTTAATCCCGGGATGGGGGGAATTGGATTGCTTTTGCACTTACGTAGCAGGATCCCGGGGGGAGGACCCACGGGATTTGTAGCGCCGCCGCCAATGTGCAGATGGAGCTGGAAACGACTGCCGTTCCCGTTTGCGAAAGGCTGGTATGTTGATGTAAGCGACTGTCATATTTTTCTTGTATTCTGTTCCTTTTAGTTGGCTATCCTTCGCTTACATAGCGAGTTTATTTTTCGAAAGAAAACTACGATTCCGAGTTCTTGCTAATATTTTGATCAAAAAGTGTTGAGTATCTAAAAAAAATATTTATAAAATTATTTCGCCGGGAATTATTCATATTCTTTTTTACTTGAATGAGCATGAAGTTAGACTTTCAAAAAAGTCCTTCGTCGGATTTCATATGGCGCGGGACGAAGGTCGACCTCTCGCGACTTGGCTCGCGGTCGGCCGCTTCGCGGCGAAATAGGTCGCTTCGCGGCCAAAAAAGGCCCGCTCCGCTCGCCAAGAGGTCGACTTGTAGCAAGTCGAGCATGAAGTTTGCATATTAAATTATGTTTGTTTTGTTCCTAGCAGGTCCTAATTTTCACTATCGGGAGCACAAAAAGCGAGTAGTAGCAGTATTATACACGACCCCTCAAGCTTTCTGCCTTTAACTCAGTTATCCTGTCAAAATAGAGGTTTTACGTTATGATATGTTATTTAAAAAGAGCAAACGAGTTCCAAGGGAGGATTGTGTAGTATCAAAAGGACACTAAGTCATCGTGACTAAGCAATTTTGTTCACGACCACATTGTTAAATCTTACCGATCGAAAATCAATCGAATGTGTGTCATGTATACGTATTTGCCACAAGCTCTGAACGCTTTCCGTCTTAAACAGCTGGTTAAGATACTGAATAAACGTCGCTTATAGTTTTTGATCACTTTTATATTTACTTACATGCCTTCTCTTTCGTCCATTCTTCGCCTGCCAATCGAACGTCTTCGTAATCAATCTTTGCAGCCGCGAATGCAAGTCGACATTTTTCTCCTCCACCGCGGGCTGGAAAGTAGAACAACTTGTAGCCAGACATTTCTGTAGAATGTTTCAGTCGATTCTTTCTTTAATGTGAGTGCACGCCCTCAACACACCTACCACTGAAGTTCACTGAGGAGTGTTTACTCTTCCGAACTGACCTGCTTTTAAAAATATACAACCTGAATTTAATTATGTAAATATCACACACAAAGGCGTGTCATGTCACGCAACCTTGAATAACAAACTTAGCTGGGGGGGGGGGGGGGGGGGGCGGGGGCGGGGGTTGTTTCGACGCTGTTCATCAGCGCCTGGAAACTATGACGTGGCAATAAAAAAACGAAACAGAGCACAAAAACCAAAAGGTTCGCAAAGGCTGCTTTATACAGGGGCTCCTGGCAGGATAAATTTCAGTAAACTTTGTCAACGCAAATATTTCAGTTGCCCGACATTTTACGTAGCGGGTAAGGATGTTCGGCTGATGTTACTAGTTTGGAAATTGTTTACGTAGGAATTATATCGTAGTTATATGTAGTTTTGTCACAGGGTGAGATTTCCAAACGTTAAGGACAAATTTACACGTGCGTTAACACCAAACAAAAGCTTCCATTTCAAAAAACATCATATCTCACGTTTATGATTATATGACACTACGCTGTGATATCTCTTTCGCTGTTTTATCCTCTTCCTTTTTAGGGCCTTTTTTACATGAAGGTGGGGGGACCCCGGGTAGGTGAGGTAACATGTGGCAAGTTACCCCACCTGGGAGATTATATGGACAGGCGGGTTACCCCACCAAAGCAGGTTACCTCACCTGCCTGGGGTTTCCCACCTCCATGTAAACAGGCCCTTGAGGAAACAATAATAATAATAATTTAAAAAGTAGGTTGAGTTTGATCGTCCGGGTTAACGTAGTCCGACTGCTTAACTGTGACAATAGACGGATCGAAACGCGCCAATTACTGATTACGAGTCTTCATAGCCAATGACATCGCGGCTTCACTGACAGACGACCAATAACATCTTGACTTTATTGACCAATCAGATCAATAACCAGAGTATATAATACCATCTACTGACGTGATACAACTCACTTTGACTCTGAAGATGACTACCGCACAGGTTGTCGAAATGTCAGTCACTGTCAACGACAACAGTCCTATTCAGGACTACGTTAACCCGGACGATCAAACTCAACCTACTTTTGAAATGACTCCTGGGTTCAAACCTTTCACAATAATAATTTAACTGAAGAAGAAGAAAAAAAATTCAGACAAAGTACTATTTACAAATCATTTCATTTCATTTGATTTCGATTTAAAAAAAATTGATAAAGATATTTATTAGAATTAAAAACATTCCCTTCTCTATTTCTAGATCCCTGTCCTTAACATCTAAGTTCCTCCTTCTCGTGGCTCTCGATCCCCTTAGGCATAGGAGCGCGCTCCACAAAATTACAAAGGACACTTTCGCCCTGACCCATGAAATTGTTGTGGCGTAGCTCTCTTGCTTGTTTGCAGATAATAGCTCGGCTAATCTTGAGTGTTATCTCAGGCATTCGTCAGCCATCCTATCGTCGTTGTAAACACCAGTGGGGTGAATGTGCCTTGCTCTATTTCTGTGACGCGAGAGTTGTATTTTCGCTTCTTTTCATTTTCATGAATCCTGTCGATTTGCTTAGGGCTAAGATCTCTATACGAGTCAGCATTGGGATGACACACCCTAATAATATATAATAATAATAATAATGATAATAATAATAAGTTTAAGTATAAGTATGAAACTACTTTATGGCAGCGGAAATTATTTGGCAATTTTCCTTTGCAATATCATGGCTAGAAAAGCGGGCGTTGCCACATTTTCGTAATTGAAGGCTTAATATCTAGTGTTTTCCTTCATTCTATTAAGTGTCAATATTAAGTGTCAACTGTTTGCACTTGAGGGAAAGTTTTAAATACCCCTGGCAAAGAGGTCTCATTTGATCATGAATGGATGGCCACCAAAGGAGAGGTTGCACAGCACGTTACGTCTATAATACACCTCTTGGATAAATTGTCTCTGGACTAAGAAGGGAAATCGAAGGGAGGGGTCGAGGAATATTTAAAATAATGAGAGTAAAAAAGTAAGATTCCCTGTTTATGGAGGGGCACAAGAAGCACTTACTATATAAATGGGGGAAACCGGAATTCCGATTGGAAAATATAATGGTTCGCCTCTTCTCGTGTGGACTGCTTCAGAAAATATGGGCTGTCGTTTGAGGCGATGCAATTACTATATTCGTCAGTCTTGTCTTTGGCTAGTGCCTAACCCGACTTTACAGCCGGACTCCCCATCTCAAAAGGTGAAATTTAATCGTCGACTGCCTATGCACTAGATTATCAACCACGCCTTGGTTCTCAAACGCTGGATAGCACTATCTACCAGATAAATCATCATCAACAAGCAGAAGCCGATTACTATCCACCACTGGATAGCATTATACATCTTTTGAGCATCTAGGGCCAGGTGGTTTGTTGGAAATTATATCAGTGTAAAAGGAACATCAGAAAAATTAGAATTAAGTATGGTTGTTTTGCCGTGTTTTAGAGCGTGAAGAATAAAATTATACCAAACGGTATCAGAAATAGATTTTCCGGGATGCGGGATCTCCCTTATTTGAAGCTCGGGATTCGGGATTTTAAAGCAAAACGAGGGCGAGATTCGGGATTGAAAGAATGTGGAGGTACGGGATGTCGAAAATAACTATCGGGCCGGTTTGAGAATATGGGATTGAAGAACCTGATTGGGGACCCTCATAAATGTATTTGATACTTTTGTATGTCAACAATGAGTTGTTTTTAATTTTCAGCGATCGCGCGGCCTATGGATTTCGGGTCACGTGATCCGAGCGTCTTGGATACGTCACCGAAATGCACTGACTGAGAAGGCCTGGGAAGAAGCGGTACAGGGACCAGGCCTGACCAATGATTGATTGTAATTGATGATAGGCACACCATTAGATTGTTATAAACCATGGGCGCTTTCCATTCAACAAAAAATTCCGGTTTGAAATTTCGGAAGTTCCACGTGCTCAGTGAAACGGTACATTCCGGTTGCAAAGACCCGACCCAAGCCACCGCACGTTTGGTTACTGTTCTTGTAAGCAGGAGGCAAAAGGGCGGTACTGGACTCATCAATTTCGTCAAATGGAAAGGGACGTTTCGGTCCGACCGACCGAAATTAGCGAACCTTCAAAGATGATTCCAAATATTCCGGTCGGACCGAACCGAAATTGTCCGTTCGATTTGCTTTCTAACCGAAATTTCCGGAATTTTGGGCTGAATGGAAAGCGTCCCATTTTTCCTCCAATGACCGCAATTCTCACATTATGTAAGCTGACTTTATTTGTATCATTTTTACTTAAGTTAACATGTGCTAAATGCATCGAATCGATTGCGGGCTCAGAACTCGGATTCGGGACGTTTCTTGACCCAGGTCTTTATTTCAGGCACGGCCAACACACGGTTGATATATGCAACCAGTAGCGGATACTTGCCGATTATATCATCGATATCTGGCGTGGGATTACTTATAGCTTTCTGGTTGTCTATGCTAACTTTTACGCCGTTAACGAATGCAACCAACGAGATGTCGGCATAGGTGAGCTGGAGAGGAAAAAAAAGGAACAAAGAAACGCTTAGTACAGAGCTGAGGCTTTTTAATTTGTCTGAACAACTTTGAAAGTGTTATGAAGTTTAAATGATATCCAACATAAAAATAATAGACGCCCACTCTCTGATATTCGCCTCTTATCTAATAAACACACCTCCAACGCACTTAAGTTTTATTAAACGCCCCTGTCCAATAAACACCTATTGTAGCTCCCTCCCGATAACAATTTCTCCAAACATATGGCCAAATAAAACAAAATCATTCAATGTATTCACTCTCTTGCTTGATTAACAATGGTTGCGCATTGCATCTTGTTCAATGTTAAGTTCAAAGTAACCAGCGCTCTTTGATCTTCTTGATCTCTTTGCCCAGTTTGTGAGCAGTTTTCTTCCAGCACTGACAAAATGCGCGGTAGTGTTAAAGAAGCTGTGTCACGAAATTCAGCCAAATTAGGAAATTACAAAATGCCCGTTAAATTAGGAGAAACATAAAAATAACCACTTAAAACATTAAAGGAAGGTTAAAATAACACAACAGAAACAACAGATGCCACAGATGAACAAAACTGAAGAAGATTAAAACGGATTGAAATTAGGGTTTTCGACAACTGTTCAGCCTAACAGTCTTCAAAGTTGATCCCTGCTGCTTGCAACTTCAAAAATAATGCTCAGGAGACATATCTGTTTGTCTCGAATCTCTGATTTTGCCATTTACATGTAATTTCTTTGCTTACTTTAAGTTCCATAGCGATTGAGGGTGAGTAACTGGCAAAATTAAACAAAATGAACTGTACTACCGTGACACAGCCCCTTTAACGAGTGTCAAAAGACGGATGGACTGGATTTTTGCCCAAAGCATATCGTATCAGTTTTGTCTAGTTCGTTACAGTTACGAGAAAAAACGCATGTCTCTATTAAACGACTCCTATCTATTAAACGCACCCGCTTGGACCCCTAAAATTAAATGATCTATCAGATCATTTGCGGTATTTTGTTTTCATTGGAAGTTCACAACTGTGACTCTAGACATAGACACTTTTTAACTTGCCGCTTCTGTAGAACTAATTTTTTTTAAAAAAAATTTGTGTTCTTCTAAGGCTTAAGGCAACCAAAATGGTCTGCTTTTACAAGTTGACATTGCTCACATTAAAATTTTCCATTGACAAGTGATCTTAACTTTTACCATCATATAGGTAATTAAGTGGAATTATGGTTTTGAAGTCCGAGATAGTTCTTTAGCCGGGGTATGTTTTTATTAGCTTTTTTGGACGTGTCGGTGCATAAAGTTCAATAGCATTCCAATTACTGATTTCATGATCTTATTGACCAACCAAAACGTCGCATTTCAGGGATCGAAAAAAGCCACGTCCAGTAGTCTAAGACAAGCATATTTTCTTGCTGGTCAAGTAGAGCGATTTTCGTATCCTTACTTTAAACCTGACATTAAAATTAATGAGATACAATGGCCAAACACTTGTTACACCCTTAGTTAAACAGGCAATCAAAAGCGATATCATTTAATAAATTAAATAACCACGCTCCTTTCTCGCTAATTCCTAGTATTTTGTAGAAATTGTCACGAAGGGAAGCGTCTATTAAACAGGGGGGGGGGGGGGGGGAGGGTGGGCCGTTAATTTGAGAGTGGCCCTTTATTTAGATCATTTACGGTAATCCATTCAGTCTCAACTTATGAACAAAAAACATAGGATTGTGGTCGTCGGACAGGAATTAAGCTCCGATCACATAAACGGCAGCACTGTTTTTTTTTTTTCATATTTGATATTTGCCAGGTTTTATAACCAGTTTCCTCCACTAATTGTGTTGTCATGAAGGGGTGTGGTAGCCTGCGAGCAAGCTCTCCTATTTGGGCGAGTGAAGCGAGCCTCGGCCCCCTCGCTCGCGCGTTCTCGCGAGGCTCACTTCGCTTACCCAAATAGGAGAGCTTGCTCGCAGGCTAGGGGTGTGGGTAAGGTTTGAGGTGAGTAGGGTGGGTCCGGCGCCAGAATGGAACTGCCGAATTCTCGGCACGGCTCTAAGTTAATTAACAATTAATGAATGAGGCTGAGTGTCTTATGAAGAATTATGGAGATCGAGGAAGAAGGGTGCTATCCGTCGAGGCCGTAGGCCGAGGCGGATAACACCCTCCGAGATCTCCATAATTCTTCATATGATACGAAAGCTGAATAGGCCATTTCCGAGTTCCAAAAAATCTCACTTTCAAACCGAGGCTAAGTGCGAAACCTTTGTTGTGAAAATGAGTTTTATTTGCATAATAATTGAAAATCATTTTCATATCAATGGCTTCGCACTTAGCCTCGTTTTGAAAGTGAGATTTTTTGGAACTCGGAAATGGCCTATTCAATAATTGTTTTATTATTCATTCAAAATAATTCCTAGTTTAAAAACATGGCTAAAACATGCTTACCTCCATCGATCCATCGATGTTAAGTTCATCTTCGATAGTGAACGTTTAGGGTTGTTCAGCTCCGCAAACACTCTCCAAATAGCAGATGTTGCCCTTCGAGTTGTCTTCTTGCTGTTCTTGCCATCTTTTTAGCTATTTTTTCGCCTAGTTCTTACTCTTGAAACGAGTGAAATGTCCGCCATTTTTAAAGTTCACAACCAAAACAACTCAACCTCGTCCCCAGGTCTTCTCGGTTAACGGTGCATTAACCAGCAAAAACGCTGCATTTTTGACGTCATTTCCTCGCTAAACCCAAAATTCCTCCAAATTTGGTCATCGTTAACTGGTTATGGTGAGTTAAACGTGTGCTTTTAGCCAATCAGAATCGCGGAAATATTTTGAACGAATAATAAGGTAACTTATTTATCCTGTTTATTTACCTTGTCTCCAAAAAAGAAGCCCTTGCCTTCATCTCGGCTTTTGAGAATGGCTTCAAATTTGCCAAGCCGCTCAGGAAGAGTAGTCAAGAAAAACTTTGTCATTAGCTCCTTCTAAAATAGAGACACGGGTAAATACAATCAGACATTCTTACAAAAAAAAACGAAAGGCGATCGCACCTTTGTCGTTGTTGTTGTGAGTTTCCACATACACGGCGTGCTCGCCGAATAACACGTGATAGCAGATTGGGAAACAACCAATTAACTTCCTACTTTTTTTGGATGGCCTATCCCGTCAGAAGTTGAAAAGGTCAAAGCCTTACCAAAAAACAAGTTTCTTTTTAATGTTTCAATAATGTTATTGTTTCTTAATAATAATGGAGGATTGTCGATAGAGGAGTTCCCAAATACGGTTCTTCAATCCCGTAAACCCGTACCAAATTGCACGCAATCCAATCATCCCGAAGGTTATTTTCAACATCCCGCATCCCGTGTATAAAGAGGTTAAGCCTCACGTTTACGTCAAACGGCAAACGCAAATTTGTATCACGTGACTAAGTTACTGTTCATTATTTCTACACATAAATTTAGTAGTTTCACGCAATTTTTCATTTCTAAGAATTGTTTTGAGTTGTTTTTATCCGCTAATTTTCTATTTTGAGAAATTCTCAACTTGAAACAGAGGTTTGCCGTTTGCCGTATACGTGAAGCGTAAACTCTCTGATAATTTTAATGCACAATCTCACCCTCGTTTTGCTTTAAAATCCCGAATGTCGAAAACCGTACTGGACATCCTCGATAAAAGCTTCTTTTCCAACTAATAGTCTCGGCGTAGCCTGCGCCACAGACGAAACTAAACTCTGGTAAAGTCGGTATGCGAAACAGCGCCGAAATCCTCATCTTGGGCCCGGCTCACCTGTAACCAGCATTTGAGTACGCTCCATGATTGGCCTGTTAAAAATGCCATTGCCGATTTGCCAATTAGGTTGAAAGAAAATTCGAAACGCACTTCCGGTAATTCGTTGAGTCCGTTTGGAGCCCAGAACAAGGATATCGGCACTGCTTCGCAGACGAAGTAGGCTAGTCCCGGGCTCAACTTGAAAGTTCAGCCTTTTACCCTTTATATACCATTTTTGGACAGAAAAGGGACCCATTTTTTAAAACCTATTCATTGACAAATGATACTCCTTACACATACCTAGTTTACAACTTTTCATCCCGACTTTTAAAATATAAATGCACTACTGTCTTTAAATATGAATAAATCACAAAACCAGGACGTTTTTTTCAATTCTTTCACAACCATAAAATGCATCTTTAAGCCGTTTTAAGCCCTTGTACAGACCGAAAATACAGATTTCCCTACCCTTTCATATACTTCAAATGGTAAAATCCCTACCTTTTCACATTGCTGAAGCCTTAAAAAAGGTACCCCTTTTGAGTGAAGCCTCTCTGTACAGGCCATTATAGAGAGTATCCCACCCCCCGGATACTATTTAAGCTGAAGAATCGTACCTTTTTTGCCTCATCTTTCTCAAAATGTCCTTTGGCCAAATCATTTCGCAGATCATTAACACTATCATGGATCATATCAGCAAGTGCTTCGTCAAAACTGTCCGATGGACTCAAACCTGAGAAGTAAAGTGGAACCTCGATATAGCAAACCTCTATACAACGAAGTCCTCGGCATAACGAAGGATTTTCTCTGTCCAAATAATAGTGAAATATATGAAAAAGAACGAAGCATCGGTATAGCAAACATATTTTGCCAGTCCCTTGGCCCTTCGTTATATCGAGGTTCCACTGTATAGTTATACAAATCAGATATGAACCTTGTATATGGTCCAGCTCGCCATGAGTAATTCGGTTTACAGAGGGTCGTAGGTTCAATTCCTGTCGGGGACTCAGATTTTTCTGTGTCCGGTGCTCGGGACATTGTGCACAATCACATCATTTCTCAAATCACAAATCGTTCGAAAACAAGGTTTGAAATAGCCTGCACCAGGCTCTTAGATAATAGGGATGTGGTGAAAACAAGGTCATTGGAAACTGGACACGCGGGATCTAGGAAGGGGGGGGAATGGCACATGTAACCAGCCTGTTCCAGAACGCTGCACTCTACTGTCTGAACCACTAGAACAGGCTACCCTTTCACAAACCTAGTTAACAACAACAGATCCAGGGGAGGGTCCCCCTTATTTTTACACCAAAATGAGACCCGCAGGACTGAAAAAAATTATTTTGAGACTGCTGCCCCCTCCTTATCTCAGGGTCTGGATGACCGCCCCCCCCCCCCCCCCCCCCCTTATCTGAAGGTCTGGATCCACCACTGTATTTGATCCCTTTTGACTGCTGTAAAAGCACTGTCTTAAAAAAATATGAATAAATCACAAAACCAGAACAGTTTCTTGACTTTTTCACAGCCATAAAATGCATCTCTAAGCCCTTTATTGACAGAGATGACAGATTTCTTATCCCTTTCATATACTACAATGAGTGAAATCCCTGAGACCCTTTTATATACCTGAGGCAGGGACACCATTTTTACTTCGTTCGGACGTTATCGAGACCCACCTGTACCACTCCAAGCAACAATGCAAACTGAATACAGTGGAACCTCTCCTTGGAACACCTCTTTTTAAGGGACACCGCCATTCAGGGAACACAAAATTTGTCCCGGAAAAATGTTCTCATATTAATCTTTGTATCTGTTACCCATGATATATGAAGGGTCAATTCTGTTCAGGGAATTGGAACACCTTTCCTGGGTCCCCAAAACAAGGATTAACCTCACTTCAGGGGACACCTTAGCTCTCAAAAGGTTGGATTGACACAAAGGGGGCTGATAATTATTAGTTTACGTGTTGTATGACCTTTCTCACTTTAAAGTGGTGCACTGTTGGGAAATCAACAAACTAGCTGGTAATCATGACTTTTTATGTATTATTCAGCTGTTTAAAATAACGACTACAGCAGATTCCAAGGCAGAGTGAAAACAAAAACTGATTTTCTTATTTGGCTAATTATTAACAAACTCCAGTCCTACCTCTATTCAGGAACACTTGCTACAGCTCTGAGAGTGTCCCTGAATAGAGGTTCCACTGTACATCAAGCTCTATTCTACCCATGGATTTAGTCAAGCTCCTACTAATTAAGCCTTACACAGGACTCCTTATAATTAGTATCTGTAAAGAACAATGTAGTTTTGCTTACCTCCTTTCTTGCAGATGTATTTCATAATTGCACCAGATTGTCCCAGGATTTTTCCCTCAGGAGTAGTGAGAAATGGCATCTGACCAAGTGGTGATCTGCCAGCTAAAATTAACGAGATCAAAAAAAGTTTATTCCTTTGAAAATGTACAGTGGCACCCCACTGATACGGTCACCAATGGGTCAAAAAAATTTGGTCGCATTAACAGGGTGCCCATATTATCGAGGCAGGCGCTAAAATTGGGTCAATGATCGCAAGTGAGACCTCTCGCCTAGGGCCATGCCATGTCGACGAGTCCTAATGAGGATGAAACAGCTGTCAATAGCTGCCACTAGTGGGGTGATATGGTATGTTGTGTGCATGCGTAAGATACTGGCCATCCTGCAGAGTTGGTACGGTGCTTCAGTGTTTTTAAAAATTGGTATGGTTTTTGAAGGTCTTCAGTATCATATTTTCCTATCTCAAGTAATGTGCTCCCGGGGTTTTCCTTAGATTGGGTACCTAAATCATTATTGTATTTAGCTAAAATTCAAGTGTGCAAAATATTATGCCCAGCTACACAAGAAACAAATTGTCTGTTGAAACTGAGCTATCCCTAAGAGTACCACTGTATTAGGAAAGCAATATTATTAATAAAGTTTTGTGATTGTTGTTATTAAAATACAACAGTGGAACCTCAATTTAATGAAGGGCTAAGGGACTTGCAAAATTTGTTCGCTATAACTGTGGTTTCGTTATATCAAGGTTCTTTTCGGTATATTTTACTATTACTGGGGTAAATAAATCATTCGTTACACCGAGGACTTCGTTATATAGAGGCTCATTACATCAAGGTTCCACTGTAATTTTTATTTTTCCTTTTGAATAGGGTGTCATTTTTGGGGGTTTGGGCTTGAAACAGGGTATCAGTTTTTGCTTGTCTCCTTCTCAAGTAGTGTCAGGGTAATGCACCTATCGATGTTAAGCCCCAGGGTGGAGGCGGGGGTGGGCAGACCCAGGGGAATTTGACATTTTAATGGAAGCCAGAGTCAAATTCCCCACCCCAGGCACCTACATTGTACTAAATGCCAATTTTCCCACCTCTAGGGTAACTTTTTCTAACAGAGTCAGGACTTAATAATTGACAGGTTGGAAAGGATATCTTTTACAACCTCACATAAAGTTCACTGCAACACAAGAGAGGCAGTGCCAGAAAATGTATCTTCTGCAGGGCATAATGAAGGTGGCCAAGATGTGCTAACACAAACTTGATGGTACCACATGTCACATGTGTCACACTGTGTCCACAGGACTTGTTCTTGGGCATTATCAGGATACTCATGTTGTCTTGTTACTTTCAAGAAAAGCAGAGGTCATTTACCTCTGGTGACTTCTGGGTATTACCAAGATGGCAGGTCACTCATTTCCAGTTTCTCTTGGTCTCCCAAGATGGCGGCCATGTCAAATTCCCGACCCTGGGGCAACGCTTAAATGTCAAAATCTCTACCCAGGGGAAGTCACGCTCAGTCAATTTCCCGTGGGTAGCCCGCCCCCCCCCCCCCCCCCCCCCCACCCTGGGGCTTAACATTGATAGGTGCATAAGATCCAGGATGGCACACACCTATCCAAAGTTTCTGGGAGTTCCCCTACCCCTTGGGGGTAGAGTAGACAACAAGAAAAGCTCCTTAATAAATTTGTTGTTGTTGGAGGTTAATTCATAATCTTGTCCTAACCTTTTACCTTTAACATACACGCTTTGTCCTTTACTCATTCTTCCCTCTTAAAAATTAAAGCATCATGTAGGCTTTATAATATTATGGGGATTGTAATCGAACCAAAGTGTATAGAAGTCTACGCTGTGCCAGTGATTAATGTTGCATACAAACGACTGGAGTTTTTGCTTCAACTTCCATAAACCCTGACTAACTTACTTCTAATTTTCTTAACTTACATGCCTTTTCCTTGGCCCATTCCTCGACACTCAATCGAACATCTTCGAAATCAATTTTAGCAACTGCAAAAGCCCACCGGGCCATTTCTGCTCTACCACGGCCTGGAAAATAGTACAGCTGGTAACCAGCAGACATCCTCTTTTTCTTTTTACTTTTGTACACCTCAAGTGGAACACTGCTTAGCCTGTCGAAATCTTAAGCTACATCATAGCCATCATAACCGAGCTATAAATATGTTTGTTTGATGACTCGGCGTTAAGTTCATACCCAGGCCTCGGACAGCAAGCGCTTCACTCGAGTCACGCAACTCTCCCATTCTCGACCCCAGTGCTTACGGGCAACTCTCCCGGATAAACTTAGCCAGGCTTCAGATAGTATAGTGCGGACGTATTTTAAAACGAGCAAAGCGAAAAGAAGACGGACGCGACTTGGGAAAGGGCGCGGTTATTCGCATGTCTTTTTACTGAACGACTTTTCACCACTATCTCAGAGCCTGGAACAGGCTACGATAAACTGGGAGACTCCTGTTTATTCTTTTTTTTTTTTGGGGGGGGGGGGGGGGGGGGGTCGCGGGGGGTCACAATCTTCCGCCTCCCGTACTCTTGTTAATTGGGGAAATTTTTAACCATTGCAATTGTATTGCAAGAGGCCACATGAAAAGTACGGCAGTTCTGCGATAGTAGAGGTACTATTGCACTTGTATTAGTATAGTTTTCAGGAATGATCTGTGTTTACTTAATGATTTATTCTTTAAGAGATAACTATGAAGCAGGGGTCATACAATACAGATACTATGCTGTTCAAAAATCAAGACGCCAAAACATTTTAGGTGCAGTGGGGCGGTAGATTGTTTTTAGTTTCTTTTTTACGGTTATTGTCACCTTAAGAATCAAAGATGGGTAAAAAAAAGGTGCCTTTATTTTCCAAAGAAGTCTAAATGCTAGAAGTATAGAAACTATCGCCCTATTATCGATAGTTTAGTACACTATCGCGATTGTTATCGATGTATCATTTTTGCTATCGATCCATCGCTATTATAGCGTTAATATCGCGATTTAGTCGATAGTTCGATATTTCCTAGTCCCTAGGCCTCATTATTCCGCACGGCCAAAGCGTTTAGGGTCAGGTGGTTCAAGCGAAGATGTGAGTACATAGACTAGGCAAAGTACGATGGGCCTCAGAACGCAGTGGGAACCTCTAAGGAAGAGGGAAAGCCCCAGGAGGGATACTTCGGATTTCAAGTGACGAGGATTATCGAATGGGGGCAAAAATTAAAACGCCAAATAATCCCTGGACTAGAAATTGGCACCCCTCCCCACCCCCTAACAACAACAACAACAACAAAACCCGGTTGGAATTTCCGAGCCTTAAAAATTTTCAGAAAGCATTAATTGATATAACAAGAAAAGGAAAAACATAAGAAAAAAAATTCGCAGAGCCACTTATTTTGTGTTCCTGATCCTCTTCATTCTGGAAAAAGAACTGTTGGTACCACAAATGAGGACAGCCCATGATCATCGTCACCTTTCACAATCTTTTTAAGGGTTTCGGTCCATGACTGGGAAAGACGGTGCTGAAGAATTGAACTGGAAAATCTGCTGTTTTCCATTTCCATAGCATCTTTATTCTATCACGTATTAACTTTCTGCAATAACCACTTGAAGGACAAGTTTTGAATACCACTGGCGAAAACGTCTCATATTTGACCATAAAAGGATATTCACACCACATGAGAATCTCATACTTGGAAAGATAAAACAACTCAATATGCGGTACAGGGACTAGGCTAGGTTTTCTGGCACCAATCAGAAGCCAGAACGGTAGCGACCGTTTGGAACTGGTCTCGTAAGACATTGTCCCCAGGGGCTCTTCTCGCCATTTTTTATTTTTCTTCGCGCCACATTTTCCCGCCCGTTTAGACTTTCCCTCGTCCCCACTATCTGCCCCTGGATCTCCGAGGATGTTATAAACTATGGGCGCTTTCTATTCAACAAAACATTCAGCTTTTGAAATTTCGGAAATTCCACGTGCCCAATGGAACGGTACATTCGGGTTGCACAGACGCGACCCAAGCCACCGCGCGTTTGTTTATTGTTCTTGTAAGCAGCAAAAGAGCGGTACTGGGGAGATTTCGATCCGACCGACCGAAATGAGAGGACCGGTCAAAGTGGATCACCTACAAAATTGGTCCCAAATATTCCGGTCGGACGAAACCGAAATGGTCTGTTCCAATTATTAAGCGAAATTTCCTGAATTTTGGTCTGAATGGAAAACGCCCCATTTTTCCTCCAATAACAGCAATTCTCACATAAAAAAGCTGACTTTATTTGTATCATTTTTACTTAAGTTAACATGTGCTAAATGCATCGTACCGATTGCGGGCTCAGATATCGGATTCGGGACGTTTCTCGACCCAGGTCTTTATTTCAGGTACGGCCAACACACGGTTGATATATGCAACCAACAGAGGACACTTGCCGATTATCTCATCGATATCTGGCATGGGATTACCTTTAGCTTTCTGATTGTCTATGCTAACCTTTAAGCCGTTAATGAATGCAACCAACGAGATGTCGGCATAGGTGAGCTGGAGAGGAAAAAAAAGGAACAAAGAAACACTTAGTACAGAGCTGAGGCTTTTTAATTTGTTTGAACAACTTTGAAAGTGTCATCAAGGCTTAATGTTAAGTTCAAAGTACCCAGCGCTCTTTGATCTTCTTGATCTCTTAGCTTTGCTCAGTACGCATGTCGGCAATTTTCTTCCAGCACTGATAAAATGCGCAGCAGTGTTAACGAGTGTCAAAAGACGGAAGAACTGGATTTTTGCCGAAAGCGAATCAGTTTTGCCTTGTTCGTTACAGTTACAAGAATAAACGGTTGTCTCTTTTAAACGCCTCCTAGCTATCTATTAAACGCACCCCTTGGACCCTTAACATGAAACAACACTAGACATGACACGTTTCAACTCAAGGCAAAGAAAATGGTCTGTTTTTACTAGTTGGAATTGTTCAAATTAAAATTCTCTAATGAAAAGTGATTAATACTCGACCTTCTGTCTTCTGACCTTTTCCATCACAGTAAACTAAGTGGAATGGTTTTGAAGCCCAAAAGAGTTCTTTCAGATATCTTTCTTATTTTTAGCTTTTTTGAACTTGACGGTGCACAAAGTTTAATAGCATTCCTATCATTTCATGATCCTGTAGACCAATAAGAACGTCGCACGAAGCCTCGTCTAGCAGTCCGGGACAAGAAGATTTTCTTGCTGGACAAGTTTTAAAAAACACTTGCCCAAAGGGCAAAGGTCAGGCAAGTCATCCTCTAACAAAATCATTAACTGAAACAAGCAGGAAGTGGCCCCGGCGAAGTAAAATGTGAGAACTGCTTGCCCAAAGGACAAGCTGGAATATACCTTTTCACCAAAACGGCGGCCATATTGAATTTACTAGATTTAAGGAGTATTATGGGATGCCCAGGGGGCATGAGCACGATCCGATATACTCGCTCAGTATTTACGCGTTCTTTTCGGGCCAATTTTGCTTTAAGTTTTCCTAGAGAAAGATTGTAACTGGAAAATATAGACCGTTGTGCCGTGTTTGGATGTAACAATGATCGCCTCTTTCCGCAGAAATATACAGTGAAGTTCTCTTTTTGCCCGAAAAGCGCGCGTAAATACTGGGCAAGTTCCCCTGGGCATCCCATAATATTCCTTAAATCTAATAACTTCAATATGGCCGCCGCATGGGTAAAAAGGTCTATTCAATATTTTTTCCGAGTCCTGCATGATTAATTCATTCAGTCTCAATTTATGAACAAAAAACAAAAATTGTAGATGGTCAGGAAGCTCCCAACACATAAACTGCAGCACCTTTGTTTTCATGTTTGATATTTGCCGAGTTTCATAATCAGTTTCCTTCACCAACCTCGTTCCCAAGGTACTCTCCTACCCGTCCCTACGGAGAGAGAACTTGGGAACGAGGTTGTTTCCTTCACTAGTTTGCAATGAATGGGTTGTGACGGGGGATGGGTGACGGTTTGAGGTCAGTAGGGAGGGTCGGGCGTCAATTCTCGGCACGGCTCTGAGTTAAGGTTACTTATTTATCCTGTTTATTTACCTTGTCTCCAAAAAAGAAGCCTTTGCCTTCATCTCGGCTTTTGAGAATGGCCTCAAACTTGCCAAGCCGCTCAGGAAGAGTAGTCAAGAAAAACTTTATCATTAGCTCTTTCTAAAATAGAGATACCGGTGAATATAAAATGACCCTATGTTATGACATTCTTAGGTAAGAAAAATAAGAAGAGGGGGCCACAACGTCTTCTTCGTAGGTTGTTGTTGTGACAGTACACTGAAAAATGTGAGTTTTCACATGAACGGTGTGAGCGACGGGTAACACGTGATAGTAGATTACAAACCAAACAATTTTCTTTTCTTTCCTCTTCTTTTTTTATGGAAGGGGGTGGGGATTTACCGGCCTACCCTGTGAGACCAAATAAAAAAAAGTTACTTTTAATTTTTCGACCATGTTATTGTTTCTTAGCAAGAATTTATGGCGTACGATCCCCGCCAAAATCCATGGTTTAAATTTTAAGTAACGATCCAGGTAAGAAGGGAAGCAATTTCTTTTGTTGTGGCGCAATACGCTTTCCTCACATAGAAATGTTTTCATTTTTACGCAGAGAATGCATAAACCTACAAAAAGGCAGTTTATGAAAGAAAATGTATTTAAACTCCACTTTTAAAGAGTGTATTTTTGTGTTAGAACATTTCGACCAATCACAAGAGTCGCAAACAATAGCCAAGAAATGTTTACAATTTTACATGATCCACACATACGATTTCTGTGTTACTTAGACTAAGACGAGATTTTGTTATAAGGAAGTTGAATAGAAAAAAAGGGATTAATATACATGATGCTTTGCCAAGATTTCGTAAAATTTGATGTTTAAACCAATCAGAACCATAGTAGAGACAATAGTAAAGTTAGCAACTTTCTGCATTCCGACGTGTTCACTGCGTTTTGGTCCTTTCCTTCTTATCCGGACCATTACCTAAATTGCTCTTTTAAATTTTACAGCTGAATTCATTATTTTACACTCTTCCTTTAGAGTTCACATCATTGGAAAACGTTTTTACACTTGCCGTTTAGCTTGTTGAACTCAACTTTTTCATTTGACCTTGCTTTGTCAAATTGCAACCGCAGTTTCGCCAGTCACCGCGTCAAATTTCAAACTCAACGTGGTATATTTTCAACTCAACTTTCGAATTTTTGTTAACGCTTCAGTGATCATTGGTTGAGACAAAAGAAGCCTTTGTGGGGGTGGGAGATGACGACCTGTCGACCTCGTCCCCTGTTGCTTGCTCTGTTGAAGGGTAAAGGTCTTTATTGCAGCTAAAGAAGGGTTTAAGGTTCTGTAATTTACTCCAAAGTGCCTTCTGGATCTGAATAACTTAAAGATTTTCTTTTGTCCGTGAATGCGATGATTTCCTGCAATGTTTTGTCACGCTGCAGCTCAAAATGAAGCTACATCAACTATAATGGAGAATTGCATTGTGACTCTGAGTGTAGTCAAGATTGTTCTTTAAGAAATGATAAACTCCAGCTTGTTTTTCTAAGATTATGCGATGCTATGCGGCCAAAATGATAGAGCTTTTGTGACAAATTTCGAAGGAGAAACATTTTTAGGGAGACTGATTGACCGATATATGGCAACATTTGTATTGCGCTTTACTTCGTAGCATAGTCAGTATAATGACCGCACTGCGGACTGCATTATAAAACATGGTCACTCTGAAGGTGTAAAACGAGGGCTACGGACAATACGAATGCGCTTAAAACACCGGGCTTATTATTTCTTGGTAAGTTAAAAATAAGATCAAATTGTCACTAAATAGCACAATACATGGAATTACGGCGGTTTCTGCAATGAGGTCCGGCCTGTATTGACCTCGCCTCGCATGGGTTTTTGTTATTTGTCATTTATATCTCCAAGGCTGTCAAATGGAGAAGACCGGAGAACTGGCAATGTGAGATAAGCGGCCAAAATCAAATTTGTTATTAAAGTCAAAAATTAAACCCTCTCCCCAAAGCATAATCTACCCGATTGTATTGCATACAGTTTAGTACCTGAACAAATTAATTCTTACAGCAATTGAAATACAACTAAAGTTTTCAAGGAAACAGGTCTCTCCAACTAAACTAAAGAGCATCAGAATTTTGTGATATTTGTTGTTCTGTAGGAAAACCGGATAACAGTATGGTGTGCAACAGCGGAAATATTATTTCCAAGGGGTGCCTAAGGCAAGTTGGAAAATTACAGAAATTCCTTGGGGTGTGGCGTTCTGACAAGAAACCCCTGAAAGGCAAATTCCAAGGGGTGGATGAGGGGTCTAAAGCAAAACCCCCCTCCGTCGTTGGAGGAGGTATGGATATTTTCTTAAATTACACAATGCATTTTGCCCATAGTTGATGCAGCTTCACTTTAAGCTGCAATTCATTCTTCTATATATAAAATTTGGATTTATATATCACTGGGCGTGAGAAAACATTGCAGAAAATCATCCCATTCACGGACAAAAGAAAATCTTTAAGTTATTCAGATCCAGAAGGCACTTTGGAGTAAATTACAGAACCTTAACCCTTCTTTAGCTGTAATAAAGAGCTTTACGTTTTAACAGAGCAAGCAACAGGGGAGCAGGTCGATAGTTCGCCATCTCCCTTGCCTGCGTGCAGACGTCTCCTATTTTCTTTATTGCACGCGGAAAAGAGACGTCTGCGTAGCGCCGTCGCTAATCGTGTTCCAGCGTCCCGCTGGCAGGGTATTCTATTTCGCATAAATTGTGAAATAATATCCGGTTAGAAATGAGAGTTGACAGGCCAAACACAACGTCATGAGCTCGTGATAATGCGAAACGTGACCTTGAGAGTCTGCTTGAACAGAGGTTTTTCTTCTTTTCTCTCCGAGTCTCGCGCGGTTACCAGCACTACACAGTGCATGTAGCATTATAAACTTTGACTGAGTAAATCTCGTTTTTCCCACGCTAAGTCTTACATTTAGAGGTCATGAAGCAGGTTTGTGACATGCATACTGAGTAATCATTTCCTGTGATTTATGCTCCTGTGGGTGTTCCTGATAGGATTTGACTTCAGATGCAGCTGTAAAGTGTTTAGCCTGTGTACAGCCGCCCCTGTCCTCAAAAAAATCGGAAAGGAGCGTCTGTGATTTACCGTTGATAATCGTGTTCAGGAATAATTTTGCATAAATTATTAAAAGTGATTTACGCTGACCAAAACTTCCGAGGCTCACATTTCTGCAGAGGTAGATTCCAATATGGCGGTCGATGCGGGAGAGCTCCGTCGTGCATTAGAGACTGTTTGCAACATTTTTAAAATTCCTTCGCTTTACAGTGAGCAAGAAAAATGCTTAGAAGCACTTTTTAAAGGAAAAGACGTATATGCAAGTCTTCCAACCGGGTAAGGAAAGTCCTTGATCTTCTATGCAGCTCCGATCGTCGCCGATGAGCTGTTCTCGCGACCACGTGGAAGCAGCAAAATAATTGTTATTTCACCTCTAAGAACGCTAATGGAAGACCAGGTAGCATATTTGCGGTCTTTAGGATTATCAGCAATTGCTCTTCACGATGAGCAATCGGAAGAACGACTGAAGGAAGTGGAAAAAGGAGCGTTCACTTACTTGTTTGCATCACCCGAGAAAATGTTGAGCGTGGAACGATGGCGCAAGCTTCTTTTGACTGAACACTATCGGAAGTTTCTGGTGGCGATAACTGTCGATGAAGCCCATTGTATAAGCCAGTGGGGTCTTCCTGGATCTTCCTCAAAGCGCACAACTGTCCCTTTCGTGAGAGTAATTGGCCATTGATCTACCGATGTTCTATTTGGCAACGTGCTGTTATCTTCTTCGATATCCATAGACGTCACAGACGCTCCAAAATCCTCTAAGGCAACACGCTTTGTAGCTTGCTCTTGGGAGTCACTGATCTGGTTTGAGGGAGGCGTTGGGACTGGTAATGGAACAGCGGAACACTTCTTCGACTGGACAATTTTCTGAATTGAGCTATTCACTTCGTGAAGATTGTTCAAGAGCGCCCTTCGTTTCTTCAGCGCGCAAAGACAATTCCTACAAATGTACGTGGAATTGATTTCGACTTTACACTCCAAAGACAGCAGTTCCTCTCGAACTTTAAAAGAATTGCCCCTTCGACCATCAACAAGATTTTTATCCGTGTTTTTTACGATGTCTACGCCACAAAGAACACACGAACTCATCGTCAAAATCTCACATCATGTTATTGTCGCGAACGAAAGTGAAAGATTCTGTACAGAAGGCTCCGATTGCAAAGCCCGCGAAAATGAAAGCCAATCAAATCTCGCTATTTCAGTGATGTAATGATGTATGGGAAATAACCAATCAAATCATTTTCCACACATTCTTGAAAAAGTCACGTGGTCTTTGAACACGATTATCAACGGTAAATCACAGACGCTCCTTTCCGATTTTTTTGAGGACAGGGGCGGCTGTACACAGGCTATAAAGTGTTTAAATTTTCTTTGACCTCTGTTTGTTACGGCTAAATAAAGATTTCAGTTTCTTTGGCTTTCTCCGAAATGTCTGCCTGGTGCGAAGTCCACGCCGCTTTTGTAGTTTTCTCAGACACTGTTTACAAATATGATGTGATGGGTCATGCACAGTAAATTGTAAAGAAGTAATTTCCTCGTACACGTTAAATTTTCTGCGGCCTCGCACAAGATTTCGAACGGTCTGCACACAATGGCACATGTTTTGATTTGTTTTGGCAGGAAAACCCCGATTACATAAATCACTGCATACATTATCAGACCAGATTCGATAACAACCAATCAGCGTTAAGTCAAACAATGCTCACTGTGTGTCAGCCTATCACAGCAAGTTCCCAAGATCTTGGGAACCCAGCGGGACGCTGGAACACGATTAGCGACGGCGCTACGCAGACGTCCCTTTTCCGCGTGCAATAAAGGAAATAGGAGACGTCTGCACGCAGGCAACCATCTCCCACCCCCACGTACAAAGGCTTCTTTTGTCTCGACCAATGATCACCGAAGCGTAAACAAAAATTCAAAAGTTGAATTAAAAATATACGATGTTGAGTTCGAAATTTGACGCGGTGCCTGGCGAAACTGCAGTTGTAATTTGACAAAGCAAGGTCAAATGAAAAGGTTGAGTTCAAAAGTTAAACGCCAAGTGTAAAAACGTTTTCCAATGATGTGAACGCTAAAGGAAGAGTGTACAATTATGAATTCAGCTTTAAAGTGTTGAAGTTGAAAATTCAAATGAGCAATTTAAAATTCAAACCATGAATTTTGGCGGGGATCGTACGCCATAAGAATTGACGATTGTCCATAGAGAGGGTCCCCAGTTAGCCTGCGAACAGTAGACGTATTTCTTCTATTGACAAATGGTACACCTTTCACATACCTGGTCTAGATCTTTGCATCACGGCTGTAGACCTTTGTCACGCGGCCGCCATTTTGTCTCAGGGGATTTAAAAAGCTTTGTTTATGCACGGCTAAGCTCGTAGAGAGAACGAGGCTAGCCGTGCAAAAAAAAAAAAAGCTTTTTAAATCTCCTGAGACAACATGGCCGCCGCGTGACAAAGGTCTATTAACTGCTGTAAATGCACTGTCTTTCAAATATGAATAGTTGACTAAAAAATCAGAACGTTTACTTGACTTTTTTCGCAGCAATGAATTGCATCTTTACGCCATTTTAAGCTCTTTTACAGACCGAAAATACAGATTTTCCTACCCTTTCATATACTTCAAAAGATAAAATCCCTACCTTTTCAGATGGCTGAAGGAGCCCATAACCCGGAGGGAGCAACTTCCATACCAGGCCCATTTCCCAGCCTAGACCAGACCAGTTTATTTTTAGACACATTCTAGGGCAGTTTTTTCCCGCGAAAATAGAATCTCCATCATATCTATGAGCGCATTCGAAGTATAAGATATAAAAAAGGAGCACTAATTGTTATTCAAAGGACACAAATATGATTTTTAGGTCTGTAGGTTTTGCTGACTGGTTTGAGGAATTTATTCAAATTCGCGCCAAAACCGTTCTAAAAATAAACTGGTCCATGAAAACGCCGTGACACGAGCGCATGGAAGTTGCTCGCCTCGGGCAATGGGTTACTGATGGCTGAAGCCCCAAAAAAGTACCCCTTTCGGCTGGAGCATCCCACCCTCGGGATACTAGTCAAGCTGTAAAATCGTACCTTTTTTGTCTCATCTTTCTCATGGTGTCCTCTGCTCAAATCATTTTGCAAATCATCAACACCATCACGGATCATGTCAGCAAGTGCTTCATCAAAACTATCCAATGGACATGCACCTGACAATTACATTAGAAGTGGTTTAACATCAACGTTTAGAAGCAAGAGCAACGTAGCAGGGACTTGTCGAGCATTACCTTGTCTTGCTCAGTGCACGGATTAAAAGAAGTCTGTTCGTTGTCTCTCATTGGTTCAAATATTGGACACTTTGCATAACAGTACTCACAAACACGGAGACGATCATATCTTCAAATATAATTTGTATTTCCGCAGTTCACATCATCTTCATCATAGTACTCACAAACGTTCACCCACGAACTTGAACAATTAGTGAAAGGTCGTTCAAATCTCCCCCAAATATTGTTGCACGTATCAAATAGTATAAGCGCACACATCCTGCGCAGCACTTGCTTTACGGCTACTCCGGGATAGGGGGGGGGGGGGGTAGGGTAGGGGGGTTACTCGACCAATGCGGGGTATTGGTGAGCCGCTGAGGGTTTGAAACCCTGACCATGTTTAGGACAAAAAAATCGTAAAATACATACCCTGTCCAGGACAAAGGACGAGATGCACGCCGTCTTGTTTTAAAGCCATTTGCGGGCAATTGCAATAGAGCAAATTCACGTTATAGTTATTGCCTTTGTCTACGAAATTCATCTAGGAATCGTTTTGGTCAATTTCGAGAAATTTCTTCGCTGAAGATTGAAAAATAATTTTTTTTTCTGTTTTCTGGTGTATAAATCATGCTCTAGTCTACCCGATTAGTCAAACCCCTTCCAGGGGCGTAGCCAGCTTTTTGACTAGTTGTGGGCCTGGCTGACTTTCATTTCCACATATCCTGAAAATTGCACGCATGACTAGTACGCACTGACCTCACCAACACTTTGAGTGGGTAGTGTTGCAGCTGCTCGTAAGGTCTCTCCTAATTGGTCACTGCAAACAATGACATGTCATTCTTCCCATTGTTTTAATATTGTTTGGGGTTAGGGAAATGCACCATTGGTGACTTCTCTACCGAGCAGCTGCTACATGACCCCTTTGAGCTCTTAAGCTTTTTATCTCGCCCCAACAATGCATAATTTATAAAAGTGGAAGAGCGATCAAACCAAAAATTTGTAGACCTGGGCCTACAGGTCTGTGGGCTGGCTACACCCCCGCCTTACAACAAAATGTTACAGATGACTCCTAAATTTCCTTAACTGAATGAAATTAGTTACTATAAGGAATGTTATTTTATTTACCTCCTTTCTTGCAGATGTATTTCATAATCGCACCAGACTGAGCAAGAATGTTTCCTTCAGGAGTCACAAGAAATGGCATCTGACCTAACGGTGCTCTGCCAGCTAAAATCAATAGCAAAAAATCATCATTCCTTTAAAAAAATTAATGTTTCTGTTTTGCCAGCAAATTTGGGTTAACAATAAGCTAACAATAGGCTATGGGGGCGAACCATTTAACTCCCCAGGGGAAGGGGGGGGGAAAGGATCACCATATATTTATACAGAGAGACTCCATCCTGAGGTTGGACCCCTACCCTTTTATACACCATTTTTGACAGAAAAGGTACCCATCCCTTTCTACTGCTGTAAATGCACTGCCTTTCAAATATGAATAAATCACAAAAAAAGAAATTTTGTTTCTCGACTTCTTCACAGCCTTGAAAATAACATATCTGTTGGCCCTTTTTACAATCCAAAGTGACAGATTTCCCTACCCTTTCATATACTTCAACTACTGAAATCCCTACCCTTTCATGTACCTAAAGCCTGAAAAAGGTTCCCCTTCCGGGCAGAGCCTCCCTGTATAGCCTATTGTAGAGAGTACCACCCACCACCACCCCTCCCCCCCCCTGGATTTTAACCAGACTGTGCTGATGTCTAGATCATTAGTTGTTTAGGTTAACATTGACAATAGTTCCACTAGTGTGCAATTTGTGTTATAATTTTAAATTATTTGGATAAAGTCGATATACATAGGACTGTACAAGACTCCAAATAAAACATTGTCTTGTCTATTTTTATTTTTGGGGAATTGGCTCTCAGAATGAAGAAACTAACAAATCGGATGAATAATAATAATAATAATAATAAGAAGAAGAACTAAAAAAGATAACCTTGCTAGGTACAGCACACATTCTGAGGAGGATGTTATCAATCTAAAAACTGGCTATCCCCTAGTGCCCCAGGATCATGGTTTGATCCCGGCCCTAGAGACTCTAAGCAAACATTATGTGAGGACAATAATAATAATAATAATAATAATAATTTAACATTTATATTGCACAAAATACATGTGAATATGATCAAATGCGCAAATGAATCAATTAATCAATCACTCAATCAACCAATTATTAAACAAGAGGGTAAACAAATAACAGCAAACACCAATAAATGAGTGCCCAGTTATCAATCGCCAACTTGATCTAGTTAACTTGAGCTTACCTTACAGTTCATAAAAGTATTGTGGGTCCCTGCACTATTCACACAATACAGGTTGTATTCATTGTCATTTCACAATGACTATAAACCTGACCATTAGCAACCTGATTCAATATTTCTGAAAATTATTGTAGATTTCTTGGCTCTCAGGTCAACTTTATGATTCAAAAGAATTTTTATTGGCTGCAGACAGTCTAGTTGAGGGCCAACTAACGTGAAGACAAAAGACTAAATTAAGTATATTTTTAAGTCATTTTGGAATGAGGTGTATTGTGATATTCGACCTCGAGGAAATGGAGCAACTCAGAAAGCATGACAAAGCAGTTTGTTTCAGCGGACAGCTCTTGGAACTAGCTTTAAAAATCGCTAAATCGTACTCATTTAAGGACTTGTTTGTATGCAGTGAGGAAGCCCAGTTAGCCAGGTTGGCCTGCTCTACAGCCTAATGTTTCCTTAAAAAAATTCGAATGAAATTCACTAATTGATTCTAATTTTTGTACTTACACGCTTTTTCCTTAGCCCATTCTTCGTCACTCAATCGAACATCTTCGAAGTCAATTTTAGCAAGTGCAAAAGCCCATCGGGCGATTTCTGCTCTACCACGGATTGGAAAATAGTAAAGCTGGTAACCAGACATCTTTGTCTTTTCGGACTTTTTTGCGGGGACTGCACACTTCGAGTACCAAAGCACCACTAAGCTCGTCGAACGTTTTATCAAGCTTATGTTCGCTTATATTTTCTACTGAACGCGACTCAGCGTATAGCTGATGCCCAGGCTTCGGACAGCCATCGCGGTCACTCCAAGTCACGCAAGCAATGTCCTGTATAGTGGTGTGTGACGGCTGAAAAGATAGTCTGAGAAAAGCTGACAGAAACCGCAAGGGGGTACTACAAATTTCAAGAGACGGGGATGATCGAAGGGTTTTTTGGTTATGAAATTGTCGATTTTGGGGAATTTTTTAGCTGGAAAATTTGGCAAGTATTTTCTTGGGCGGCTTGATTTAAGAAGGGATTTTTTTTTAGGGGGGGGGGGGGGGGGAGTATTAAAAAAGGCACAATATTAGCTGTAGTGCCCTTTTATGCCGGCCGTATAGTTCCGCGAATAAAGTAAAACGAAACTTTTCTTTGGTGTCTCGAGTGTTGTTAGAATAACTATAACAGATGTGGAAAAGATATTAAACTTTTAGATGGTATCAGATGAATCAACAAACACAAACATTCAATAGAGGAGTTCACGCTCATAGTTATCAGGAGTAATCAGAGTAAGGTGGCGGGAAATTCAAAGATTTGTATTGGAATTTAAAGCCAGCTAATTCTTCCTCAATTTTAGTCATACCTTTGATGCTTACTCTTTGAAAAAAGTAACTTTTACGAGTTTCAAGAAACAATAGACTACATCTTGAGTGCAAAGAAGTCTATGATCAGGTTTTAGAAAACCTTGATTTTCCATACATTTTCTGTAATTTTGATACTGTGGAATCACAGAAAATCTATGGGAAAATCAAGGTTTTCTTTGAACTCAAAAAGAATTAGCTGGCTTTGAATAATTCCAATATAAATCTTTGAATTTCCCGTCATCTTGCCCTAATTACCCATGATGCATGAACTCTATTTCTAATGTTTTTGTTTTCCGTGTTATATCATTTTATGATTTCTGGAAATTTGGCGTGGAATTTTTTGGGGTTTTTAATTTTACCCCCACTCGATTATCCCCGTCACTTGTAATCCGGTTTCTCTCGGTCTTCCAAGATGGCGGCCATGTCAAATTCCCGACCCTGGGGAAGGCACGCTCAGTCAATTTCCCGTGGGTAGCCCCCCCCCCCCACCCTGGGGCTTAACATTGATAGGTGCATTAGATGATAGCAAAATTGCTAATATCTCCACAGGTGTCCCAAGCTCGTTACGAGAGGTAACGCAATAGAGCTAAAAGGCCGACCCAATCAATGAATTCATGCCGAAAAACCCAGAAATACATCAAAGGTAAACCTTCTTTTTTTGGTTTACCGTAAATCCTCTATTAAGCCCCCCGGGGGGCTTATTTTTTTCAAGCGCTTTTGAGGGGGGGCTTAATAGAGAGGGGGGGGCTTATTTAATTTAGCGAAATGCATCACCTGTACCAAAACTACCGTGGTATGAGACAGAGTAGACTTACGCGTTGTACAGAGAGCTAGAGCGCAAAATTGAGAAAGTTAAGCATAAGAAGTTGGAGGTCATGCCGCCGAAGACCAAAAACAATATGAACTTCCAGCCTGAATAAATCATAACTGATCAGTCCACGTTAATCGTTAATTTTTTTGTGAAGAATAAGGATTGGGGGAGGGGGAGGGGGGGCTTAATAGAGAGGGGGGTTTATTAACTTCCCTCCTCTGAAAAGGGGGGACTTATTAGAGGGGGGGGGGGGCTTAATAGAGGATTTACGGTATTGGGAAGTTCCCCTAGTGGCGTGGTCTACCTTTCATGCATCATTCATATCATGGGCTATGGGTGGGTTAATTACACTAAGATCATAAATGGGCTGATAGTGTCTACTGTGGCTACTACATGTAAAAATGACGGATGTCTGCAGAGGTCTTTTCCTCGGCACAGAAAATACCAAAACAAAACGCGAGCAGCCAAAACCGCGAAGAGAATGGCAGGACAACGCTGAGAAACACAAGGGAAAAGCCTCTGCTAGCAGGGTAATGCCAGGGATGCGATCCGCTGAATATCAAGCGACAATCCCGCTAAAATTTCATAATTATGCGAATGTTTAGACAATCAACCAATCAAAATCACTACCCGGTTTTCGGGTAGTGAGTGACGTCACTGGACGGCATTAACGGTCGGTCGACTTAGACGTTGTTGAGAGGAGAAAACGACTCGAAGCAATCGGATGGATTTCAGGCTACTAAATATACCGTTTAGAATTGCTTTTCGAAACCTCTCTCGTGAACTTTCTGAACTACTACATCAATTAATTAACTTCTTTAGCGAGTGATATTGAAGCTGGCCTAATGTCCTAAATATATACCATTTAGAATTGCTTTTTGAAACCTCTCTCGTGAACTGAAGAATTTAGAAATCTTCAGTTCGCGGCGGTTACTTTTTGGTAAATCTTTTCGGGGGAGTGCCACCAGAACGGACCAGAAGAAGTGTCTTTTTCCAACCCTTTTTAAGACCTGGCCTCTAAAATCTATCCGCGTTTTTACAGCAAGCAAACAAGGCGTCACAACGCGACATACATAGGCAGAAATTATGTCATCATTACTTTGATAAGAACGCCCTCAAGGGTTTCTTCAAACCATTTCAAATTCGCATATATCAGTTTACTCTTTCTTTCTCTTGCATTTGCGAGCAGCGACACTATAGTGAGATATGACTTTTATGGCAGATGCTGTAATACTATACTTTACCTTTTTAACTTCGTCCTCTTCGTAGTATGGAAATAGAGCACTGATTCTCACAAATCAATAGCCTCTTCTGCACAGTCTCCATGGATCACATCAGCTAAATTTGATTAAACTGACATCTCATTCAGTAACTCAAGCCCAAGCCCGCTGTCCTTGACTCATGTAAGCCTGACGAATTAAGTCGAATCCCGCTTTACGGACACTAGTAAGCGAGTGTCTGTCCTTCTTTCCTCCAAGCCACGTGAGGCGAGCGAAAAAGGAAACCTATGCAAATTTTATGGAAAAAAAGGAGGACTTCGACGCTCGCCCCTCACGCGTGCTCTCGTTCTACTGTGATTCAAAAGAAATATAAGAGACTGCTTGCAGTCTATACGGACACCCGCTAAATTCGAATGTTACTGAAACGAATAGTTTAGAGAACATATATCGTGCTTTCCCCAGGGGCAAAGCAAACTGTCCGTAATAGCCTGTTCAAGGTGATCAGATAGCAGAGCGCGGGGTTCAGATGGTGAGGAGCGAGTTAAATCGTACGCGAGGAAAACGAGGGAACTACGAGGGGAGACTAGGACGAAAGCAAAGGAAAATTAAATTGGAAACAAAACTTAACTTAAACAGTGGCCCTATTATTCACTTAACCGTAGATACTTTTGCGTTTGGCCATCTTAGCCTAAGAAGAAACAAAAAGCATTTCAAACTCTGCGTTGTTCCCTAGTTTTCGCTATTTTCTCCTTGCTCGTTCCCAGGCTCCCCGTTCCCCGCTTCATTCTTACTCTGTAATTGATAAATAAATGTCAAAAGCTTTGGGTAGACCTTGATAACACGAAAACAGTCAATCTTCACAAAAAGTATACAACTCAGAGCAGATGCCAGTTTAAAGGGGGATCTGATCTGTAAACTTTATTTTCTCGACAGGAAACATTAATCTAAGCAAGCAAAAGTCCACACAATACCGCAGGGACTGCAAAGGGGGTCCCCCCCCCCCCCCCCCACAGATCAGGAACAGACAAACTTTCTTTTGTAGCTGTTGCCAATGAGTTTGTAGCTCTTAATGACAATCGGAAAGGCAACTTAAGACCTTTTTTCAGAGAACCCGACTTAAAAATGTCCAGGTGGCAGTCAACAGTTGCGTGTGTTGGGTTTAGCTTCAAAGTCTATTCATTTAAGTTTTGGTCTAACGTGGGGGTCAGGTTGTAACTTGTTGTTTTAAGTGCCGATTTAATAATTACAAATTTGAAAATTTCCCGTGGGAGCATGCGTCCGGACCCCCTAGTTTTCTCACGCTTACGCGTTCGCATTAGCCCCCCCCCCCCCCTCTCCACTTGAAAATCCGCTGCGCCGGCCCTGTAGCGGGTAGTTTTCCGTGCCCATACGAAAAGCTATCTGATATAGTAATGAAGACCTATCCGATATGTGACTGTCTGTCGCTTCGCTCCGTTATAAAAGTCAAGCCGAAATCACCGTTCTTATGTGTGATCAAAAGCCCTAATAATATCCAGTATAGTGAACATAGCACGCATGGACGAGTGGGGATCACTATTGATTATTTCGGCTTATTATATTAGTCGCATCAAGCGATGCAAAATACTTGTAGAATCTTTACAAGTTTCCTTTATTCGTTTGTCGACGTCAAGCCGACGGCGATGACGTCATTCAACTACGTTACACGCTTACATCTCGGTTTTCGGGCGTTTGTTTATCCACTCGTTAATTTCGGGTACGCTTAACACACGGTTATAAAGCTGTACCAACAGCGGGAACTTCTCTAGTTGATCAGGAACAGTTTTTTCACCCTTGGAAAGAAAGCTGCTACAGAAGTCAAAGAAAATGATGTCGGCATACGTCAGCTGCAGAAAGGAAACAGAAAAAATATCGTTACGAAAGGCGCAGCCATTCTTGTGCATGTGGCAAGTCACAGCAATCGGCCAGTCATGTAGCAGCTCTCCTAACCGTAAAAGCCAATTCCTTTGCTATCATAACCATAACATAACGGAAATAATGATAAACAATGTTGTGTATATTAGTTTCTGCGACCAATAAGGAGTCACCTTACGATCAGCTGTTACAGTAAGCCTCTGGCAATGTATTCGTCATTTTACTGAAATAAGTCGGGAACTGGAGCCGAAATGCGTTCCGTCATTGTTTCTGGGATCGTTACAAGCGATGTGCCGGTCAGCTATCGGCCAATTTCCCCCCCTGTTCCTATCGTTGCCTTCGGAGGACTTAAAAACTCGACGTGTGTTAATTAAGCAAAAGAAAACGTTTTCCGTGTTTGCATAGCCTGATATAAACACGAGAGGGGTTGGGAGAATTCGAGACAGTTAAGCAAACCCGAGACGAAGTCGAGGGTTTGCATAACTGTCGAGAATTCTCCCAACCCCACGAGTGTTTATATCAGGATATGCAAACGCAGGAAAAACGTTTTCTATTGCTTTTATAAAATAACTTTCCCCCCCAAAAAAGCAAAACTCCTTTGTTTAACACATTGATTAAAAGAGAAATTCTTACCAGTCGCAACGTCTTGTACACGAAGCTTGTACACGTAATCAGTCTTTGTTTTGCAAAAAAGATGCTTTCCAAAATAAGGGTTTTTCTCGCTTAGAATGTCAGCTTAAGCAAAAAAAAATTGACTCACCTTCTTTGTAACGATTTTCCAAGTTTCAGCCGACGAAGGAAAGGATAAATAGAGTAAACTTGTCGAGTTGTGAACTCGAAAACTTTTTCAAATTCGTGCTTGCGTGATTAGCGCGCGAAAAACAAAACATCTTGACGTCAAAACCATGTTTTCATACTCTCATGCAAACACTCCTCTCGGCCAATCAGAGCGCGCGTATTATCTTGGTTATTTCATAAACACCTATAACTGTTCAAAATGGCCTCTTCCCTTCTATCGTACACATCTTCAAACGACCAGCTTAAATGGCAAGGTACCAAAGAGAGTTTATTGAGCTTTCTGTCGTCCCAGTACAATTAATTAGAATTAAAGCAGTGCTCTTCAAGTCAAAGACAACTGAACATGTTCGGTAATTAAAGCTAAAGAAATGACTTTCAACTTTTACATCAAGGCTAAAACCCTGGCCTTCAGATACAAGGTAAAGAAAATTCCAACCAACCTAATAACAGAACTCGTCAATTTAGCACGCACCAATAACCTAAATGACAGCGTCGCACCCGTTACGAAGAACAAAATGACCAAGATGGCGTCGAGGTTTCCCGCTCCAACGACAATGAAGAAAACAACACCCTGACCTATCAACCATCTATACTGTCTACCTCGATAGTTCTATGCCTGAAGGACCTTACGCTTCTTACTTAAACACCCAAATAGCTACCATAAATGACGAACTCAAAAACATCAAGACGTTACTGAATTTTTATCTTCTACTCAGACTATACTTCAGAACCTGTTGTCAAAAAACTTCGACAACATAAGACGAGAATTAATTGAATTAATCCGCAATAGCTAGTTGTAGATGTGGGAGAGGGGTGGCCCCCCCCCAAAAAAAAAAGAGCGCGCGAAAGGTACGTCCTTTTTAAGGTCCAAACACATATCCTGTCACATTCCACTTTTGATCAAAAAATTAATGTACCTCTTCCCCCCCCCCCCCCCCCTATTCAAACCGGACTATTTTGGCCCCTCTGAGAAGGCAGGGAAAGGGCATTCATGATAAAGGCACTAAATGTATGCAAAACGATTAGATATACCGAATACACCTGTATCTTTACTAACAAGAAGGAATATTTGTTTTTGTTTTTTTTTTTTTTGTAGAGCGCGCGGGGAAAAACGAAGAGCAGGGGGCTCCTCTCCTTTCTCCTCCCGTGCGCGCATGCGTCCTCGAAATTTCTCCCTTCGCCTTAAATTACCGACGCCCGCTACGCAGGTTATAGGAGAACAAGCTGCCGACGCTGCCCCGTAGTTTTTTTCCCAATCTTTAGAGAAGACTTTCTCTTGAATTGAATGTAAACGCACTTGAAGGCTTAGAGAGCAGTCAGTAACTAAAGGCATGCTAATTTTTATTTATGAATAGAAAAGTAATATAATGATTTATTAGACTTCCAAAGCCCATTCCTCTTCCCATGCTTTGCACATGCTTTGCTATCTCACCTTTTCGCCGAGAAAGAAGTCCTTGCCTTCATTCCTGCTTTTAAGAAGGGCTTCAAATTTCCCAAGTCGGGCAGGAAGCGTCGTTCCAAAAAACTCCTTTTTAAGCTCCTCCTTTATTAATAAAGCAAAACAAATTATAGGTCAGTAAGATCAAATACTGGGAAATACAAAAAGCAGGAAAGAGCCTGCTGAGTGAAACTCACAGAATTGTACACGAAGCACTATACGGACACACCTGAGAGCTCAGTTTAGCTACGCCGACATCGACGGCGAAGGAAAGGAGAACTTCCAAAGTTAAAAAGCAATACGTTTGATAAGCAAAACAGCTGTTGACATTTTGGTCGAGTTAACATAATCGCGGCAAAGTTTGAAAAAACGCGTGTGTTTGCTGCGGTTGCCGTTCTCTTTGCTAAAGCCTCCTATCATGTCCCACACTTTTACAAGCCTCACGAATGAACCTCTCTGTGGGTTCCTGCGGACGTCATTTTCGACGATATGGCGCCTCAAACTCGAAGGACGAAGCCGTGCACAGTTGCTATTTAATTTATCTCGGTTACTTCGTGACAATAGTACAGTTTCATCACCGCTTGATCTGTCGTTAATGAGAAGTAGGTGTGACAGTACGTAGCTTGTAAGAACGTTTTCCCTTGGTCACGAAGCAGGTAATTATATATCATATCAGTACATGTTTCCCGATAAATTATTTCTGCAAACCCTTAATAATTGCTTTTCTGAGACCATGAAACTCAAATATAAAAAAAATAAAAATAACAACAACAATAATAAAACATTTGGGCTCTACTGGAGGTTGGCTCCGTGCTTGCTTAGTAGCTCGTGGTTGACTCGGGCTCGCGTTTGCATCGCGAAAGGATCGACCAAACTCTGTTAAATTTAATCGGAATGACGATGTGATCGTCGTTTTAGTCTCTAAGATAGTCGTTTCATCAGTTGGGGTCGTCGTGACTTCAATTTCCTCGGAAATACCCACACAGAGGCTAACGAATGCGACTATTTGAATCACTTTTGGCCAACCATTTTAAAATTTACTAAATAACTGCAGCTGATTAACATGTAGTCCCAATTCCCAAAGAAAAACAGTTAAGAAATGCCTGTCGGTCGCTGAAGGCTGGTGTCTCAAGTTAAGCTTAAGAGATAACGCAGAATACTGAAACGTTGGAAATTAGCTCTGGAATTACGTACCTTCTTCGTTTCGTCTTTCTCAAAGTGCACCTTGAAAAATGGCGGAAATAAATCAGCAACTCCATCAATGATCATATCCGCTGTCGCTTCATCAAAAGGGTCAGCTGGGGACAAACCTAATTATCAAAAAGTAAAAAATTAAAATAAAGCTACAATGAGGGACAATCCCCTCCCTCCCCTCCCTCTGTATACCCCCACCCCTCCTCCCCACAAAATCATTGTTGTATGTTAGAGAAATGAGAAGCCTCAAGCCTAAAAATTAATAGCAAGGCATGTGTTTGAATGCTGTAAGATAAGGGAAGAGAAGGAAGACAAAAAGTAAATTATATGTTATATTATGTATCGGTCAAATCGAAGCTTCAACATGCCCCCCCTGGGCAACCCCCCGGGCATTTGACTTTTTTGAAAATTATTGTTCAAATTCCCCCCTACCCGGGCCAAAATGCCGTTCAAATGCCCCACACTAGGGTCCATTCAGGTGATCAAATGCCCCCACCCGGGGGACATTTCACAGGCACAAAAACGACAGAAGGACGGCGGAAACGCCTTCAGTTGTCGAACAAAATCTTTATAAATATAACAAAAACTGAGAAACACTGTTAGCGTAATACTACGAACAAAAGTCTCGTGCAAAGTGGCGGAAATCACTGCTACAAGGTCACTGAATGCTCAGCTTTTCTTCGTCATGCAACATACAAAGCGTTCTATAAAAAAAGATCCCACCTATTGAGATTACTACATTATGACCACTTCACTGACATGCATCATCGTTCACCTTATTAATTAACACACTTGTAGTAGGTCAAAGTGGTTGACCTGAGCTTTTTATTTTATTTTATTTTATGTTGTTGTATTGAGTCGCCGATATAGGTATTGTATTTCATTGTAAACACAACAATAAAATACATTCATACATTCAAAATTTAAATACTTCAAATATGGCACAAAGCTTGTTTAAGCCCTTTCCTCGCAACCAATTGGCCACAAAGGCACAATCTTTTCCACGAAAATCCTCTAACACCGGGTCCCCAATTATAGCTCGCCACGCCAAAGATTTTACATGAAATCGAGGGTGTAGTTCAAATTCCCCACCCCTCACGCATGGGGATCAAATTCCCCACCCCCTGGAAGACTCTGATAATCAAATTTTCGGATCTCGCGTTCGATTACAAAATCCGAAATCTGGATTTTCCAATCGAACGCATACATGATAAACCCTTTCCTGTCAGTCACCATGGTGATGTTATTGTTTGTATTACCCAGAGCCCTGTAATATTGTATTTAGCCAAGAGCCCATAACCCAGAGAATACAACTCCCATACTTGTCCTATCCAACAGCATTTTCACAGATCATGTTATATATAGCAGCATTTTGAGCACTTTTTGCTGCGTAAAAGGATGTGCCGTTCTGTATGCATGCGCATCCATAGAACGATAATTACGAAGAGAAGATGGTAAATGCAATCAAAACATCAGAAATATTTTTTTCTAGCCTCAGGTTTTTGATGACTGATTTGTAAGACCAATTCGATCTTCAAAATTCGCTAAAAATAAACTGGCCTGTGAAAACGTCACTGCATAGGCGCAAGAGAAATGCTTGCTCCGGGTTATAGGCTTTTGATTTAGCATGCTGATTAACAAATGACGTCCAATACATCACCTCCTTTTTTGCAGATGTACTTCACAATTGCAGTGGACGATGCCAGGGTTTTTCCTTCAGGAGTCACAATAAAAGGCATTTGACCAAGAGGTGGTCTGCCAGCTGAAAAAGAAAAGTGGTATGAAGGGTTTCTTCAAGAGCAACCTTAATGATAGCCTCCCTGCAGACTTCCTTTGGGGTTTGTTCGTCATGCATTCAATGTCTGCGGGGAGGTTACGTTAATGATAGCGTCCATTGACATTTGCGGGAGGGAATGTGTTTTCGTTTGAAAGTGCGTACTTTTCGATGCGTTTAGTCTAACATTCGCTTAACACTAATACGCTGGGCGTCTTCATTGATAACGCATCGATCTGAAAATGCTCTTAAAACGAAAACGCATACATTTCGTACAACTCAATCAATCAATTATTAAACAAGAGGGTAAACAAATAACAGCAAACACCAATAAATGAGTGCCCCCCCCCCCCCCCCCCCCCACTAAACTAGCTAAACTAGCAATTACAAAATTATATACCTAGTTGAATAAAGGCTGCATTGGCATTAGGTCATTGGTGATAAATACTCTTTTTACTCGTATTAGCCATGTGACCATCATCAGATCATTTAAACCATTTGAGATACTGGACAGGAAATAATTACACGTTGCTGTAATCTGTTAAAGTTCTACAGTGAGGGGTGATTGTCCTCATGCCAGAGAGTCGACCCTAATAGTAATTCTGGGATCTGGGATTTGCATTATTTGAAAGGCCGGACTCAGGATTTTAAAGTAACGTGGGTTGAGATTCAAGATTAAGAGTGTCGAGAAAATCCAGTAGATTCAAAAAGTATTTTGATCAGTACTTCTTGGCGCAATCGAGTACTATTTGGCGCACTCGAGTGTGACGCTTTCTTTCGTTTTATTCCCAAATAAATATTTCTTCAACTTGCATTTGCTAACTTTATTATTGCCTTTTCTATCCGACTAGTTGGGTGATACTAAAACACCCGTTGCCTCATAGGCTATTGACCCGTAGCCCTTGGGCTACGGGTCTAATTGTTAAATAGGGATCAAAATTCAACTATTCGCAGAATACAGGTTGTATTCATTGTCATTTCACAATGACTATAAACCTGACCATAAGCAACCTGATTCAATATTTCTGAAAATTATTGTAGATTTCTTGGCTTTCAGGTCAACTTATGATTCAAAAGAATTTTTATTGGCTAGAGACAGTCTAGTTGAGGCCTAGGGCCAACTAACGTGAAGACAAAAGACTAAATTAAGTATATTTTAAGTCATTTTGGAATGAGGTGTATTGTGATATTTGACCTCGAGGAAATGGAGCATGAAAACTCAGAAAGCATGACAAACCAGTTTGTTTCAGCGGACAGTTCTTGGAACTAGCTTTAAAAATCACTAAATCGTACTCATTTAGGACCTGTTTATGTGCAGTGAGGAAGCCTAGTTAGCCAGGCTGGCCTGTTTTACCGGGCTGGCTCAACTCATGTCTAATGTTTCCTTAACAAAATTCGAATGAAATTCACTAATTGATTCTCTAAGTTTTGTACTTACACGCTTTTTCCTTAGCCCATTCTTCGTCACTCAATCGAACATCTTCGAAGTCAATTTTAGCAAGTGCAAAAGCCCATCGGGCGATTTCTGCTCTACCACGGATTGGAAAATAGTAAAGCTGGTAACCAGACATCTTTGTCTTTTAGACCTCTTTTGCTGGGCCTGCACACCTCGAGTACCAGAGCACCACTTAGCTTGTCGAACGTTTTATCAAGCTTATGTTCGCTTGTATTTTCTACTGAACATGCAACCTCGTTCCCCTGGGAACGAGGTTGCTGAACATGCCCAGGCTCCGGACAGCCATCGCGGTCACTCCAAGTCACGCAAGCAATGTTCTGTGGAACTCTAATTAAGTAGACAGGTGTCTGACGGCTGAAAAGACAGTCTGAGTAGAGCTGACAGAAAACGCAGGGGGTACTACGAATTTCAAGAGACGGGGATGATCAAAGGGTTTTTTAGGTATAAAATTGTCGATTTTGGGGACTTTTTTAGTTGGAAAATTTGGCAAGTATTTTCTTGGGCGGCTTGATTTAAGAAGGGATTTTGGGGGTATTAAAAAGGGCACAATATTAGCTGTAGTGCCCTTTTATGCCGGCCGTATAGTTCCGAGAATAAAGTAAAACGAAACTTTTCTTTGGTGTCTCCAGTGCTGTTAGAAATGACTTTAACAGATGCGGAAGAGATAACTTTTAGATGGTATGATGAATCAACAAACACAAACATTCAATAGAGGAGTTCACGCTCATAGTTATCAGGAGTAATCAGAGCAAGGTGGCGGGAAATTCAAAGATTTGTATTGGAATTCAAAGCCATACACTCTTTGAAAAAAGTAACTTTTACGAGTTTAAAGACCTCAGAGGGACAATAGACTAAATCTGGAGTGCAAAGAAGTCCGTGATCAGGTTTTAGAAAACCTTGATTTTCCCATACATTTTCTGTAATTTTGATACTGTGGAATTACTGAAAATGTATGGGAAAATCAAACTCAAAGAGAATTAGCTGGCTTTGAATTTCCCGCCATATTGCCCTGATTACCCATGATGCATGATCTCCTCTATTTCTTATGTGTTTTTTTTTTTTTTTTCTGTGTTATATCATTTTATGCTTTCTGGAAATTCGACCTGGTATTTTTGGGGGCTTAATTTTTGGTCGAAGGATTTTTTGGGGTTTTAAATTTACCCCGATTCGATTATCCCCGTACAACACCCCCCCCGCTGGGACAAAAACCTCACTTCCAAACACTTCACGGCTCCGGCTACAAAGTACATGAACCGGGGGGGGGGGCTTACTCTCTATAATGGCCTGTTTGGGAAGGCTCAGCCTGAAAGGAGTTCCTTTTTCAGGGTTCAGGTACTGGTGAAAGGGTAGGGAAATCTGTCATTTTGGCTGTAAAAGGACTCAAGAGTATGGCTCCTGCTTAGAAAGCTAGTCAGCTCCTGGTTTAGTTCTGTGATTTACACTGTATTCAGGATATTTAAAAGATAGTGCATTTGCAGCAGTTGAAATGAATATAAAGGTCCTAATTAAGTATGTGAAAGGGATGCCATTTGTGAAAGAAAGGTAATTATACGAAAGTAGTGGTGCCTTTTCTGTCAAAAATGGTATATAAAAGGGTAAGGGGTTGGATCTCGGGGACTTTGTTTAGTATAGTACCCGCGTGGTACATGAAATTAAAGTACACATGACAAGCTGAAGATTAGCTCTCATGTTGTTTATCACCATAAATTTGACCAAGAGTTGAAATGTTCAATAACTGAGAGGTCGCTTACTACGACACATCCTGGACGTGTCTACGTAAAAACGATTCGATACTAATCATTACCGGTAAAATTGTGCGCAAAGGGGAACCCTGGCGAGAAGCCTTAAGTTTCTAACGGTTTAAATACAGCATCCCCTCTTTCAGTTGACAGTTGATGGAGGGGGGGGGGGGGGGGGGGGGGCTGGAAGGGGTTGTAGTTTCCAGGGGGGAGGAGAGAGGTCATTAGTCGGATTACCGACCAAATAAGATACTTCTTAATTAGGTTTCTCTTGATTTCCTAGATAATAAAAATATCCGTATGGTCCTCGACAAAAATAAAACAGCTGAAAATAAAAGTTTAATATATACCATTGAATATATATCCTTCATAGCTGATCCAACTTTCCCGAATAAGCGCCCGATCGCATTTCAAATTTCGGCCAAGAGATCGAGGGTGGGGGGCGTTCGAAGAAGAGTTTAACTAGAAAGAGCGCTTTTGAAGTTTTCCTCCAATAAAATGAGGCCTTATTTTGGGGTAAATCATTTCCTCTTAGGAAGACTGAGATAATTCTGACTGACTGAAGAAACTATTCTATCCCCTTACACCCAGTGACGTCAAATATTATAAACATTATAACAGTTATTATAAAGTGTACACAAATTCGAGAAAACATGATTTATAAGAACCAGTAACCAGTGAATCTCAAATTATATATATTCTAACTTTATTTGTACACAGTTGTGCCTACGTTAACATATGCAATGAATATCACATCGACAAGAGGTTTAGAAGTCGGATGCAGGTCGTTTTTCGACCCAAGCCTTTATTTCAGGCACGTCCAACACACGTTTGGAATGCCCATCTAACAAAGGAAACTTCTTGAATAACTCATCGAGGTCTGGTGCTGGTTTGCCTTCATCTTTCTGCTTTTTCGTCATCAAACTCAAGCCGTTAAAAAATTCAACAAACGAAAGGTCGGCGTAGCTGAGCTGGAGAAAAGACGAAAAGAGAAATGAATCACTCGCTTTAGTACCGATACTATCGAGTTTTGTTTGAACAACTTTAACAGTGAGCGAGGCCGAATCAAAAACTAATAATAAGTCGCCCTATTGAATCCGGAATTCGAGAATATTAATTTTTGCTTGTGGAATCAGGAATCCTGGGCTTTGGAATCCGGAAAACAGCTCAAGGAATCAGTCAGATCCCACTAACGATTGGAATCCGGAATCCAAGTTCCACAGACAAAGACTGGAATCCAGAATCCTAAACTGTCTTGGATTCCTTGAGCTGGGGCGAAATAAGGAAAACTAGACTGAAAAAGGCGTGTCACTTTTCCCAACTGGCGTACAGTCTTGGCCTTGCAGTTACCCAGGGTTCTACCAAGGACTTATCTCGTGCGGGAGAAGTCCCGAGTGGCCGAAGGTCACAAGCTTCTAAGCGGGATCCGGGGACATTTCCCCAGGAAATGTTTCGAAATGAATATGCGCTGAGATGAAATCTGGTGCATTTTGAAACACAATTTTGAGAAATGTGACAGTGGTATTTTATTTTATTTTTTAGTCGTGATCATGTTCCTTGTCATATAGTGTCCTTAGACAGGGAATACTTACTTCATGTGCACTGACCTCGTCGCATCTGGATGATTTTTCCAATACAGTTACTTATATACTGTAATGATAACAACATATTTGGGGGGGGGGGGGGGGGAAGCTGAGCATTTGGGGAGGGGAAGCTTCCACCCCTCAAAAAGGGTTGAGAGTTTGATGTGGGTCGAATGGCTCAGGCATCCGAAAGTAAATGCCAATTTGTCGTGCACTGCCTTTGATATTTTAATATCCCGCATACTTACCTTGGCTCCGAGAAAGAACCCCTTGCCTTCGTCCCTGCTTTTAAGAAGACCTTCATATTTCTCAAGTCGGGCAGGAAGAGTTGTTCCGAAAAACTCCTTCATTTGCGTCTCCTTAAATAAAGATAACGGTTATGTAGGTATAAAATTTCATTTTATGGCATTCTACCAGTTATCGCGATCGAAGCATTTACTCTTATATACAGCGTGTCCCAAAAGTTCGTTCCTCTACTTCATAAGTCTGTATTTCAGTACGATTGGACTTAGTAAGCAAATCTTTTAAATAAAAGTTGTGTCTTATATTTTTTGTATTCCATAGCCCGAATTGCTCGAACTCCTTCCTTGTTTTTTTGTGAATATCACGAAAGATAAACCCCCTTAACTCAAAAACGTTCAGCTGCGTGAGAGCATAAGCCCGTATACTTCGATTTACTGGCTTATCTGTTGTAGAAATTGCCAAAAACTGGAAAAATCCGAATGTTGGGTGGTAGAATGATCATGGAGAAATGAAGGTTTTGAAGGCAAGAAACTAAGGAGAAGACCAAAAGCCCTTAATAAAGTAACTAAAATAGTTTTACAGAAGGCTAGATACAAAATAAGAGACTCGACAAGGATGGCAAAAAAACCTCTGCTTAGTGTGCCAATTAACACCCAGCTCGTTTCAAATATGTCAAGAAGTACAAAAGCCCCACTGTGGAAGGGGGCCAGGATTATCATCTTTTTTGGATGAATGCCCAAAATATATTTTTTTCAGCTGCCTAAACTAAACAAATGTTGTTTGGGGGTTGAACTGGATCCTGCGCACTAGAATCATTTGTGGGTCTACACGCTGTATCCCACTTCACGCCACAACGGCTAGAGAGTCTTATAAAAAAAACAAAAAGGGCATGCCAGTTACTGAAATTCTTAATACATGTACTTGATAGAGAAATAAACATCTAGAAATTTCATTTAAAAATAAAGTTTTGATCAAAAGTTATAGTGCATGAAATTAGAGGAACGAACTTTTGGGGCACCCTGTATAATTATCTCATATTACGAGAGGTTGCCTATGTCGACATCTGCCCCAATTTCTATCGTGTATATACACGACTTCCCCTTCAAGGCTCCCCTCCCCCACCCTATGATTCACATTTCACAAGCATAATAGCGCGTACTATGAAACGTTTTCCATTTTTTAAAATAAATAAATAACTAAAATAGAGCAAACAGACTAAGAACCAAAAAATATTGCACCGATCGAGTTGACCAAACCCGTTACGAGTTTCTTCTTTCACAGGCTAAGATATGGCCATTTAATGGGATTTATTGGAACCGGTTCGCTAGCCAGTTAATGCGCGAAAGCTGGAACGATAGCAACCCAGTGAAAACCCGCGACTAAGAACCTGCATTTTCCCACGTTAGCCTAAACAGGTTCTTACATAAATGGCTAGGCTATTTAGGGTTCTTAAATAAGTTCTTTTTTTTTTTCTGGGAAAAAAACACATTGTAGATAAGGATATTTAGTGGTATTCAGCTCATTCGATTCCTTAATAGGTAAAACCTGTATACCATTACAATTGCAGTTGGAGTAATAAGGCACAGGTCCAAAAAGTTAAGGATCCTGAATGTTGACTTATATTATTTGACCAAATGTACAGAAGTTCTTCTCTAGATTGTAGAAAATAAGAAGCAGTTTCAGATTTTAAGCTAAAGAGGTTCTTGAATAGAACTTTTATAGAGGGGGCCATACTAGCAAATTTTTGCCCAACAGGTTCTTAAAAACCAGGTTCTTAGTTGCGGGTTAAAAAACTGTATCTCAAGCAGAAACTCTTGCTATACGCATGCTACCGGTTTGCTCTCTCTATAATCTTTTCACCTGTGCTTGAACCCGTTATTACCAGTAGAGGCTACTTTCCTAGCTACAAGTCAAACTGTGGAATCGTACCTTTGCCGCTTCGTCCTTCTCAAAGTGCGCTTTGAGCAAGAGAGAACGCAAATCATTAACTCCATCATGGATCATATCAGCAACTGCTTCGTCAAAACTGTCATTTGGGGACAACCCTGACAAGTTCATCAGAAATGGTCAAAAATCAGGGTTTGGAAACACGAGCATCGAGTACAGTGGAAACTCTTCTCTACAGACACCCGCTTAATAGAGAGGACTGGAAGTTACCCCGCGAGCACAAGTTTCTCTCTAGCATGGCTTTTAGTGGCCTGCGAGCAAGCTCCCCTAGGGTTCCCGGGGGTAGGGAGTGAGGGAGACTTTTAGCGTTTACGAAGTCGTTCGCGTCGCTTGTCAGTCGCGTAGTTGGTTTGTTTTAGAGAAACCTCTGCTCGCAGGGTAACTGGAAGTCGTTACGTTAAAATTTCTGAATCTCAACAAACCGTGGTCTTTCATATATGGCAGGGGAAGAAAACGAAATAAATTGACATATGACATTGTACGATTGCACTCAGAAACAGAGCTGTGTAGCCCATCCTTTTCTTTCATCGTTCAACAATACAAATGGCCCTCTCTGTCAAGAAAGATTGTTGAGACCCAGAAATTTTGATACCATGTTAAGGTGACGTCACACTCCTCCTCTCTATACGGACAACCGTGTATAACTAACTGTTTCGTTTGTCCTAACAAAAAACTCACACATTTTATTTCTCTAAAATTGAACCGATTAATGCGGACGGGGGGGGGGGGGGGGGAAGGGTATGTACATTACTAGTCTGAATTTCAAATACGGCCGTTTCGCGTTTGAGGAGTAAGTCGTGTCCCTGTTAGTATTTAACCCATCTTTAAATATGTCGTTTGTTGCCATTTCATCTATATTATGCACTATTTTAAGGCCATGTCGCTTGTTAGAATTGTACCCAAACAGGGACTAACTGTAACAGGGATGTGTCAAGGGAACAAACCAAACAATTGCACACCGTATACATTCAGCTCTCACTGCCCTTTTAGACATAGCTCAACTACCGATGTTAGTGTTTTGATACCTGCTTTCTTGCAGATGTACTTCATAATGGCACCAGATTGTGCCACGGTCTTTCCTTCAGGAGTCACGAGAAATGGCATCTGACCAAGTGGTGGTCTGCCAGCTAAAAACAACAACAGTTAATGATCAATCAATCAATCAATCAATCAATCAGAGACCTTTAAAAAATTTAAGTTCGAATTATGCACCTATCAATGTTAAGCCCCAGGGTGGGGGGGTGGGGGGTGGGCAGACCCAGGGGAATTTGACATTTTAATGGCAGCCAGAGTCAAATTCCCCACCCCCAGGCACCTACTAAATGTCAATTTCCCGCCTCTGGGGTAACTTTTTCTAACAGAGTTAGGACTTAATAATTGACAGGTTGGAAAGGATATGTCTTTTACAACCTCGCATAGAAACAGAAACAGAAGGAACAAAGACTCTTCTATTTATAAACCTTTGATCATACAATGAAAGAAACGATGGTTCATATATACCAAAAAATAAAACAGATTTCCTCACCATTCTTTCGCTCATGTTGTCTTGTTACTTTCAAGAAAAGCAGAATGAGGTCATTTACCTCTGGTGACTTCTGGGTATTACCAAGATGGCAGGTCACTCATTTCCAGTTTCTCTCGGTCTTCCAAGATGGCGGCCATGTCAAATTCCCGACCCTGGGGAAGGCACGCTCAGTCAATTTCCCGTGGGTAGCCCCCCCCCCCCCCCCCCTCACCCTGGGGCTTAACAATGATAGGTGCATTAGATGATAGCAAAATTGCTAATATCTCCACAGGTGTCCCAAGCTCATTACGAGAGGTAACACAATAGAGCCAAAAAGTCGACCCAATCAATGAATTCACGCCGAAAAACCCAGCAATACATCAATGGTACACCTTCTTTTTTGGTTTATTGGGAAGTTTCCCCAGTGGTGTGGTCTACCTTTCACACAGCATGCATCATTCATATCATGGGCTATAGGTGGGTTAATTACAGTAAGATCATAAATGGACTGATAGTGTCTGCTACTGTGGCTACTACATGTAAAAATGACAAAATTGCTATATGGCAACGTTCTGTATATTTGAATGCCAGGATCAACCTGATTCCCAGCATTCTCTCCGAGGAGAGCAAGCGCAAGGGAGACACCCTGGGTATGGTCACGTGCCTTGTAGATTCTGCGAGATATAAACAATAAAGGATTTGGCGACAGACAGATGAGTGGGAGTTTTGTCTCTACTGAACATTGGGGGTTCCGATCATGGATGAGTTGGAGAGAACAGTGAGAATGAGGTTGTGCCAGAATCATAAAACAGCGTCAAGGTTTAAAACTTTAAAAATGAAGATGCCATGGCATTAAAAGATGCTGCAGAAAACCTAAACACATGACAGTACTGTACACAATCTTTAACAGAAAAAAAAGGATTCTAATTTCAGTTGAACTTGCTCACAGTGGCCACCATGGGAACAGAAGAAAGTGACCGTTGTGGGGGAGGGGGGAGGGGTGGGGGGTGACTGTTAGTGGAGGTTTTGCCAAAAAATTAAGAGAATTGTGAACTAAAGCAAAAATTTAAGCTCTAGACTTCAGAGTGTATGGAGTTCTTAACACAATAAGCAACTCAAGAGCCCACCATTGTCACAGTGAATTGTCACTGTCACCCATGATATCAATATGCCACAATTCACACTCATTTACAGGCTTGTAGTCCAAAAAGGCTCCCTGAACAAGATGCTAAATAGTGAAATTGTACACCTGGCCTGTTTTGACCCAACACCCTGAAAACCATACCTTGTTCCTGCCATGTCCTCTGTTTTCTGTCAAAACATTTTAACAATCCCTCCCCAACTCCCCCACTGCTGTGGTATATGTAATGTATGTAGCCTAAGCACACCACAGGTAACCCAGGGTCTGTGATAGTACTGTACCACAGTACGGTTCTAGTAACATTACAGAGTTTGTATGGGGTAAAAATATGAAAATATGATCCTAAATAAAGACAAAACAACTAACTGCAGGGTAAGTTTCATTGACTTATATTTAGTATTTCCTACAAATTTTAGGATCCTATTTTTACCCCAAACAAACACTATAATTTTACTAGAACTGTACTGTGGCACTATCACAGAGCCTGGGTTACCTATGAGCACACGGGGCCAATCTCCTGCTGAGTAGGAGAGGACTGGGAATGAGATTGGCCTTAAAGCAGGCGTTCTAGTCACTGTTACATGTAGTAAAATCCAACTAGTGGTCTATTATCAATGCTGCGTTCTGATTGGTTGAGCTACTACTAGGCTATATGTTATAGCCCACTAGTAGCGAAAAGCGCTGACTTGTTGGTGGCAAAAAAGATTTTTTAACTAGCTAAAGTTGTTTTGTCTCGATATTTTTTACCAGCTATTTGGATTTTACTAAAACAATTATTCCTCTCGCCCTCATTTCAAAGGGGCAACCATTTAATATTTGCCTTATTTACTGTCACTTTCTTTGCCAACAGGTCAACTACACAATTTATAGGAATTTTAAGCTTACAAGTAGCTGAATGCTGACGGACTTGAAGACAAATGACCAATTTATTTTAAGTCATTGTGTATTGAGGTGTTTTGTGATATTTGATCGCGAGTATATGAAGCATAACCACTCGGCAAGCATGATAAAGCAGTTTGTTTCAAAGGCGCGAGGAAGCATGAATAGTCAAATCGAGCTGATTAAATATGCACAATTATTATGGAGAAATTCGTCACGAGGCAAAATTTAGATAGAAACAAAACCGTTCAATATGCGTTTTAAATATCAAAAGGTACAAAACGAAAACCTCATCTTGAAATCGAACGAATCCGTTTTCGACAACTATCTCTGTCACGAAACCGATAAAATTGTTGCCTGCCCAGCACGCGACTGTGCAGGGTTTGTTTCATTTTCCATAACTTTTAATTCATTGTCACTGAGAACTCGACCAAATTCAGAAAACAATCAATTAAGTTTTCGAATGAAATTCACCAACTTGTTCTTATTTTCTACTTACTCTCTTTTTCCTTGAGCCATTCTTCTCGATTCAATCGAATGTCTTCGAACTCAATTTTAGCAGCTGAAAATGCCCATCTGTCTATTTCTGCTCTACCACGGACTGGAAAATAGTAAAGCTTGTAACCTGACATATTTTGTCTTTTTCTTTCTTTTCTTCTTCTTCTTCTTGCTTCTAAGCACACTTGCACCACGAAGCCAGACGACCTTCGTCCGACCTGTACTTGACTCTGTATGAATTAAGTTGGTACTCAGGCTTCTGACGTCTAAGAATGCAGTTGTCATGTCACTGCAAGTCACGCCAGTAACGGCAGAAAAGGCAAGGACGAAGCTATTTCTTCTACTGGGTTTGTCAATACCCTGGATGCCAGAGGATTTTTATCAAACTGTGAGCACGGTTTACTTTATCATAAGTCAGTTTTAAAGAGTGGACCTGTGGAGCCAGGGCCCGGGGGGGGGGGGGGGGGGTACTCGATATATCCTTGGGTGGGGAGGTGCGGCCCGGCTCCTCATACCCTGACCCTGTGTAAGACAAAAATCGCTGATTTTCCTATCCTGTTTAAGACAGAATTTCGATTTTTGATACCCTGTTTAAGGCATTCGTAGAACGTACGCGCAGGCTGTTTATCGTCCAAGAAAAGATACCCTCTTTAAGACAAAAATTGTTAAAATCGATACCCTGTTTAAGACAAAAATCCCGTAAAACATACCCTGGCTGGCTGCACGTCCCCATTAAGCCCTTATAAGGGAGTACCCCCCCGGGCGTGGATCCCTGTTCCACAATCAAACGTGACGGCTTCTGTAAGTAGACATGACTAAGCACCCCGTGCAAATGCGATGCGCGAACGCTATTTTCCCTCATCCCATTGTCCCCTTAGCCATCCTCCAGCTTCTTCAGAGCGCTCACTTTTTCATTTGCCAGTTGATACCAATCAAGCTGTTTCTATCATAGTCATCCTAGCTTAAACGGCAGGGGTCCTTTGCAGAACGCTGCTGAATGCAGAATACAGAACGCCAAACGACTCTGAAGTTTAGTGATTAGGGTTGGGAAACTGAGTGAATCAAGTTTCAGGTCAATTTTCCCAGTATAATGACTCTAAATGGAACCTGATTCACTAAGTTTCCTAACCCTACTCACTAAAGTTCAACCGTTTGGCGTTCTGCATTCTGCATTCAGCGTTCTGTAAAATACCCCTGCCGGCTTAAAACAAGAACAAAACAAATCTTATCAGCCAGACACTCCCACAAAAGGAGCGCAGTTTTTACTTAGCACACCTTTTCGGATCATTTACCGAATTTAAGTACTAATTTACATTCCATTTCTCTTACACACTTTTTCATTCAACCAAATATCTAGTAAATTTATTTTCCAACCCACACTCCCCAAACCTCACCCTCAGCTTGCACCTGGACCGTTGGAAGTATTAAATTAGCCTTGTACCGAGCATAAGGCTAAGCAAACCTTCCAATACTAAAGGCTTCTTAACAGTATAGAATGAAAATGTTAACTAGCAATGAGTCAGTAAACAGAAAAGCTGATTAACAACTATTGATCCTTGACATGTACAAATCATGGACCATTAAAACTTGAGACAATGAGTTTCGTCAAAGCGCAGCCAAATGTAATTATTTCCGGATTTAAGTGATATAATAGTTTCATTAATAAAAATATTTGCGATAAGATGGGTTAATGGTAGAATATTGGCCTCCGGTGAGGGGAAAGTGCGATGTCATATGACGTCAAAAATTCACCGTTTTGAACTTGGTGGCAGCCATCATTAGCTTGAATAATTTCTGAGCCTGAAGTTTCGTAGTTGACAATGACGTCTGCAAAAATGTAACATTTTCTTTCAACAAAAGAGCTGAAGCTGAAAAGTGTCAAAATAAGCTTTACAGTGACATGTTTTAAGGCAAAAATAAAAGCCGAAGGCACTGTATAGGGAAGTCGCTAGATAGAATTATGGAATCATTATAGCCAACTCGGTGCTACGCTCCTCGTTGACCATCTACCATCTCATATCCAACGCGCACTCATGGAATAATTGTTAATTGTGGCTATGATTCTCACGGCAAACCGTAAAGGGGAGGAGGAGGGTGCACTTCATTGGTAGTTAATTAAGCTACAGGGTGGGCGGGGCTCTTCTTGAACCGGTGGAATGCCTCTTAAAATGTACACACATATTGCAGGAGATATGTCTGCTATAGTTCAACATGGAGGAAAACTTCTGTTGTCGAACAAGGTCGACGGTTCGGAGAATAGTTGTTGTTGTATCATGCGTTTCAGTGGAGAAAAGACTTTTTAAGGCGACGTTTTTTGTTGCTGAAAGTACATAAGTTTTCTCCACACCATCATAGTTTTAAAAGCATTTCCAGCCATTTCAGAGGGCTTAAATTTAAAAGTTTTCCGGGGGAGCACGCCTCCGGATCTCCTACTTGCCTCAAGCTAACGCGTTCGAAGTGAGCCGTCCAATTGCAAACTTGCCCCTTCGGCCTCATTTGGTCCGTCTCCCCGTTAGATCGCTTCTCCGCATAAAAAAAACCTGGCAACGGGTCTGCCCCGGTTGTTCAAACGTTGGATAGCGCTATATCCACCGGATAAGAGACTATCCAGGGGATAAATGTTAGAGAATCCAATTGCAATTGCAATTCCCAGCACTGGGTAGAGATTTACCCAGTGGATAGCCTTATCCACCTTTTCAACAAATGGGGCATAGATTATAACATACAGTAAACAGGAAATCTCAAGGAATATATACTGATTTTATTTGTTTACTACAGTAAGCAGTAAATCTCAAATAATATACAGCTATTTCGAGAAAGGTTGTCGGAAAAAGTGCACGCGACAATCCCGAAAGGCATTGTGGATGGTTTTGAGTTCACTGCATGTTCTTCAGAGAAATTTGAAAGAATTGGCACGAAAGGCCATGAAAATGCGTTTGCGAGTGCTAACGGAAAGCAACAAAAGCAGGTTCGACAGCTACAGTCGTCAGGAACAGTGTATCGATCATATCCCATATTACCTTTCGGGATTGTCGCGTGTACATTTTTTCCGTCAACCTTTCTCGAAATAGCTGTATATTCTATGCTCCTGTTCTAACTTTATGTGTACACAGTTGTGCCTACGTTAACAGTATGCCATAAGTATCACATCGACAAGAGGCTTATAAGTCGGAAGGAGGGCGTTTTTCGACCCAAGCCTTTATTTCAGGCACGTCCAAAACACGCTTGTAAAGCCCATCCAACAGAGGAACCTTCTTGAATAACTCTTCGAGGTCTGGTGCTGGTTTACCATCATCTTTCTGTTTTTTCAACATCAAACCAAAGCTGTTAAAGAATTCAACGAACGACAGGTCGGCGTAGCTGAGCTGCAAAAAAAAAAAAAGAAAAAAAAAAAAGGGAATTGAATTACCCGCTTGGCACAGACTTCTTTTTGGTTTATTTTTTGAATAACTTAAGGTGGCTGAACACAGTTTTGCGGCGGTCAGCGGTAACTTGCATGACGGCGCTTGTTTTAAATTAGACAAACAAACATGGCGGCGACAATGCAATGGTACACAGAAGACGATTTCTCAAAATCTACTCATCAAAATTTTGTGATATTTGGCAGAATTTTTACTTTAATGATACTTTCAATAATAAGAACTTTAACGTGGAAGTTGAACAGACGAATTTTGTGACACATTTAATAATTACAGGACAATCATATTATTGATTATCTAAAAACCCGTCTGTTAAAATTTGGTCAAATTAGTTTCAAATGGTAATGATTAATTATAGTACGCTGTGTGCAAGTTTATAGGAAAATCTAATGAGCGAATTTTCTGTAAACTGAGCAAAAGTGAAATTTTAAGGTTGTATTCAATCGTTCATGTTGCCATGGAAACTAAGAAAACGTCACATTTTACCTGCTAGTCAAAATCTTTTATCAGTATATTTTTCACTTGCCAAGTTTCAGCTTGTGAGCTGCAAGCTTTCTCTTGCCATGATTTGGCAAAGGACATATACTCACAAACTGCCAAAACTGTGTTCAGCCACCTTAAAGTGAACAAGGCCGAATGAAAAACTATAATTATAAGTCGACCCATGAAAGGGAATCGCAGAACATTTCGCTGGTGGAATCTGGAATACAGCTCAAGGAATCCGGAATCCCACCAACGACTGGAATCCCGACAAAGCCTGGCATCCAAAACCTGGAATCCAGAATCCACGGCGTGGAATCCAGAATCCAAGACTGTCTTATATATGAGGCAATATAAGAAAAACAAGACTGTCACTTTTCCCAACAGGCGTCCAACCTAGGCCTCCCGGTTACCAGTCCAATCCAAAACACTGAGCGACAGGAGTCTCGTGGGAGCCAGGGAACATAATTAACATGGAAAAGAATCGAGAAGAGAAATCGTTACGTCACGTTGCCAAGGTAGCAAAATTTCTGCATGCCGGACAACAAACGAAAACGTCACTTAAAATGTGGATTCGCACTGTTTCAGACGTCATCGATCTTATTCAGTTTCATTTAGTAGGTCAAATGATGGCGAATTTTTCTGGGTTGAATCGGAAAGGACCGGCCGTATTTCAGTTCAGAAAAAGAAAAAGAAAATTGTTGTGTTGTGTTCACCTGCTCATTCAAACTCTTTTAACTTGTCAAATGTTGATTTTTTCAGGAGTTGAACTCTAAAGGACTGTATCTAAGCTTACAAAAAGAAAAAGGAAATCTTTGCCTTATGTTTACGTCCTCCATGAAGCGTGAGTCGTGCAACGACGGCAAAGAAATGGACAAAAAAGCGTAATGCATCTATTGCTTTCTGCCGTTCTCGTTCCCGTCACCGTCGACGTTGCTTAAGCTTCCTATTGTCTTGTGTCTGGGGGAGAGGGGACAAAGTTTGTGGTGTGTCAAAAGGGTCCGGCGTCCGAATGAAAATAGCAATTTTTCTTTGCTGCTTTTGATATTTATCCCGAATGCTTAGTAATACTTACTTTGGCTCCGAGAAAGAACCCTTTGCCTTCGTCCTTGCTCTTGAGAAGAGCTTCATATTTCTCAAGTCGGGCAGGAAGAGTTGTTTCCAAAAACTCCTTTATTTGCGTCTCCTTAAATAAAGATAACGGTTGAGTAGGTATAAAATGATTACATTTTACGACATTTTGCAGGTTATTACGATCAAAGTATCCACTGTGAAATGTTTGAACCCATGAGTCATTTTATAAGCCGGTAGGTGGAGCATGATCGTCCGGGTGATCGTAGTCCTGAATATGATTGTTGTTGACACTGACTGGCGTTTCGACAACCTTCAGCTAATAGCGCGATTCGCTTTGTTTACTGTAGAATAGAATATGACCGATCAAATCGTCATGCACCTGCGTTACGCACCTGCTAAAATCTTATCCAGTGCTAAGTGGGGAAGAACGTCGTCCGAAGGTCAAAGCTTAGTGGCCAAGCGCCCCAAGAAAGTGACCCCCCCACCAAAAAAAAAAAAAAAAAAAAAATTTGCAAGCATTCAGCTTTCCGAGCGAGGCACCAAGTGCCGAGTAAAAATAATGGGCGAAAGTTAGAACGAGAGCAATAACTCGAGCCGAAACGATTCAGCTTAGTGTTACGTAGGCTACCGGTTTGCTCTCTTTATAATCCTAACCCCGTTTGTCACCGAGAGTGGACGGTTATAGGCTACTTTTCTTGCTACAAGTTAAGTCAAACGTACCTTTGCCGCTTCATCCTTTTCAAAGTGTGTTTTAAGCCAGCTATTACGCAAATCAACAACTCCATCATGGATCATGTCAGCAACTGCTTCCTCAAAACTGTCACTAGGGGACAAACCTGACAAGTTTATCAGAAATGGTCGGAAATCTGCGTTTGGAAACGCGAGCATCAAGTACAGTGGAAACCCCACTCAACAGACACCCGCTTAATAGAGAGGACTGGAAGTTACCCTGCGATCAGCGGTTTCTCTCGTCCCTTTGCCATGGTAGCAAAATGTCTGGATCTAAAAAAACCGTGGTCCTGCAAATATGGCAGGCGAAAAAGAAAAGGAAAAAATTGGCATGTAAGACTATCCTATATATGATAGTACGCAGGATCAAAACGGTAACGCATACTCTTCTTCCATTTTTCACAATACAAACGGCCCTCTCTGTCAAGAAAGATCAGTCGAGATCCAGAAATGTTGATACCATGGTAACGTGACGTCACACGTCTCCTCTCTATACGGACACCCGTATATAAAAAACTGTTTCGTTTGCCCTAACAAAAAACTCATACATTTTATTTCTCTAAAACTAAACCGCTTAATACGGACACCGGTCAATATAATAAGGACAACGGATACCTCTCTGTTCCTCGAGTCACAAACTCTCATTATATCGGTCAAATTCCGTTTGGCAAACAATGGGTATCTGCGTGCGCACGATATATTTTGACTGTGTGCTTATTGTAAGCAGTCTGACATGTTTGATTTTGATCATTCAGTTTTTCTTTCGGTGTTTGACCCTTATCAAATACTAGCGTTTTGGCCAAATATTAGTGTCACAGTAAATATCCTTGGCTTTTTGCTTCAGTCATTGCTCCTCTGTATCTCTGTATAAAGAATGTGTCCGTGGCATTTTCTCCACACAGCCTACTTAATACGGACACCCGGACACTACACACAGTATATCAGGTGCTATTAATATACGTAGCCCCTCCAAATATAAGCCCCCAAATCCGGTAACGCAAAAAACCCTCCGTTAATCGCCTTTCCAAATATAAGCCCCCCCTGGGGCTTGTACTTGAAAAATTGCCCTCAAATACAAAGTGAAACAAGCAAAAACGGTAAGTTGACTTCCATCTATAAGGCTAGCCCAATCGCTTTGAAACGCAAATTTCCCTCCGTAGATAAGCCCCTCCGAATATAAGACCCTCCAAAAATAAGCCCCTCATAAAGGGCCTTTGAAAAATATAAGCCCTGGGGGTTGTTTTCGGAATTGTACAGTATGTCGCTTGTCGCCACTTCATCTATGTTATGCACTGTTTCAAGGCCATGTAGCTCGTCAGAATTTTACCCTAACAGGGACTAACTACAGCAGGGACGTGTCAAGGGAACAATCCAAAAACTTGCACACTGTATACATCCAGCTCTTTCTGCCCTTTCAGACAAAGCTCCACTACCGATCATTTAGTTTTGATACCTGCTTTCTTGCAGATGTATTTCATAATGGCACCAGATTGAGCCAGGATTTTTCCCTCAGGAGTCACGATAAATGGCATCTGACCAAGTGGTGGTCTGCCAGCTGAAAACAACAACAATTAACAATCAATCAATCAAATACTTTATTTAACTTCGAATTAGATGATAGCAAAATTGCTAATATCTCTACAGGCATCCCAAGCTCGTTACCAGGGGTAACGCAATAGAGCCAAAAAGTTGACTAAATCAATGAATTCACACTGAAACACCCAGAAATACATAAAAGGTAAACCTTCTTTATTTGGTTTATTGGGAAGTTTCCCCAGCTGTGGCGTGGTCTACCTTTCACGCAGCGCACGCATCATTCTTATTATGGGCTATGGGTTGGTTACAGTAAGCCCATAAATGGACTGATAGCGGCTGCCACTGGCGCCCTTGTATGCTGATGCCCGGCCCCTCCCAGTTTTTAATGGAAAAGGGAATGGGTTGTGTTTCAATAGAAAAATGGCTATCTTCAAAGATTTAATCTACCATAACATCATGGGTGACAAATTACTCCTTGTCATTGAGACAAAATTTCACCATTTATAATTTTACATGTAAAAATGACCAAATTGCTAAAGGCAACGTTCTGTATATTTTAGTGCCAGGATCAACCTGATTCCCAGGATTCTCTGCTTGGAGAGCGCAGGCAAGAGAAAGACACCCTGGTTGGGTCTGGTCACATGCCTCATAGATTCTGGGAGATGTAAACAAATAAACGATTTGGGGAGGGGCAGATAAGTGGGAGTTCTGTCCCTACGGAGCATTGGGGGATTCTAATCACGGATGAGTTCAAGAAAACGGTGCGAATGAGGTTGTGCCAGGATCACAAACCGGCATCATGGCATTAAAAGATGCTAAGATGCTTAGAAAACTTAACAGAAAAAAAGGATTCTAATTTTTTATTTCAGTTGAACTTGTCCACAATGGCTGCCATGGAGACAAAAGAAAGTGGCCGTTGTGGAGGAGTGACTGTCAGTGGAGGTTAGACTTTAGGTATTTTGTCAAAAAATTAAGAGAACCGTGAACTAATTTAAAGCCAAAATTTTATTCTCTAGACTTCAGAGTGCTATGGTGGCCGATAGCTAGGTGGAGGGTGTTGACAGGCCAAACACGACTCAAAAACCCACCCTTTTGACAGTGAATTGTCACTGTCACCCATGATATCAATATGCCAAATTAAATTCACACTCATTTACAGGCTTTCAGTCCAAAAAGGCACCCTGCACAAGATGCTAAATGGTGAAATTGTATACCTGGCCTGTCTAAGACCCAACACCCTGAAAACCAAACCTTGTTCAGCAGCACATCCTGGTTAAAGTCAAACAAGGGAGTACCCCATGGAAAAATTCATGGCAGCCCCCTTTTTTTGCCATGTCCTCTGTATTCTGTCAAAACATTTAAACAATCCCCCCCCCCCCCCCACCTGCTGTGGTATACGTAATGTATGGGGCCTAAATGAGTATGCGCTGAACGTGAACCTGTCCCCTTTAGTATTTGCCTTATTTACTACCACTTTCTTTGGAATTTCAAGCTTATAGCAAGCAGTTGAACGCTGACTGACTTGAAGACAAGAGACCAACTTATATTATGCCATTGTGCATTAATTAAGGTGTATTCTGATATTTGATCGTGAGTATTGTATATGAAAAATATTAAACCACTCGGCAAGCATGACAAAGCAGTTTCGTTTCAGAGGTGTGACGAAGCATGACGCCAAGTGTAGGAATAGTCAACTCGACCTGATTAAATATGCACAGGCCAGCCACATAATTTTTAAAATTATATGGTACCAAGAAAAGAAAGAAATAGGACTGTTCAATATACGTTTATCAAAGTTACAAAACGAAAACCACATGCAATCGAACGAATCCGTTTCCGACAACGCGGATCACTGTCATGAAACCGATAAAATTGTTGTATGCACAGCACGAGCTTCATTTTCCATAACTTTTAATTCATTGTCACTGAGAACTCGACCAAATTCAGAAAACAACCAACTTGATCTTATGTCAGTTCTACTTACACTCTTTTTCCTTGGGCCATTCTTCTCCAAGACTCTCTCTATCCTTGGGCCATTCTTCTCCAAGACTCAATCGAATGTCTTCGAAATCAATTTTCGCAGCTGAAAATGCCCATCTGTCTATTTCTCCTAAAGCACGGAATGAAAAATAGTAAAGCTTGTAACCTGACATATTTCGTCTTTTTCTTTCTTTTCTTCTTCTTATTTCTAAGCACACCTACACCACGAACCAAACGACTTCCTACCCGTAGCTGGACTCCGTCTGAATGATACGGTCAGGCAGTCAGGCAGACGTCCCGGCGGGTATGACTCAGGCCCATCATATGACTCAGCCATTTACAGTCAAAACAGGTCAAGCGTACCCCTAGTCTCCACTAGTGGGGAGGAGCGTTGCGTGACGACCTTAATAACGGCTGCGAAGGAGACTAGCGTACCCCCAAGATTCTATTAATGAATTGATTATTTGAAAAAATGAATCCGCTTAGTGGTTTCACAGGCAGCCCAAACCGGTCAGTATAAAATATGGACTACGGACTGCGGACTGGGTATAAAATACGGACTAGGTATAAAACGCGGACTGGAAAATACGGACTGGGTATAAAACACGGACTAGGTATAAAACGCGGACTGCAGGCTGCGGACTGGGTATAAGATAGGAATTCTTGGTGGATGTTTCTGAATCAAGAGCCTGACAAAAATTTATCGTTTTCAGTTCTAAATGAATAAGAACGAAATAGAAATATGCGATCGAATTTGAAATGCATTTGAAGAATTTTTTGTTTGCGCTCAAAAGAGAATGATCTACTCTTGTGCTCTAATCTGTAATATTTAATGACGACATAATGGCCGTTTTTATACTAAGGACGCGTTGGCCGTTTTTATACAAGAGGACGCATTATCCGTCCAGACGGATAATGCGTCTATGGCCGTTTTTATACTAAGGACGCATTATCCGACTGGACGAACTTGGGCGAAGATTTGAAGTTCGTCTGGTTATGCGTCTCAAGTATAAAGACGGGCACGAGACGCATTATGCGTCTGGACAAACTTTCCTTCGAAATTATCCGTCTGGACGAACTTGGGCAAATATTTTGTAGTTCGTCTGGGTTATGCGTCTCTAGTATAAAGGGGACTTTACGAACCAGAACGCGACGCAGCCTGAAACGTCACCGGAAGTAATTTGCTCACAAAGTGCTTTGCTGCGCATGCTTGGCGCTGAACTGCAACGCGTCTTCTTCACGTTCAGAACACGAGGTTGGCACTTGCAGCGTTTCCAGAAAACGTGAGTAGTTTCTGCTGAATTTGGCCTAGGATTAAACTTTCTTTTGCTTCCTTATAGGCAAAGCTGTTTTTCTAAGTCCATAAAAATGTTATTTATTGTAAAAAATACCAAACAAACATTTTAATTTGCCTTTTATCGCAGGTCAATTGGTTACCGCTATATGATGAATGGAGAACATGCAGACCCGCCGAGTTCGATACCAAAATCGAAAAATGGCAAGTAAGTCCAATTTAGTTTATTACAAGATTCAATTCAATTTCCTGTCCTGCTTAACTATAAGATTTAAGTGACTTTAAACTTTACATTTATGCTCTTCATTGAAAACAAACTAAAACAGACTGTTCTTTTTGTCACGCAGTAATGTGATGTACTGGACAAGCGAGCACGATGTCGTGTTATGCAGAGAGGTTGTTTCCGAGAATCCGTTCAAAACAAGAAAGGGTTCGTCACAAAGAAGCGAAATTAGGGATAGAATAGCCAACACTTTGAATATCTGTCCGAAACTCAGCCTTACACTCATCATCTGTCATAGAATCAAGATCGAAGCGACCATACTTCCAACAAGGAAATTCGAGATTTCCAGAAGAATTTAAATCGTACAACAGAGCAAACTCTGTATCATCAATGCTTCCATCTTGATAGGCAAACAATAAAGCATCCCTTGCCTCTTTGATGTTGCCATTTATCATGTATAACACCACTGAGCTATAAAATGAAAATGTGTTTTGCGGAGTTTAAGGATTTGCATTGCTCTGCCTTTGTCGTCGCGTTCGCATCCGTAACTTTGTTTTTCCCGCGCTCGTGACGGCGTTCTCGCCCCCGGCCCTTCTCGGTTTCGGTGTTTTCAAACTGCGTCGCGTTCTGGTTCGTAAAGTCCCCAAAGACGGGCACGAGACGCATTATGCGTCTAGACGAACTACCTTTCGTAGTGCGTCGTTCAAGACGTATTTCGAAGGAAAGTTCGTCCAGACGCATAATGCGTCTCGTGCCCGTCTTTACATTTGAGACGCATAACCAGACGAACTACAAATGTTTGCCCAAGTTCGTCCAGTCGGATAATGCGTCCGTAGTATAAAAACGGCCATAGACGCATTATTCGTCTGGACGGATAATGCGTCCTCTAGTATAAAAACGGCCAATTTCTGCCTAATCAGGCCTAGCCTGTTCCAGGGTCCGAGATAGTTGGGTCCACTGAAAGGTGCTGAAGGGTTGAGAAAGCGCGAAAATGTAACCGGAGGAAACTGGGTAGTCTCCTCTATATCTGAGAGCCTGGAACAGGCTAAATTAGGCCTGCAAATGAGTATGGATTTTAGAGATCAGGTCAGAAAATGGGTGTGGAAAATGAAATTTTTGTATTCTGAAATAGGGTAAGAATTTAGAAAACCAGGAAGCAGAACCCCACCAAAAAATTCCTAGGAGTACCCCCTTCCGGAGTCCAGGAGGAGGGTATAAATCATGTCATCATAATCATCGCGTAGAATATAACGTTGGGTTGGATGATTCAAATTTCGGTTATTATTCAAGTATAGTTGAGTAATCCCTCCCCCCTAAATACTGCTTTTTTTCTTCACGGAATGCCCCTATACTGACCTTCTCGTCTGAGTTCTTAAATTCCTCATATTCCCAAGGCTTTATTTGAAACGGAATAGAGGCATCTTTAAGAATTTTACTCAGACTCGGCTAACACCAATACTATTGATTCTTTTTATTCGGTGCTTCTTTAATCGGTTCTCTTCATTTATAAAATTCAGGTTTAATTTCAGTTGCCTTGAGTAGCAGCGTAACATTCCTTGTCAGTGCAGTTTGCTTTCCTTCTCCACATGACTGAGGAGAATATAGACTGCGCGTGACCGGCTTACGGAATGTTTTTGTGTGACGCAAGGAGCTGGAACTACTGTTTTATGCAAGCTGCTTTCCGTTTCTCTCAGTTTTAACTTTTTACATAGTTCGTAGTCCGTGTTTTATACTCAGTCCGTAGTCCGCATTTTATACCTAGTCCGTGTTTTATACTCAGTCCGCAGTCCGCATTTTATACCTAGTCCATGTTTTATACCCAGTCCGCAGTCCGTGGTCCGCAGTCCGCAGTCCATGTTTTATACTGACCGCAGCCCAAACTCTTTGGGAGTTCGTTGGACTTTGAATTTATAAGAGAATGTATTAAAATAAACAAAGTACGTCTTAATTCCAATTTTGGACAAAAATAGAAATAAAAATTACTTGCATTGTGTTTGCATTTTGTTATTTACTGTCTCTTCGCCTCTACAGCCATTTGGAAGCCGTTTTATCGACGTTTAAGATTTTGAGTTCTGTTGTACTAACAGTAAGAAAAATTTAGTACAATTCAAAATCTTAGACGTCGATAAAACGGCTTCCAAATGGCTCTAGAGGGGCTGGACATCCAGACCCTGAGATAAGGGGTGGGAGGGTAGGGTCTCGCAAAAATTATTTTCCGGCCCTTCGGGTCTCAGTTTGGTCTAAAAGTAAGGGGGGAAGGGCCGGGTCCCCCGGGCCCCTCCCCTGGATCCGCCACTATAATATTATGGGGGGCCTGTTTGGATAAAATTCAACAAGCGACATAGCCTTTGACAAACAAAATGGCGACAAACGACATGAAGATGAGATGAAACTGTGGCAGCGATAGAAAATTGCAAAATCAATAGTGAAATACCAGTGCCGGATCTAGACCTTGAGACAAGGGGTGGGGAGAGATAAAGATAAAGAGATAAAGAGGGTGGGGTGGCTGGTCTTATTTTTTTCGGCCCTTCGGACCTCAGTTTGGTCTAAAAATAAGGGGGGGGGGGCCCCCTCTCCTGGATCCGCCACTGAATACCGACAGTGACGACATGGCGTCCTCCTCAAAAGGCCAAACGACCGGTAGGGAAATTTAGACTAGGGGCATACTTATTCCCTTGAGAGGGCCTTATTATTATTATCCTATGATCTTAAGGCAAACCATGAAGGGGAGGAGAAGGGAGGCACTTCGTTGGTAGTTAAGATAAAGGGTGAGCGAAGCTCATCTTGGGCCGGTGGATTGCCTCTTAATCTTTAATCACAGTTCGTAACCATACATAACTGATACAAATGAACTAATACTAATATTTACAATCAAACAAAAATACAAAAATGGTTAACAGGACGGTAGTAGGGGGAAACCAAATTTCCATGCTAAGACATACCCTCCAAAAAGAAAAAAGAAGAAAAAAAGTTAATTAATTAATATATAAACAAATATTAAAAGACTATAAATTAGGCTATAAATTATAAAGCCTCGATGCCTAATAATAACGCATACACTTATATTAAAGACACTATGCCTAGTATTTTATATTACAGGAGATATGGCCCCGGTTGTTCAAAGGTTGGATAGCGCTACATATCCAGCGGATAATTGTTAATAATAATAATAATAATGTGCAAGATGCTTTGACTGAATAGTTTTTTAAGTGAAATTAATTGTAAAAGGGATTTTTATAGTTAGATTAGTATTAGTATTCGAATAATTTTTTTTTTTTAAATTGAAATGACTTTTTTAATTAATCCGAATTATTTTTTTAATAATAATAATAATAATAATAACAATAATAATAACAATCTTTACACAGGGAGCACACTTCACAAAGAGTGATATTCAGTGAGGCCCTGTAAAAGAATAGGAAAATAAATGATCTTACTAGATAAATGAATACATAATAGTAACTGTAATAAGTAAAAGTTAAGAATTGAAATTTAACTAATATAAGCTACAGGGTAAACATGTTAAATTGTCACTTGGTTCTAACCCTTTGGTGTCCGTATTAAAGAGGATTGACTGCACATCCATTTTTTTGATCCTCCTGAGCTTTTACTTGCAGGAAAAGCAGGAAGTCTTAGAGCAGCTAAAAAACTAATACTTATGAAAATTTTCACTTTGAAAGGATTCTTTATTTTGTGAGCAGATATATAGGGTATGCTTGAATTTCAAGCCTTTTCTGGCATGGTGCGGTATCTACATGCATATGGCGGCTGAGAAACACATTTGATGGGGGGGGGGGGGGGGGGGGGCTTATTTAATTTCGCAAAGACAATGGTATCAGTTCTCCATAAAGAACTAGAATGCAAATTGGAAAAGCTCAGTTTCAGAAAGTTGAAGGTTATGCAGCCCAGGATCAAAAACACATCCGACATTCCAACACGTGAATAAACCATCCCGATCCTGGATTAGTCAAAATGAAGTTTTAGAGTTATAATTGATTTTTAAAGTCTAACATTTACTGGTGATAAGTATTCATTTATCAGTAATAAGGGGGAGGGGAGGGGGGGCTTCACCCTGAAAAGGGAGGGGGAGGGGGTGGGGCACGCTTATGAGAGCGGGGGCTTAACAAACGATTTACGGTATTAGTGATATTGTGATATTTGATCTTAAGTATATGAAGCTTGAACACTCAGCAAGCATGACAAAGCAGTTCGTGATGCATGACCAAGCAGTTTCGGTTACTTTTTTGCAGGCGCGCGTGGACGCATGATTTCTCAAACACATTAATTACTCATGTGCTGATGACCCCGAATCAGCTTGCATCAATTGAGTCAGGTGTATGCATTTTGATAACCAATGGACATACCGATCAAGACACATTCGAGTAGTTCAAAAACTGATCAAGACACTGATCAAGAAACTTGAATTTTAATCAGTCTTAATACTAAATACAGTATATTTGCCGCTTCAATCATTACTTACAACAACAATAGGGCAACATATTATTCTTTCTTAGACACCGTTACATTAATTGTACAGTTCTGAAATTTTCTCTCCTGGAAAACAACATCCTTAAAAGCAAGAGATTCGTCTTGTTTTTCTGTGGTAGAACATGAAACTGCACTAACACTTGGACCTAGCATCTTTGAAACTTTAAACACATTTTCTTGCGTAGGCTTTTCGTACTGAAACAATGCATTAGAACGATGCGCCGACCTTTCGCGAATCAATTTTTCTTCCACCCCACCATTGAACAGGGAGGAAACACATGTACAGGTAACGCGCGCAAACTATGAGCGGTTTTACGTTTAAACCCAGCCGCCTCGCACATTTCAGGCAAAATCTTGTTCACGCTGTTAATACCTACGGCACTTTATCGAACGCGAACTTAAAGTAAAATGCAGTAACTTCCTTTGCATGACTCTCAACTAAGCCTATATAAAATCTAAATATCTCCACAAGGCACTGCTCGTGCCTTTCCTGCGTAGAATGACAAACGTGCTTAACCACTCGTGGCACATACTTAATATCACAAAGACCTCCATGATAAGTTTTGGAGGCATTTTCTTCAAACTTAATAAAATTTGAACCAATTTCAAAGTTGTTTACTACAATATTTCTGTGATCTCCCCCACGCAACCCAAAAACTTTTCCGTTGTAGAAATAGATCGTGTTCAATAACGACTTAGAATGTTGCTTTTTCTTGCTCGCTCAAAAACTCCTTCTCCTCCTTCTTGCACTTATAATGTGAAGCCCTTCTCGAACGCCATCCTTCCGTGATCTCGGCATCGAAGTAACGTCGGAACAGGACAAACCTTTGAAAAACAACACACCAAATTCAATTCCCAAAACGGTGCATCTTAAAATTCTGAACCGTGATGCGGTCTAAAAGTTGTCAATTACCTTTTGTCAGTAGCGTCCTGAGGATTCAAAGCTTCGGATCCATTTTTCTCCTCCAAGTAACGCTTGACCGCACAAAAGATACCATAAACAGTCTAGGGAGTTTCCGTGTGTCAGTGATTTTATGTTTGGTTCAAGTGTGTATGACTCGGAGATTTTTAGCTCGTGCTTACCAGGTGATTTGGGCGTCAATTATTAGCCAATTAGCTTTGAGTATAATTTTATCGGCAGCACTAAAAAATGGAATCCGGAATCCGGAATCAAATATAAATGATAGAAAAGAGTAACTCTCTTTAAAATGAAAGTTTTGTCTTCAACATAATTATTCGCAGTTTTGAAGGCTGTTTTTTCCATAGATTTTGCTTTCAAAAACTTTAAAAATTGCACATATTGCTCAAGTTAACCAGTTTAGTTAACCCGCATTGAACTTTGATTTGTAAATAAGGCGCTTGATATTCCAATGCATAAATACCGTAAATCCTCTATTATGCCTCCCTCTCAAATAAGCCCCATCCCTCTAATAAGCCCCCCCCCCCTTTTCAGGGCAAGAAAGTTAATAAGCCCCTCCTCTCTATTAAGCCCCCCCCCCATCCCCTCCCCTATTTATTCTTCACTAATAAATGATAGACTGTATTAAACAACCACGACTGTAAACTTCGTGTGTACTGATCCAGGATGGTTTATTTACCAACTGGAAGATCGGATTTGATTCTCATCTTCGGCTGCATGACCTAAAACTTCTTGTACTCGGGCTTTTCCACTTTGCATTCTAGTTCTTTATGGAGAACTGATACCATTGTCGTTTCTAAAATTAAATAAGCCCCCCCCCGTCTCTATTAAGCCCCCCATCAAATGAGCTTGAAATCAATTAGCCCCCCGGAGGGCTTAATAGAGGATTTACGGTAAGTAAAAATATAAAAAGCAACGTACGTCAGGGCAGATTGGCAAATAAAAAGACGGTTTCTCTTCTGCATAGCCCCTCATTTCAAACTAGAAAAGGATGAGATTTAATTTGGATCCTTGAGCGTTGCATTGTATAGCCCTACCCCCTCTAGCCTCCCGCGGTTACTTCCTTTGATGGCGAGATGCTTCGCCCAGAAGACGTATTCAGGAGTAAGGATTTTGTTCACTTGTTTATAAATGATTATTACAGCAAATGCTCACCATACTGAGCAGGAACAACGCTAATAAACAAGAAAAAAATTGCTTCACATATAGCAATCGAGTTTCGCACTACAAAGCATTTAAAATCAACAAGTGGCAATTTTGTACCCCTTTTCCCTTAAAAGTGGACATAGGAACGTAATGAAATTAAAATAATTTATGTACACGGCATTTTACTTATACTCTTCTTCCATGCCCCAATTACACATCCCCATTCAACTGAATATCTTCAAAAATTTGTCGACTACATGTAATTAATTCCTTCTCTTACAGGCAGCGGGAAAGTACGACAGCTTGTGATACTACATACGTATTTGCAGCACTGGGCAGCCTTCCTACAGCACTACATCAGGTGTAAAAACACTTGGGACATTGCAACTTATTTGGGCTTAGATAGCTTGCATGGCCATGATCTTGTGCTTGTGACCACCCTTCACCACTTGTCAAAGTTGCTAGTAATGCAAGACGATGGTCAAAGCTTGGAGGAACAACTTTCAATGAAGGGGAGGGAAAAGGCCGCTTTTTCGTCAGAGCGTCTCAACATTTTTGCAACTGATTTTGGCTCTACTCACCATGTCTGATACCTAACTGTCTGTGAGTCAGCTTTTTTTAGTGAGTTAGTTTTTTTTTGTTTGTTTGGTTTTTTTTGTCTCTGTTTAATAATGCGATTTGGACACAGCTAAATCAAAAAAGGCTTCTTTGATAATTGGGCATTGGACTATCAAAATAATCAACGCTCTTGTGACCTATGGTCACAATATGTTTGGGACGAATACAGCTTATCGAACTCGTAATCTTAATGTCACTTCTCATCATCCACTTCTTTAACATTAAAGTTATCAAATATTGGAACCAGCTGCCACTACGCGTACGAAATTCAACAAGTAACAAGGCCTTTAAAGCTGTCTTGACCTCTTTAAGTTATCTAAACCTGTGGCAATTATCGGAAAAAATCTCTAATAGAATAAGCGATATTAACAGTGATCATGCCATTTATTTACTAGCCAATCGCGATGTTGCTATGCGGCAAAATATCTTGTTTTAATAATTAATTTTGTCGTTCTCTGCTTTTAGTATTTTTCTGAGGCCCTGATATGTAGCGCCCAGGAACAAGCTTTGAGAACGAATTATACGAGGTTTCACATTGATCGCACAGCAGAATCCCCTCTGTGCAGAATGTGCGGAAGTAAGGGAGAAACGGTGGCCCATGTGGCGAATGAGTGCGGTAAGCTGGCGCAGACAGAATATAAAGGAAGGCACGATAACGTGGCGCGGTATATCCATTGGCAACTTTGTGGTAAATGTGGATTGGAAAGAGCTAATAACTGGTGTGAACAGAAGCCGAAGAGAGTGGTGGAAAGTGAAAACTCCAAGATACTGTGGGATTTCACAATCCAGTGTGATCGGAAAATCGAGGCAAGAAGACCAGACATTGTTTTTATTGATAAGAAGGAGAGAGAGGTTGTCATAATTGATGTTTCCATCCCAGGTGATGACAGGGTGAAAGATAAGGAACTTGAGAAGGTAAAGAAATACCAATTATTGAAGGATGAAATTGCAAACATCTGGCGCATGCGAAAAGTCATTGTAATTCCTGTTGTTATTGGAGCCCTTGGAGCCGTCTCAATTAACTTTAAGGAGTACATGAAGCGAATCGGCGTGAACGTGAAGTTGGAAGTTATCCAGAAAACAGCATTGTTGGGGACAGCAAAGATACTATGGAAAGTACTGTCCCTGTAAGAGGAAGGAAAAGAGAGACCTGGGACCCGTGGTGACTTGTAACCGCTCCTAAGGACTATAAACCAGGCTGAACATCTTGCCTGAGTCTACAAGAAATGGACATAATAATAATAATAATAATAATAATAATAATAATAATAATAATAATAATAATAATAATAATAACGATGACGACGACGATGATGATCATGATGATAACGCATTTTTCTAGATCTGAATTCTTTACGGTATATCTTTCTCTCCAAAGGTTAACAAATTTTGTCCGCTGTTTGCCTACTATTTCACAAAAACTTCCGACCACCGAAAGTTCACCAGAAGGGGAGTTCACGGGTACGTTTCCACTGGTGTTCATGATCTGCATTAAATAATTCGTCACTGGAACTAGTGACAACATGAAATATCTTCTTACTTTTTTTTGCTTGCTTTTCGAAGATGATTACAAAAAAGAGGCGACAGTTTAAACACGCTGGAAGAACACAGGGCTCAAAACGCCACCTACCGAAACGAGTAGTATATCTGTTTATACCAAAGAATGTACGAGTAGTACTAAATGAAAAAAAAAAAACCGAATACAAAAACGAAAAACAGACAAAGCGAACTCACCTAAAAAGCTGTCTACTTCCTCATGAACTTTCTGTTGAATGACTGGATGGCGTCCAAGAAGATACAAAGCCCACGTGATACCAGCTGCTGTTGTATCATGACCCTAAGCAAAAACGCAATTAATTTAGAGTAAAGAAGTGTGATGTCTCAAACGTAACGTTTACGATCCAAGTGGCCGTCTTTCGGAAGCCCCGATAATCACCGGGCATAGAAAGCTGCTACATTAATTCAAGATCGAAGTTTTGAAGTTTTTGTAACCTGCAAGCAAGCTCTCCGGGGGGGCTCTGGCGGCGGGGGGGGGGGGGGAAAGGCGAGCATGCAACTACGACTCTGGAATTTAAATACCACCTCCAGATCCCCTGTGGCTCCCCGTCGACTGAGCTGTCTGATTTCCGCCAATCAGCGCGAAGCGGAAACGAGCGCGAATGCAAACAAGCATTGAAAAACACGTGCCAAGGGTTATGACGTCAATGTCATCTCCGCCAATCAGCATTTCTCCTTCCTTTTCCCGCCCCGCCGACAGAGCGCCCCAGAGAGCTTGCTCGAAGGCTAAAGTTTTTGCAGCTAACATATTAAAATTATCAGTTAACAAAACAAAATCAACTGGTATTTATTTTTATTCTTTAGATTCTGATTTGGATATTTGATTTCGAAACCGAAACGTTACCGAGACTTACGAGCTCCAGGCCCTTCCGCCCTTACGGCACCAGCTCCCAGGCTCATCTTGAACAAAACACGCTACTTAGAACGGTAACCCTTTCAGACTAAATATCAGACAAAAACTTTTACAACCAAATCAAACTGCTTTCAAGAAGATGAACAGAAACTCTCACCTCAAACATAAAAGTATCAACTTCTTCTCTAACACCTTCCCGTGACATGTCTCCAGTGTCGTAAGATTCCAGCAACAGATCGAGGAACGCTAGACGCTTCTTTCTTTTATACACACCATCGTCCTCATCAACCTCCTCCTTCTCCTTTTCCTCCTGTGTTTTACTTTTGATAGACGCTCTATCAGCAATCCTTTGGTCAATAACCTACGGATTGAAATAAGATTTACATTTACATGTTATTAGGTCGGTAAATCGTTAAGATATCACACCAACTGTAAAAATAAAAATAAAAAAACAAATGAATAAATAAATTTTAAAAAAATGAATAAAATACAGATATATTAATATATAAAATGATGATATAAAAGTTAAATAACGAAAACTATATAAACTATACACAACTAATATTTAAGAAAAGCTGATAACCTATACTTAAAAATTTCTAAGGGGGTTGACGAGACAATGGCCTCAGGGAGGCAGTTCCAGTCCGCTATAGTTTTTGGAAAAAACGAAATTTAAAAACGTCTTTATCTACATATGGCTTCCCCTCGTGCGACTCTCGGAGTGTTGAATTAAATATTCTCGGCTATCTATATCAATAAGACCATGAGTTAGTTTATACATAAGTGTTAACCTAGACTGCCTTCTTCTCGTTTCCAGCGTGGCCCACCCTAAGTCTTTGATTGCTACTTCTTTGTCGCAAGAAGGGATTTTACATCGGTAGTTTAGTTACGTTGTAGACGTTCAGATCATGTAGTGAGAAATTTTGATGTCGCACACTCTCGCAGTTTGCTATCAAGCTTAAGTCTCCAACAAAGCCGTTTTTTGTCACGTTACGCAACGCCACTCCCAGAGGAAGCGCGTTGAGTGACGAATTTCAAAAGTATTGTCTTAAAAATTACAATAAATTATTACGTAGTGTTTCTGCCATCAAAGTTTGCTCTGCCGTACACTGTTGTTTGCTTGGTCTTATTTTTAAGCCCTGGTGAGTTTCAAAGATGTCCCACAACAGATCCCTCACTAGAGATCTTAAGATTCTAAACCGAGGACGTCTAGGAGAACGAAATTTTCTCAATTACCAAGTCATGCGGGCGCGCGACCAGCTTCATTTTGGCGGAAAAACGTGATAGCCGTCGACGCTCTACTACGGGTTTTGTAAACGCTAGTTTCCATATCTCAAACCGCCCTTGGATACCTTGTGATGTCTACACAAAGTAATTGCATTTATGTATACATATATGAGTGAGCCCTGACTATAGTGATTAGGGTTAAGCACTAACAAGACTGATTAGGGTTAAGCACTGAAAATAATGATTAGGGTTGAGCACTGACTATACTGATTAGGGTATTAAATTACTCCAATTCCCTGCAGCGAGTTCGCGGTTGTCTAGTGGTTAGGGCATGAGAAAATAAATTGAGGACTCCGGGATCGACTCCTGCTCGTAACTCGAAAAATTTTTTATCTTCTTTAAAATTGAAGAGACTTGCATTTTGACGACATTTCTTGAGCAGAAACTAAGTCTCTGAGTCGAGAAACTTAGAAATTTCATGTAAGTGTAAGTGAAAAGGGAGAGGGCGGTTTGAGATATGGAAACAAGTGCTTATACCTACGGGTTTCAGGGAGAATGTCGTTGTGACGGAAACAAGTTATCAAATGTTGGAATTTTTTTTTCGGGGTAGGGCTTATTCTTCAATAAAAATATCCGTGCCAACTTTTTAGGATGAAAAAAAAAAATACTAAGAAGTTTTTTTTTAGAATATGCAAAAGCACTTGAAGCGGCACTTGAAGCTACATCTCGTTCACACATTAGATCATCATCATCAAATTCATCGTCATCATTATCATCATCATCATTTCTATTATTATCATTATCATTATTAATCGTTATTACCTTATTCGTAAAGTCGTGGAGAACTTTTAAACATCTTTTATGTTCTCTTCCAGAAGGCAATAAACCGTACAGTGTATCATTCCATAACCACGGCGATCTTTGTTGTCGCATCTGAATCAACTCACTCACTCTAGAAAAGAAACAAAAACTTAAAACTGTGAAAGGTTTGAACCCAGGAGTCATTTCAAAAGTAGGTTGAGTTTGATCGTCCGGGTGAACGTAGTCCTGAATAGGACTGTTGTTGTTGACAGTGACTGACGTTTCGACAACCTGTGCGGTAGTCATCTTCAGAGTCAAAGTGAGTTGTATCATGTCAGTAGATGGTATTATATACTCTGGTTAATGATCTGATTGGTCAATAAAGTCAAGATGTTATTGGTCGTCTGTCAGTTAAGCCGTGGTGTTATTGGCTATGAAGACTCGTAATCAGTAATTGGTGCGTTTCGATCCGTCTATTGTCACAGTTAAGCAGTCGTCTATTGTTAGTCAAATTGTCAGTTCTCCAGTCGATCTCTAGTAGTTAGTTTGGCTTCATCTCGTCAATAAGTCGTTTGTACGGCGCTGGTAACTGTTGGCTACGATTCAGTGGCGTTTGTTCTAAGTTAGTGAACCAGCTTTCCAAAGTAAGACGTTGATGGTAGTCTGTAGAATACGTTATACATGTCGCAGAGTCCCAGTCAAACGAGCAACGAGGAATGGTGACGTCAACAATCACATTGCTGAGCATCATTTACAGACGAAACATCAAATTGACTGGGACTCTGCGACATGTATAATACTAAATATAAGTCAATGAAACTTACCCTGCAGTTAGTTGTTGTTGTCCTTATTGCTCCAATGAAGTTTGTCAAAGTCTGCGGGATTGGTTTTTCTATCTGGGAAAGCTTCAATGCTTTCTCTATCTGCTGCTATTCTACTACTACGATCCTGGCATGTTTATTTTCTGTTGGAGTTCGAATTTCGTGCAAGAAGTTGTGTTGAATGAGAGCATGGTGGCGAAGATGGCATCTCACGTCTCCTACCTTGTATATTATTATTGTATATAGAGTGAATTTGAACAAATTGTCACGAAACTTCATTGGAGCAATAAAGACAAAACAACTAACTGCAGGGTAAGTTTCATTGACTTATATTTAGTATTTCCTACAAATTTTAGGATCCTATTTTTACCCCAAACAAACACTATAATTTTACTAGAACTGTACTGTGGCACTATCACAGAGCCTGGGTTACCTGTGAGCACACGGGGCCAATCTCCTGCTGAGTAGGGGAGGACTGGGAATGAGATTGGCCTTAAAGCAGCCGTTCTAGTCGTGACTGTTACATGTAGTAGAATCCAACTAGTGGTCTATTATGAATGCTGCATTCTGATTGGTTGAGCTACTACTAGGCTATATGTTATAGCCCACTAGTGGCGAAAAGCGCTGACTTGTTGGTAGCAAAAAAGGATTTTTTAACTAGCTAAAGTTGTTTTGTCTCGATATTTTTTACCAACTAGTTGGATTTTACTAAAACAATTATTCCTCTCCCCCTCATATCAAAGGGGCAACCAACCTTGTTCCCAGGTTCTCTCTTCTACCCGTCGAGAGACCCTGGTTGGGTTTGGTCACGTGTCTCCCAGAATCTGGGAGATTACAAACAAACGACTTGGGGGAGGGGCGGGTAAGTGTGAGATTTGTCTCTGCAAAGCATAGACGTCGAGGTCAGTGGATGTATCCGACCTTGTCTAAAGGGTCCTGTTTTTTATAGTTCCCGGACTAGTCAAGACAAAACCTCGAACGCCGAATCCTTTGACAGCGAAAGCGTAACTTCCTGCAGAATATCTGGATGTTTATCGGATGTTGCAAAGGAAATCACGGATTCTTCACTTGTGCAGTCAAAAATATTTTAGGCGGTGTATTCATACCGAAACGCAGTAGACTTGAATTGCCATTTCCATGTTATGGAGGCCACCTTTAGAAAGCAAACGTATGTATTTTGAAAACTATGATTATGCAGTTCGAAGGGGAGCCGAAAAGATGTATCAAGCGTTGCTGTCCTCGCCGACCTCGAAAATATTAAAATCAAACAGAAGCAACAGGAAGAGAGAATATGCCGCCCGGACTCAGTTCAATTGTTCAAATGAAAAGAGGTATTAAAAACAGAATCTTAGAAGAGTATATTTTTATCCAACGGCTCTGTGTTGTATTTTTGTCGTCGTTTGACCGTGAATGAAAAATGAATCCTCTGCTCTCAATGTAACTGCTATGTTTTGTCACCGCTAATGGTTTAGGTTTTGCATGTACTGATTCGGGTCGATTACCAGCCGCTGTCACCGACAAACGTTAATTCTTTCAATGCAAGTTCAACGAACAGGGATTTTCCCTTCAATGCCGATAAACACGCGCTTGTGTCTTACTCAGGATTGTAGATTTTAGTATCTAATTAGTGTCATCGGTTTAACTGCGATTAATTCGCTTGTTTATCTGGTGATAGCTCTGTTTTTATGTAGAAATTTCCCGAATTTCAGTTATAGTTGGAGGCTTAGCAAATCTGTCTTGCCCTTTCGATCATTGCGTGAACGGTGAAAACCTAAACCAGACAAAAAATTGAGAGACAAAGGACTCCTCCCTCGGAATTAATTTTGTTCTGGGACCACGTGACCAAACCCAACCAGGGTCTCTCGACGGGTAGAAGAGAGAACCTGGGAACGAGGTTGAGGGGCAACCATTTAATATTTGCCTTATTTACTGTCACTTTCTTTGCCAACAGGTCAACTACACAATTTATAGGAATTTTCAGCTTACAAGTAGTTGAATGCTGACTGACTTGAAGACAAATGACCAATTTATTTTAAGTCATTGCGTATTGAGGTCTATTGTGATGTTTGATCGCGAGTATATGAAGCAAACCACTCGGCAAGCATGACAAAGCAGTTTGTTTCAAAGGTGCGAGGAAGCATGAATAGTCAAATCGAGCTGATTAAATATGCACAGCCAGCTACTTAATTATTACAATTCGTCACGAGGCAAAATGACCTGTAGATAGAAACAAAACCGTTCAATATACGTTTTAAATATCAAAAGGTACAAAACGAAAACCTAATAATCTTGAAATCGAACGAAGCCGTTTCCGACAACTGTCACTGTCACGAAACCGATAAAATTGTTGTCTGCCCAGCACGCGACAGTTGTGCAGGGTTTGTTCATTTTCCATAACTTTTAATTCATTGTCACTGAGAACTCGACCAAATTCAGAAAACAATCAATTAAGTTTTCGAATGAAATTCACCAACTTGTTCTTATTTTCTACTTACTCTCTTTTTCCTTGAGCCATTCTTCTCGATTCAATCGAATGTCTTCGAACTCAATTTTAGCAGCTGAAAATGCCCATCTGTCTATTTCTGCTCTACCACGCACTGGAAAATAGTAAAGCTTGTAACCTGACATATTTCGTCTTTTTCTTTCTTTTCTTCTTCTTGTCACTTCTAAGCACACTTGCACCACGAAGCCAGACGATGAATTAAGTTAGTACTCAGGCTTCTGACGTCCATGAATGCAGTTGTCATGTCACTACAAGTCACGCAAGTAACGGCAGAAAAAGCAAGGACGAAGCTATTTCTTCTATTGGGTTTGTCAATACCGTGGATGCCAGAGGATTTTTATCAAACTGTGAGCAGTTTTACTTTATCATAAGTATTTAAAGAGCGGATCTGTGGAGCCAGGGTAGTTTGTCAGTGGAACAGGGATCCACGTCACGCTCGATCAATCAAACGTGACGGCTTATGTAAGTAGACATGACTAAGCACCCCCGTGGAGAGAGATGAAGCGAAAAAAGAAATGCGATGCGCGAACGCTATTTTCCCTCATCTCATTGTCTCCCCAGCCCTCCCCCCAACTTCTTCAGAGCGCTCTCTTTTTCATTTGCCAGTTGATACCAATCAAGTTGTTTCTATCATAGTCATCCTAGCTTAAACGGCAGGGGTCTTTTGCAGAACGCTCTGAATGGATAATACAGAACGCCAAATGACTCTGAATTTTAATGATTAGGGTTAGGAAACTGAGTGAATCAAGTTTCAGGTCAATTTTCCCGGTATAATGACTCTAAATGGAACCTGATTCACTAAGTTTCCTAACCCTAATCATTAAAGTTCAACCGTTTGGCGTTCTGCATTCTGCATTCAGCGTTCTGTAAAATACCCCTGCCGGCTTAAAACAAGAACAAAACAAATCTTGTCACCCAGACACTCCCACAAAAGGATCGCAGTTTTTACTTAGCACACCTTTTCGGATCATTTACCGAATTTAAGTACTAATTTACATTCCATTTCTCTTACACACTTTTTCATTCAACCAAATATCTAGTAAATTTATTTTCGAACCCACACTCCCCGAACCTCACCCTCAGCTCTTATCATGCTTATTGCACACTCTACCGTTGGAAGTATTAAATTGGCCTTGTACCGAGCATAAGGCTAAACAAACCTTCCAATACTAACTGAGGCTTTTAATAATATAGAATGAAAATGCTAACTAGCAGTGAGTCAGTAAACAGAAAAGCTGATTAACAACTATTAATTAATCCTTGACATGTACAAATCATGGACCATTAACACTTAAGACAGTGAGTTTCGTCAAAGCGCGGCCAAATGTACTTATTTCCGGATTTAAGTGATATAATTATAGTTTCATATGCGATAAGATGGGTTAATGGTAGAATATTGGCCTCCGGTGAGGGGAAAGTGTGATGTCATATGACGTCAAAATTAAAATTCACCGTTTTGAACTTGGTGGCAGCCATCATTGGCTTGAATAATTTCTGAGCCCGAAGTTTCGTAGTTGACAATGACGTCTGCAAAAATGTAACATTTTCTTTCAACAAAAGAGCTGAAGCTGAAAAGTGTCAAAATAAGCTTTACAGTGACATGTTTTAAGGAAAAATAAAAGCCGAAAGCACTGTGTAGGGAAGTCGCTGGATAGAATTATGGAGTCATTATAGCCAACACGGCGCTACGCTCCTCGTTGACCACCTACCATCTCATAAGAGGCATGTGACATCGTTTTTATGAAAATGAAAGTTATATGATTTTGCCTTCGAAAAACGATTAGTGAGTGGGTCAAATCTTAAACAAAATAATAGTGATTTGGTTTTTCAAACCCGCATCATTCTCTTAAAATGAATAAGTTCGTAAATGGTCACGTGACCAAAATGTGATTTTAAAATTGTGAATTACCTCTCTCTGAACACAAATTTTGCACTTAAACTTCACGGAAAATGCTAAAAAGAAGATGTGAAAATGTTTACAGCACATCTGAGCGTAACTATGAAACGTTGAACAAGATATAAGCAAGAAGTAATTTCGGCCGCTATGTTGGAGGGCAAGAGCATGCCCTCCAACACGGCGGCCAATACAAACCATACTATATTGCTGAAAAATCAAAGTGCCATAAAATATCTCCCTTAAATGCGTTTCCTCTCAAATTTCGGGTGTAAGATAATTTTTGTGTGCTCTAACAATTTTTGGCATCAGCAAGAGTCAAACTATTGTTTAAAGAAAGCATTGATCACGTGACCTCTTAGTGCAAGTGGCCTATTGTGGCTATGATTTTCACGGCAAACCATAAAGGAGGGGAAGGGTGCACTTCATTGGTAGTTAAGCTAAAGGGTGGGCGGGGCTCTTCTTGAACTGGTGGAATGCGCCTCTTAAAATGTACACACATATTGCAGGAGATATGTCTGCTATAGTTCAACATGGAGGAAAACTTCTGTTGTCGAACAAGGTCGACGGTTCGGAGAAAAGTTGTTGTTGTATCATGCGTTCAGTGGAGAAAAGATTTTTTAAGGCGACGTTTTTTGTTACTGAAAGTACATAAGTTTTCTCCACACCATGATACTTTTAAAAGCATTTCCAGCCATTTCAGAGGGCTTAAATTTAAAAGTTTTCCGGGGGAGCACGCCCCCGGATCTCTTACTTGCCTCAAGCTAACGCGTTCGAAGCGAGCCGTCCAATTGCAAACTTGTCCCTTCCCTAGAGACTTGCCCCTTCGGCCTCATTTGGTCCGTCTCCTCGTTAGATCGCTTCTCCGCGTAAAAAAAAACCTGGCAACGGGTCTGCCCCGGTTGTTCAAACGTTGGATAGCGCTATATCCACCGGATAAGAGACTATCCAGGGGATAAATGTTAGAGAATCCAATTGCAATTGCAATTCCCAGCACTGGGTAGAGATTTACCCAGTGGATAGCCTTATCCACCTTTTCAACAAATGGGGCATAGATTATAACATACAGTAAACAGGAAATCTCAAGGAATATATACTGACTTTATTTGTTTACTACAGTAAGCAGTAAATCTCAAATAATTAACAGTTAATGAATGAGGCTGAGTATCTTATGAAGAATTATGGAGATCGAGGAGAGGCCGTAGGCCGAGGCGGATAACACCCTCCGAGATCTCCATAATTCTTCATATGATACGAAAGCCGAATTCAATAACTGTTTTATTAGTCATTCAAAATAATTCCTAGTTTAAAAACATAGCTAAAACATGCGTACCTCCATCGATCCATCGATGTTCAGTTCATCTTCGATAGTGAACGTTTAGGTTGTCCAGCTCCGCAAATATTCTCCAAATAACAGATGCCGCCCTTCGAGTTGTCTTCTTGCTGTTCTTGCCATGTTTTTAGCTATTTTTTCGCCTAGTTCTTACTCTTGAAACGAGTGAAATGTCCGCCATTTTTTTAAGTTCACAACCAAAACAACTAAACCTCGTCCCCAGGTCTTCTCGGTTAACGGTGCCTTAACCTGCGAAAACGCTGCATTTTTGACGTCATTTCCTCGTTAAAGTCAAAATTCTTCCAAATTTGGTCATCAGTAACTGGTTATGTGAATTAAACTTGTGCTTTTAGCCAATCAGAATCGGAGAAATATTTTGAATGAATAATAATATATATTCTATGCTCCTGTTCTAACTTTATGTGTACACAGTTGTGCCTACGTTAACAGTATGCCATAAGTATCACATCGAGAAGAGGCTTATAAGTCGGAAGGAGGGCGTTTTTCCACCCAAGCCTTTATTTCAGGTACGTCCAAAACACGCTTGTAATGCCCAGCCAACAGAGGAACCTTCTTGAATAACTCTTCGAGGTCTGGTGCTGGTTTACCATCATCTTTCTGTTTTTTCAACATCAAACCAAAGCTGTTAAAGAATTCAACGAACGACAGGTCGGCGTAGCTGAGCTGCAAAAAAAAAAAAAAGAAAAGGGAATTGAATTACCCGCTTGGGACAGAGTTCTTTTTGGTTTATTTTTTGAATAACTTAAAGTGAACAAGGCCGAATGAAAAACTATAATTATAAGTCGACCCATGAAAGGGAATCCGAGAACATTTCGCTGGTGGAATCTGGAATACAGCTCAAGGAATCCGGAATCCCACCAACGACTGGAATCCAGAATCCAAGACTGTCTTGTATATGAGGCAATATAAGAAAAACAAGACTGTCACTTTTCCCAACAGGCGTCCAACCTAGCCCTCCCGGTTACCAGTCCAATCCAAAACACTGAGCGACAGGAGTCTCGTGGGAGCCAGGGAACATAATTAACATGGAAAAGAATCGAGAAGAGAAATCGTTACGTCACGTTGCCATGGTAGCAAAATTTCTGCATGCCGGACAACAAACGAAAACGTCACTTAAATGTGGATTCGCACTGTTTCAGACGTCATCGATCTTATTCAGTTTCATTTAGTAGGTCAAATGATAGCGAAATTTTCTGGGTTGAATCGGAAAGGACCGGCCGTATTTAAGTTCAGAAAAAGAAAAAGAAAATTGTTGTGTTGTGTGCACCTGCTTATTCAAACTCTTTTAACTTGTCAAATGTTGATTTTTTCAGGAGTTGAACTCTAAAGGACTGTATCTAAGCTTACAAAAAGAAAAAGGAAATCGTTGCCTTAAGTTTACGTCCTCCATGAAGCGTGAGTCGTGCAATGACGGCAAAGAAATGGACAAAAAAGCGTAATGCATCTATTGCTTTCTGCCGTTCTCGTTCCCGTCACCGTCGACGTTGCTTAAGCTCCCTACTGTCTTGTGTCTGGGGGAGAGGGGACAAAGTTTGTGGTGTGTCAAAAGGGTCCGGCGTCCGAATGAAAATGGCAATTTTTCTTTGCTGCTTTTGATATTTATCCCGAATGCTTAGTAATACTTACTTTGGCTCCGAGAAAGAACCCTTTGCCTTCGTCCTTGCTCTTAAGAAGAGCTTCATATTTCTCAAGTCGGGCAGGAAGAGTTGTTTCCAAAAACTCCTTCATTTGCGTCTCCTTAAATAAAGATAACGGTTGAGTAGGTATAAAATGACTACATTTTACGACATTTTGCAGGTTATTACGATCAAAGTATCCACTGTGAAATGTTTGAACCCATGAGTCATTTCATAAGCCGGTAGGTGGAGCATGATCGTCCGGGTGATCGTAGTCCTGAATATGATTGTTGTTGACACTGACTGGCGTTTCGACAACCTTCAGCTAATAGGGCGATTCGTTTTGTTTACTGTAGAATAGAATATGACCGATCAAATCGTCATGCACCTGCGTTAGGCACCTGGTAAAATCTTATCCAGTGCTAAGTGGGGAAGAACGTCGCCCGAAGGTCAAAGCTTAGTGGCCAAGCGCCCCAAGAAAGTGATCCCCCCCCTCCAAAAAAAAAAAATTTTGCAAGCATTCAGCTTTCCAAGCGAGGCACGAAGTGCCGAGTAAAAATAATGGGCGAAAGTTAGAACGAGAGCAATAACTCGAGCGGAAACGCTTCAGCTTAGTGTTACGTAGGCTACCGGTTTGCTCTCTTTATAATCCTAGCCCCGTTTGTCACCGAGAGTGGACGGTTATAGGCTACTTTTCTTGCTACAAGTTAAGTCAAACGTACCTTTGCCACTTCATCCTTTTCAAAGTGTGTTCTAAGCCAGCTATTACGCAAATCAACAACTCCATCATGGATCATGTCAGCAACTGCTTCCTCAAAACTGTCACCGGGGGACAAACCTGACAAGTTTATCAGAAATGGTCGGAAATCTGCGTTTGGAAACGCGAGCATCAAGTACAGTGGAAACCCCACTCAACAGACACCCGCTTAAGGGACTGGAGAGGACTGGAAGTTACCCTGCGATCAGAGGTTTCTCTCGTCCTTTTGCCATGGTAGCAAAATTTCTGGATCTAAAAAAACCGTGGTCCTGCAAATATGGCAGGCGAATAAAAAAAAGGAAAAAATTGGAATGTAAGACTATCCTATATATGATAGTACGCAGGATCAAAACGGTAACGCATACTCTTCTTCCATTTTTCAACAATACAAACGGCCCTCTCTGTCAAGAAAGATCAGTCGAGATCCAGAAATGTTGATACCATGGTAACGTGACGTCACACGTCTCCTCTCTATACGGACACCCGTATATAAAAAACTGTTTCGTTTGCCCTAACAAAAAACTCATACATTTTATTTCTCTAAAACTAAACCGCTTAATACGGACACCGGTCAATATTATAGGGACAACGGATACCTCTCTGTTCCTCGAGTCACAAACTCTCATTATATCGGTCAAACTCCGTTTGGCAAACAATGGGTATCTGCCGTGCGCACGTTATATTTTCACTATGTGCTTATTGTAAGCAGTCTGACATGTTTGACTTTGATCATTCAGTTTTTCTATCGGTGTTTGACCCTTATCAAATACTAGCGTTTTGGCCTAATATTAAACAAGTGTCACATTAAATTTCCTTGGCTTTTTGCTTCAGTCATTGCTCCTTTGTATCTCTGTATAAGGAATGTGTCCGTGGCATTTTCTCCACACAGCCAGTGCTTAATACGGACACCCGGACACTACACACAGTATATCAGGTCCTATATTGTTGTCCGTAGCCCCTCCAAATATAAGCCCCCAAATCCGGTAACGCAAAAAACCCTCCGTTAATCGCCTCTCCAAATATAAGCCCCCCTGGGGCTTGTACTTGAAAAATTGCCCTCAAATACAAAGCAAAAACGGTAAGTTGACTTCCATCTATAAGGCTAGCCCAATCGCTTTGAAACGCGAATTTCCCTCCGTAGATAAGCCCCTCCGAATATAAGACCCTCCAAAAATAAGCCCCTCATAAAGGGCCTTTGAAAAATATAAGCCCTGGGGGTTGTTTTCGGAATTGTACAGTATGTCGCTTGTCGCCACTCCATCTATGTTATGCACTGTTTCAAGGCCATGTAGCTCGTCAGAATTTTACCCTAACAGGGACTAACTACAGCAGGGATGTGTCAAGGGAACAATCCAAAAACTTGCACACTGTATACATCCAGCTCTTTCTGCCCTTTCAGACAAAGCTCCACTACCGATCATTTAGTTTTGATACCTGCTTTCTTGCAGATGTATTTCATAATGGCACCAGATTGACCCAGGATTTTTCCCTCAGGAGTCACGATAAATGGCATCTGACCAAGTGGTGGTCTGCCAGCTGAAAACAACAACAATTAACAATCAATCAACAAATCAATCAATCAAATACTTTATTTAACTTCGAATTAGATGATAGCAAAATTGCTAATATCTCTACAGGCATCCCAAGCTCGTTACCAGGGGTAACGCAATAGAGCCAAAAAGTTGACTAAACCAATGAATTCACACTTCCAGTGGCGTGGTCTACTTTTCACGCAGCGCACGCATCATTCTTATTATGGGCTATGGCTTGGTTACAGTAAGCCCGTAAATGGACTGATAGCGGCTGCCACTGGCGCCCTTGTATGCTGATGCCTGGCCCCTCCCATTTTTTAACGGAAAAGGGAATGGGTTGTGTTTCAATAGAAAAATGGCTATCTTCAAAGACTTAATCTACCATAACATCATGGGTGACAAATTACTCCTTGTCATTGAGACAAAATTTCACCATTTACAATTTTACATGTAAAAATGACCAAATTGCTAAAGGCAACGTTCTGTATATTTTAGTGCAAGGATCAACCTGATTCCCAGGATTCTCTGCTTGGAGAGCGCAGGCAAGAGAAAGACACCCTGGTTGGGTCTGGTCACATGCCTCATAGATTCTGGGAGATGTAAACAAATAAACGATTTGGGGAGGGGCAGATAAGTGGGAGTTCTGTCTCTACGGAGCATTGGGGGATTCTAATCACGGATGAGTTCAAGAAAATGGTGTGAATGAGGTTGGGCCAGGATCACAAACCGGCATCATGGCATTAAAAGATGCTAAGATGCTTAGAAAACTTAACAGAAAAAAAGGATTCTAATTTTTTTATTTCAGTTGAACTTGTCCACAATGGCTGCCATGGAGACAAAAGAAAGTGGCTGTTGTGGAGGGATGACTGTCAGTGGAGGTTAGACTTTAGGTATTTTGTCAAAAAATTAAGAGAAGCGTGAACTAATTTAAAGCCAAAATTTTATTCTCTAGACTTCAGAGTGCTATGGTGACCAATAGCTAGGTGGAGGGTGTTGACAGGCCAAACACGACTCAAAAACCCACCCTAGTGACAGTGAATTGTCACTGTCACCCATGATATTTAAAATTTAAAATTTACACTCATTTACAGGCTTTCAGTCCAAAACGTCACCCTGTACAAGATGCTAAATAGTGAAATTGTATACCTGGCCTGTCTAAGACCCAACACCCTGAAAATCCAACCTTGTTCAGCAGCACATCCTAGTTGAAGTCAAACAAGGGAGTACCCCACAGCAAAATTCATGGCAGCCCCCTTTTTATGCCATGTCCTCTGTTTTTTGTCAAAACATTTTAACAATCCCTCCCCCACCTGCTGCGGTGTACATAATGTATGGGGCCTAAGCACACAGGGGGTGGGGGAGTGGCGGTTGGGGCAAGCTCCTGCCAAGTAGGCGAGGACCCTGGGAGAAAATTGCCAGACTGGCCAAAGCAGAGGTTCTATTCATTGTTATTTTATAGTGGGTTTATACCTCATATCAAAGGGGCAAACACTTAAAGGAACAGGTTCACGGTTAAGCGCATGCTCATAAATTAAATTGGTTTCTACCAATTTATTATTAATTCTATGGGTTAATAATCCCACTCACATGTATCTCAGCGATCTCAGAGAGTATTTCAAAGTAGAAGTATATTTCAGAGTAACCTGAAGTAGGATGGAGGAGTACTAAAATCGCAGAAAAATAAGTGGATTATGCCAACACTACCAACGATGAGTTTATTGTTGACCCGAAGGTTTTATTCCACGGCTGATTAATTTACAGCTATTTGCAAATATTTATTTATTTATAAATAATTTAAGTTGATCTAGTGCAAGTGACTGCCAGGGGAGTGTGCAGATTTGGTTCTTTGACACCAATATGGCATGATCATATTGCTTGCATAGACGATACCGTATGTCCCGGCAGAAAAGCAGCATTTTGACAAATGTGAATGCGCTGAACTTGAACCTGTCCCTTTAATATTTGCCATATTTACTGCCACCGTTCTTTGCGAACAGGTCAACTACACAATTTATAGGAATTTCTTTGAAGCTTACAAGTAGTTGAATGCTGACTGACTTGAAGACAAAAGACCAACTTATATTATGCCATTGAGCATTCATTAAGGTATATTCTGATATTTGATCGCGAATATTGCTGGTTTTCAGTGTCACGCCATTCAAAATAGATTAAAATCAAAATCAAAACCATTCGACAGATAAAGTCCAGAATCTTGGAAATGAAAGGAGGTAAATATACAAAGACCCTTGCAAAGATTTGGGTCGAAGGAATAATTCGTATACGAGATATCCGAAGAAATGTTTTACCCCAATTTATAGAGCTTTGTATGGAGACGCCATGCTGGAGCTCATCCGGATGAGCTCCAACATGGCGGAAGGAAACCAACAGAAACATCTGTTACCGAGTTTTGCTACAAAAGCGTGAATTTATTCTTCGAGAAACTCATAAACATTAAAGTAATACTTTTTTTAATACATGAACTGTTTAGATAGCAAAATTTCCTAAAATAAGTCATTTTTTTAACCTACATGACAGCTAGCTTGGCCGTCATGTAAATGCCGCGTCACGCAAAAGCTTAGAAATTCAAGCGTACTCTATCACAAAACGGTTGAAAACCAAGAATCCTTTTGAAGCGAAAATTTGTATGAAAATTAGTTTTGAGCTGGTCTAATGCATCGTGAAAGTAAAATCTCGGTAGGATCGATAGGTTTTTAGTTTGCATTTTGGTGAAGTTATGTGAAAACCAACAATATGAAACATATTTTAAAACCACTCGGCAAGCATGACAAAGCAGTTTCGTTTCAGAGGCGTGAGGAAGCATGACGCCAAGTGTAGGAATAGTCAACTCGACCTGATTAAATATGCACAGGCCAGCCACATAATTTTTAAAATTATATGGTACTAAGAAAAGAAAGAAACAGGACTGTTCAATATACGTTTATCAAAAAGTTACAAAACGAAAACCACATGCAATCGAACGAATCCGTTTCCGACAACGCGGATCACTGTCACGAAACCGATAAAATTGTTATATGCACAGCACGCGCTTCATTTTCCATAACTTTTAATTCATTGTCACTGAGAACTCGACCAAATTCAGAAAACAACCAACTTGTTCTTATTCATTTCTACTTACACTCTTTTTCCTTGAGCCATTCTTCTCCAAATTTCAATCGAATGTCTTCGAACTCAATTTTAGCAGCTGAAAATGCCCATCTGTCTATTTCTCCTTTAGCACGGACAGGAAAATAGTAAAGCTTGTAACCTGACATATTTCGTCTTTTTCTTTCTTTTCTTCTTCTTCTTACTTCTGAGCACACCTGCGCTACGAGCCAAACGACTTCCTACCTGTAGTTTGACTCCGTCTGAATATATGATACGGTCTGACTCGGGCCAATCATATGACTCAGCGATTTACAGTCAAAACAGGTCAAGCGTATCCGTCTCCACAGGCAGCCCAAACTCTTTGGGAGTTCGTTGGACTTTGAATTTATAAGAGAATGCATGTATTAAAATAAACCGTCGATTACGTCTTAATTCCAATTTTGGACAAAAATAGAAATAAAAATTACTTACATTGTGTTTGTGTTTTGTTATTTACTGTCTCTTCGCCTCTACAGCCATTTGGAAGCCGTTTTATAGACGTTCTTAAACGTCGATAAAACGGCTTCCAAAGAGCTCTAGAGGGGCTGGACATCCAGACCCTGAGATAAGGGGTAGGAGGGTAGGGTCTCGCAAAAATTATTTTCCGGCCCTTCGGGTCTCAGTTTGGTCCACTGTAATATTATGGGCGGCCTGTTTGGGTAAAATTCAACAAGCGACATAGCCTTGAAAAAGCAACATTTGACAAACAAAATAGCGACAAACGACATGGAGATGAGATGAAACTGTGGCAACGATAGAAAATTGCAAAATCAATAGTGAAATACCAGTGCCGGATCTAGACCTTGATATAAGGGGTAGGGGGGGGGGGGGGTCTTTCAGACCCTTAGATAAAGGGGGTGGGGTGGCTGGTCTTATTGTTTTCGGCCCTTCGGACCTCAGTTTGGTCTAAAAATAAGGGGGGCGGGCCCCCTCCCCTGGATCCCCCACTGAATACCGACAGTGACGACATGGCGTCCTCCTCAAAAGGCGAAACGAAGAAGTGGAAAAGCTCAGTTTCAAGAGGTTGAAGGTTATGCAGCCCAGGATCAAAAACACATCCAACACGTGAATAAACCATCCCGATCCTGGATTACTCAAAATCAAGTTTTAGAGTTATAATTGATTTTTACAGTCTAACATTTACTGGTAATAAGTAATCATTTATCAGTACAAAGGGGGAGGGGAGGGGGGCTAATTAACTTCCTTCACCCTGAAAAGGGAGGGGGGGGGCACGCTTATTAGAGCGGGGGCTTAATAAACGATTTACGGTATCAGTGATATTGTGATATTTGATCTTAAGTATATGAAGCTTGAACACTCAGCAAGCATGACAAAGCAGGTCGTGATGCATGACCAAGCAGTTTCGGTTACTTTTTTTCAGGGGCGCGTGGACGCATGATTTCTCAAACTCATTAATTACTCATGTGCTGATGACCCCGAATCAGCTTGCATTAATTGAGTCAGGTGTATGCATTTTGATAACCAATGAACATACCGATCACGACACATTCGATTAGTTTAATCAAGACACTGATCAAGAAACTTTGAATTTTAATCAGTCTTAATACTAAATACAGTATATTTGCCGCTTCAATCATTACTTACAACAACAATAGGGCAACATATTATTCTCTCTTAGACACCGTTACATTAATTGTACAGTTTTGAAATTTTCTTTTCTGGAAAACAACATCCTTAAAAGCAAGAGATTCGTCTTGTTTTTCTGTGGTAGAACATGAAACTTATCATAGAGGTCTTTGTGATATTAAGTATGTGCCACGAGTGGTTAAGCACGTTTGTCATTCTACGGAGGAAAGGCACGAGCCGTGCCTTGTGGAGATATTTAGATTTTATATAGGCTTAGTTGAGAGTCATGCAAAGTTACTGCATTTTACTTTAAGCCATCCAAAACTAAGTGCGCGTTCCATAAAGTGCCGTAGGTATTAACAGTGTGAACAAGATTTTGCCTGAAATGTGCGAGGCGGCCGGGTTAAACGCAAAACCGCTCATAGTTTGCGCGTTACCTGTGTTTCCCCCCTGTTCATTGGTGGGGTGGAAGAAAAATTGATTCGCGAAAGGTCGGGGGGTGTTACGAAAACTAAGACCCCTAAATTTACCGTTAAATTTGACCTAGAAGTCGGTGGAAGGGATCGAACATGATATAATTTGACAGATCAGACCTATTTCGATATTTTACTTTATATTTCGACGGATTCGATTTTAGGGGGTCTTAGTTTTCGTAATACCCAAAGGTCGGGGCATCGTTCTAATGCATTGTTTCAGTACGAAAAGCCTACGGAAGAAAATGTGTTTAAAGTTTCAAAGATACTAGGTCCAAGTGTTAGTGCAGATGGCGTTCGAGAAGGGCTTCACATTATAAGTGCAAGAAGGAACAGAAGGAGTTTGTGAGCAAGCAAGAAGAAGCAACATTCTAAGTCGTTATTGAACACGATCTATTTCTACAACGGAAAAGTTTTTGGGTTGCGTGGGGGAGATCACAGAAATATTGTAGTAAACAACTTGAAATTGTTTCAAATTTTATTAAGTTTGAAGAACATGCTCCTTCCGTGATCTCGGCATCTAAGCAACGTCGGAACAGGACAAACCCAGTTTGAAAAACAACACACCAAATTCAATTCCCAAAACAGTGCATCTTAAAATTCTGAACCGTGATGCGGTCTAAAATTGGTCAATTACCTTTTCTCACTAGCTTCCAGAGGATTCAAAGCTTCGGATCCATTTTTCTCCTCCAAATAACGCTTGAGCGCACAAAAGATACCACAAACAGTCTAAGGAGGGTATCTTCACTGGACTATTTAGCTACCTCCATCACGAATTTTGACAACCAATAATTCAGCGACAGAGCATCCATTCCGGCAGTATCTGCGCTCAGAGCGGTAACCTTGTGTAAATCGTATAGTCCTTAGAGAGACCACCACAATCTAATACCGGAACTTGAACCTCTCTTAACCTCTTCCATTCGGCAAAAATCATGCTCCCAGCCCACTTGTTTTTATACTTAGTTGAAGATGGAACGGCGTCATTCTATTCTATATTCTTCGGAAATAATTCCACTAAATTCTCACACTAGTTTGAGAAGCCAGCTCAAAAACTCGTGCTTCGGTTTTCATCAGGGGTTCCAAACACCTCGAAACAATGAAAGCACTCAGCCTTCGCCGTCGTGCTTTCATCCGTTTCTCTGTGTTTGGAACCCTTGATGAAAACCGAGGCACGAGTTTTTGATCTAGTACGCCAAGCTCTAAAAATCGTTAACTCGACCTCATTAGATATGCACAAAGTTCCAACAAGGAGGAGAGATATAAACAAGATCGTTCAAAAAAACGTTTATCAAAACGTAAAATCATGCAATCGAACGAAGCGAAGATCACTGTCACGAAACCGATCATGATACATTACAATTGCGTGCATAGCACGCGTCACTGCTAAATTACCAAATTCAGTCAACACCAGGACACTCAATGGGTCTTTCGAATTCACCAACTTATTCTTATCTCATCAGTCTCCGACTTACACTCTTTTTCCTTGAGCCATTCTTCTCCATTCAATCAAATATCCTCGAAATCAATTTTAGCAGCTGCAAAAGCCCATCGGTCCATTTCTCCTCTTCGGTGCACGGACTGGAAAATAGTAAAGCTTGTAACCTTCACCGGACATATTTCGTGTTTTTCTTTCCTCTTCTTATTGTCTTTTTCTTACTTCTCTTCTAGGCACACCTGCACCGTGAGAGTTTCCCTGTGTTTGGTTCAAGTATGTATGACTCGGCGATTTTTAGCTCGTGCTCACCAGGCGATTTGGGCATCAATTATTAGCCAATCAGGGTTGAGTATAATTTTATCGGCAGCAGTAAAGGATGGAATCCGGAATCCAGAAACGGAAACGGAAACGGAATACGGAATCAAATATCAATGATAGAAAAGAGTAACTCTCTTTAAAATGAGAGTTTTGCCTTCAACATAATTATTCGCAGTTTTGAAGGCTGTTTTTTCCTTAGATTTTGCTTTCAAACACTTTAAAAATTGCACATATTGCTCAAGTTAACCAGTTTAGTCGACACGCATTGAACTTTGATTTGTACATAGGGCGCTTGATCTTTCAATGCATAAATACCGTAAATCCTCTATTATGCCCCCCTCTCAAATAAGCCCCCCCCCCTTTTCAGGGGAAGAAAGTTAATAAGCCCCCCCCCCATCCCCTCCCCTATTTATTCTTCACTAATAAATGATAGACTGTATTAAACAACCACAACTGTAAAACTTCGTGTGGACTGATCCAGGATGGTTTATTTACCAACTGGAAGATCGGATTTGATTCTGATCTTCGGCTGCATGACCTAAAACTTCTTGTACTTGGGCTTTTCGACTTTGCATTCTAGTTCTTTATGGAGAACTGATCCCATTGTCGTTCTAAAATTAAATAAGCCCCCCCCGTCTCTATTAAGCCCCCCATCAAATGCGCTTGAAATAAATAAGCCCCCGGGGGGCTTAATAGAGGATTTACGGTAAGTAAAAATATAAAAAGCAACGTACGTCAGCGCAGATTGGCAAGTAAAAAGACGGTTTCTCTTCTGCATAGCCCCTTATTTCAAACTAGAAAAGGATGAGATTTAATTTGGATCATTGAGCGTTGTATTGTATAGCCCTACCCCCTCTAGCCTCCCGCGGTTACTTCCTTTGATGGCGAGATGCTTCGCCCAGAAGACGTATTCAGGAGTAAGGATTTTGTTCACTTGTTTATAAATGATTATTACAGCAAATGCTCACCATACTGAGCAGGAACAACGCTAATAAACAAGAAAAAAATTGCTTCACATATAGCAATCGAGTTTCGCACTACAAAGCATTTAAAATCAACAAGTGGCAATTTTGTACCCCTTTTCCTTTAAAAGTGGACATAGGAACGTAATGAAATTAAACTAATTTATGTACACGGCATTTTACTTACACTCTTCTTCCATGCCCCAGTTACACATCCCTATTCAACTGAATATCTTCAAAAATTTGTCGACTACATGTAATTAATTCCTTCTCTTACAGGCAGCGGGAAAGTACGACAGCTTGTGATCCTGCATACGTATTTGCAGCGCTGGGCAGCCTTCCTACAGCACTACATCAGGTGTAAAAACACTTGGGACATTGCAACTTATTTAGGCTTAGATAGCTTGCATGGCCATGATCTTGTGCTTGTGATCACCCTTCCCCACTTGTCAAAGTTGCTAGTAATGCAAGACGATGGTCAAAGCTTGGAGGAACAACTTTCAATGAAGGGGAGGGAACTAGCAGTCAGTAGAAGAGGCCGCCTTTTTGGTCAGAGCGTCTCAACATTTTTGCAACTGATTTTGGCTCTACTGATACCTAACTGTCTATGAGTCAGCTTTTTTTAGTGAGTTAGTTTTTTTTTTGTTTGTTTGGTTTTTTTGTCTCTGTTTAATAATGCGATTTGGACATAGCTAAATAAAAAAAGGCTTCTTTGGTAATTGGGCATTGGACTATCAAAATAATCAACGCTCTTGTGACCTATGGTCACAATATGTTTGGGACGAATACAGCTTATCGAACTCGTAATCTTAATGTCACTTCTCATCATCCACTTCTTTAACATTAAAGTTATCAAATATTGGAACCAGTTGCCACTACGCGTACGAAATTCAACAAGTAACAACGCCTTTAAGGCTGTCTTGACCTCTTTAAGTTATCTAAACCTGTGGCAATTATCGGAAAAAATCTCTAATAGAATAAGCGATATTAACAGTGATCATGCCATTTATTTACTAGCCAATCGCGATGTTGCCATGCGGCAAAATATCTTGTTTTAATAATTAATTTTGTCGTTCTCTGCTTTTAGTATTTTTCTGATTTTAGTATTCTTATAATAATACAATTTTGATTTATATCACATGTTCATAATAATTTTGTAAATAGATTTTTGTAAATAGAGATATCCTGAAGTGATATAAGTAAGTTATCATATCTGGTCATTTTGACATACGGAACAATGCAATGATTTGAGTGACCACCAAACTTCTCAATGCGCAATTCCCAATGCCCCAAGCAACCTTTATTGAATCAGCTATATCTTTAAGGGGTGTTGCCAAAAATTTCCCGCAAGCAAAACCATTTCCAGCCTCCTTAAAAGACTAACACCGTACCTACTTTAAAATAGCAAGTTCTGCGTCATCAGTCAGCCTCGCTCCCAGGGCTTTTCAGTGTAGACTCAGGGGACGAGGTTGCATCATCACCGACGTAGTTAAGGAGGGGATTGAGAAAGGGTCCTAGGAGGAGGTTGCTAGGTAACGGCGAAAATGCAATGACAATTTCTTAAGAGCCAAATATCAAGGGTTTAGTTTGTAAAAGCGACTGCAACATAGCAATGACTTGGGCAGCAGAAGGAAAAAGAAGAGGAAGAAGACCAAAAACCACCTGGAGGAAGACGGTTGAAAAGGAAAGAGCAGAAGCAGGATGGCAATCGTGGGAGAAGGTGAAGACTGAAGCGGCGAACCGAGAAACATGGAGGGACCTCTCTTGAGGCCTTATGTGCCACGAGGCATGAAGAGGATACGTGTGGGGGTGGGGTGAGGTTGTAAAAAGTGGTATCAAATACAGATTACCCGTTCTCATGTTTATTGTAAAGAATACCTTATTGCTAACCAAAACACTATCTGAGACAGAATCTAAAGACTGCGACATCTTTACGCGGCTAATTTGATGTTTGCAGAACATGCTACTGTATATAACACAGCTATCATTTGTTACAGTTAATAAAGTAAAATGTAGAAATGTCTTGTTTCGAGAATCAACTGTTACTTACTACTAAACTTACCTTTTTTCAATGAAAGTAAAATACGGTGTCACCCTACCTAGCAATTCGCCATTGTCACTAAGCAGTCTATATATTTGATTTTGCATAGCATTGTTGTTCAACGATGTATTTTGCTCTAAAAACGTTTAGCTAACGTGACAAATATGCCTTTCTTTGGTCGGGTGACCAGTTCTCCACAGGTCCGTAGGTCATCAAAGGTCTGCGTAGACTCAATGGAGAAATTCCGCATCACGTGACACAAGACTATTTTCTCTTCCAAGAAGGCAAACCGCTGACCTAAAAAGAAAAAGAGGGCAAAGATAAGGAGAAATTAAATAAATCACTACTAACGATGTAACAAAGCGGCACTTTTTATTACAATCATTCTTGAAGAATTGCGCGCCCACTGAGACAGAGATCATAGAAATGAAAAACATACAACACAAAGACAACGAAATAACAACAACAACCTCCTTTGCTTAAGCGCGGCTGTATTAAGCACCAAGTACTCATTGAGGACACTTTTTTGTTTGTTTGGTTTTTTGTTTACTCGTAGTTTTTTTTTTATTCACTTGATTCCTTCGCCTGCTGGAGAGGAAACCGCCATTCTTACATGGTCAACTGAGTCAATAAGTAATGGTAACAGGACTGAGTGGAGTCCAATTCGGTCTGTAATCATACGAGTGATTTAATCACGAGTATGATTACAGACCGAATTGGACGACACGAAGTTCTGTTACCAATTAATCATAACTTTAACAAAATTTGTGATATGTAAGGCTCTTTTAAAAATCAAAACACAAGAAATTCCAAATTTTTTTGCTGGCAATGAAAAAAAAAAACATTTAAGCGCGCGCGTGATGGCGTGTACTGTCCATTTACTTAGGCATGACGCGTGCTGTCCTATTAAACTGTCCTATTAAGGCTGAAATCAGGGCAGCTGATAACCACTCAGATTTGAGAATTTTGTTATCGTTATGATTAGAGGTTTAACCGTTTCAACAAGCCAAATGAAGCTAAATGAAGTAACTTCTTTATTAGTTGATCAAAGACCTTGTACGACGGTTGAATATTCATAACTTTGTCGTAAAACCACCCGCCATTAAACTTGAGTCTTTGAATTTTGACTTCATTTCTACGACGTGTTAGACAAACTCACAAATTCTTATGTAACGACCATATGATTTAAAATATGAACGCAAACTCACCAATGCAGTTTCTTGGCCCCGCCGAAAAGGGTATATAAGCAAATGGATGTCTTCCTTGGCTATTTTCTGGAAGGAACCGATCTGGATTGAACTCCAGCGGTGCTGGCCACACATCCGAGTTTCTGTGAAGAGCAAGAGTCGCAACTCCAACAGAAGTTCCTTTGGGAGCTGTGTACCCATCTATAAAGCAATTTCAAGTCATGTCAAACTACGCGCTTCCAAGCAAAATTTGTTCAGGGTTCATACAAAAAATTGCAACCATTTATCAAGGACTTTTCAAGAGCAACATTAGATTTTCAAGGACCACCTTCTGGGAATATAATTTCAAGGATTGTACATAAATGCACATTTCCAGTCTATTCTAATAAAGCTTTAAGGCTTGAACTGTTTGCTTCACCAAGTTTTCTACATTTTTCGGTTCACTTGTCGTAAACTGATAGTTAATTATTGCATAAAGCATTGAACACTTTATGTAAATAACCTTTAAATTCTCTGAACTAAGATTTATATTCTGTCTTAGACAACCAAAACGCATCTAGCCTGTTCCAGGCTCCGAGATAGTCTGAGCGGCCCTTTGTCTTTCGCGTCTTCCCCACTATCTGCGAGTCTGAGAGCCTGGCTAAAAAGCATCAAAAAACACTTTCCAGGCCTCTTCATTCAAAGGTGAAAAAAATTTAAGGACTTTTCGAGGACTTGTACAGAAATATAAGGATTTTTCAAGGAAAAATGGAATTCAAGGACTTTTCAAGGGCTTCCCCTAAAATTCAAGGACGTTTCAAGACTGTGCGAACCCTGTTATTTCTCAAGCCCTCTCAGAGCAGTATTTCCAAGATAACAAAGACTTGAAAAAACAAACAAACTGGCCGCCAGAATTAATTGTGTCCCGGGAAAATAGTCGGCCATTTACAAGTTTCCAATTTTTTACTTTCCAAATGGCAGTTGTGATTGCAATGCAAAGCCTTCGTGTGCAAATATGGGGCTGTCCACACTTGGTACTTGGAAACGAGTACCTTAGTGTACCGGCGCAAAATGGTGTTGTGTTCACACCTTGAGTACCCGATATACGACTGTGTACATAGCTACTCCATATCGCCATGCCAGACGTCATTTTGAAACATGAGCCTAGCAACGGGTACAAAGCAGTGGACTGCCCCAGAACTAAAGAGGGTGTGTAAACAGGGACCCGGTGCTCACTTTGTGCCCGAGTAGGTCCCGGAAACGTGCCCGAATTTTTGCGTGGGTATTTGAAAGAAGGGTGTGTTCACATTAGTGCACAGCAAGTACCGTACTTGGGCAATGTGTCCGGCCACCATTACCAAGTGTGAACGCTGTCTATGACAGCTATAAGCTATTTTCAGATCAGACTTTGCACTTTCCCTCGACTCAAAGAACGACTGCGTAAGTGATTAAGGAATAGGAAACACAGAGAAAAATACTATACCCATATGGAAGTCTTCAGTAGTCGTTCGTGCAAAGAAAGGGACAGACGGGAACAATCGTAGGGCTTCCTGTGGGAGAAGGAATAAAAACAGTCAGACCCAGAATAATCCCGCATTTTTGCTACGAGTGCTGGATGGAGCCTCTCTCACGAGCTAAGATTTGTCAGTGCTTTCGCGGCAAAAGAAGGTGGGAAAATGTTATTAGCGCCATAATTGGCACAAAGAAACAAAAAATACAGTTTAACCTCCCTTGAACGGCCAACCTCGGGGTACCGGCAAGTGGCCGCTTAATGGAGTTTGGCCGCACAATGAGGTCCGTTCGTCATCAATAACAATAGGCTGATTTAGCAACAGAACGGGAACGTCATTTGACGACGGCAAAGCGCGCGAAAAGGACTAAACTCTACTTCCGGTTCCCAGTTTACCGCTGGGCCATTGGTCAAGCCAGCTGTTTGATTTGCGTGCGCCGTAGTCAACTAACGTTACCGTTCTGTTGCTAAATCAGCCTAATGTTTTGGCAGGAACATCATTTTATTTTGAAACAATTACGCAACGGCAGCATTGCAGGTCCACAACCGGTTATCACCGTCTATCTCGGAGGGTATTTTCCTTCACCATATTCTTGAAATAAAGCCAAACTAAGTGTATCAAGCACTTAATGGCCGCTTGCCCTGAATAGAGGTGACAACAATGGGAGAACTCTCGTTGGGACGGCCAAGGGGTGGCCGCGGCCACTTAATAGAGGTTAAAGTTCCCATTCTTTCTTCATCTATTTCGGGACTTTCGACTTTAAAACGAAACGAAAGCAAAATTAAAAGGCAGTGAGCTACCGTCAGTGGTGGCTATTTCCACTATAAATTAAATTTTAGAGTAGCATGTATTTGAGTATGAAGAACCAAATCGACTCTCACCTTAATAACACATTCAAGGTAACGCAGATCCTTTAAATCATCAACTGCTAACGTTTCTGGGCGTTTTTCTGAATAATAATAATGATAATAATAATTTGAGTTGGTATGTGAGAAATAGTAAAGAGGCATTACTCCGGAAAGTTGGAGATAGCAATGTAGTCGACATCTCAGAGGCTGTGGACCCAAAGGAGTACAAAGTGAATGAAGCAAAGGAGATGGAGAATGAATGGAAGCAGAAAAGAATGCATGGGCAGTATGTGAGAGAAAAGGAAGGTATTGACTGGGATAGAACTTGGCAGTGGATTGCAAAGGGAGATTTGAAAGGATGTACTGAGGCCCTGATATGTAGCGCCCAGGAACAAGCTTTGAGAACGAATAATACGAGGTTTCATATTGATCGCACAGCAGAATCCCCTCAGTGCAGAATGTGCGGAAGTAAGGGAGAAACGGTGGCCCATGTGGTGAGTGAGTGCGGTAAGCTGGCGCAGACAGAATATAAAAGAAGGCACGATAACGTGGCGCAGTGTATCCATTGGCAACTTGGTGGTAAATGTGGATTGGAAAGAGCTAATAACTGGTATGAACAGAAGCCGAAGAAAGTGGTGGAAAGTGAAAACTCCAAGATACTGTGGGATTTCACAATCCAGTGTGATCGGAAAATCGAGGCAAGAAGACCAGACATTGTCTTTATTGATAAGAAGGAGAGAGAGGTTGTCACAATTGATGTTTCCATCCCAGGTGATGACAGGGTGAAAGATAAGGAACTTGAGAAGGTAGAGAAATACCAATTATTGAAGGATGAAATTGCAAAGATCTGGCGCATGCGAAAAGTCATTGTAATTCCTGTTGTTATTGGAGCCCTTGGAGCCGTCTCAATTAACTTTAAGGAGTACATGAAGCGAATCGGCGTGAACGTGAAGTTTGAAGTTATCCAGAAAACAGCATTGTTGGGGACAGCAAAGATACTAAGGAAAGTACCGTCCCTGTAAGAGGAAGGAAAAGAGAGACCTGGGACCCGTGGTGACTTGTTGTAACCCGCTCCTAAGGACTATAAACCAGGCTGAACATCTTGCCCGAGTCTACAAGAAATGGACATAATAATAATAATAATAATAATAATAATAATAATAACGATGACGACGACGACGATGATGATCATGATGATAACACATTTTTCTAGATGTGAATTCTTTACGGTATATCTTTTTTTCCAAAGGTTAACAAATTTTGTCCGCTGTTTGCCTACTATTTCACAAAGACTTCCGACCACCGAAAGTTCACCAGAATGGGAGTTCACGTTTCCACTGGTGTTCATGATCTGCACTAAATAATTCGTCACTGGAACTAGTGACAACATGAAATATCTTCTTACTTTTTTTTGCTAGCTTTTCGAAGATGATTACAAAAAAAGAGGCGACAGTTTAAACACGCTGGAAGAACACAGGGCTCAAAACGCCACCTACCGAAACGAGTAGTATATCTGTTTATACCAAAGAATGTACGAGAAGTACTAAAGGAAAAAGACACCGAATACAAAAACAAAAAACAGACAAAGCGAACTCACCTAAAAAGCTGTCTACTTCCTCATGAACTTTCTGTTGAATGACTGGATGGCGTCCAAGAAGATACAAAGCCCACGTGATAGCAGCTGCTGTTGTATCATGACCCTAAGCAAAAACGCAATTAATTTAGAGTAAAGAAGTGTGATGTCTCAAACGTAACGTTTACGATCCAAGTGGCCGTCTTTCGGAAGCCCCGATAATCACCGGGCACAGAAAGCTGCTACATTAATTCAAGATCGAAGTTTTGAAGTTTTTGTAACCTGCAAGCAAGCTCTCCGGGGGGCGCTCTGGCGGCGGGGGGGGGGGGGGGGGTGGAAGAAAGGCGAGCATGCAACTACGACTCTGGAATTTAAATACCACCTCTAGATCCCCTGTGGCTCCCCGTCGACTGAGCTGTCTGATTTCCGCCAATCAGCGCGAAGCGGAAACGAGCGCGAATGCAAACAAGCATTGAAAAACACGTGCCAAGGGTTATGACGTCAATGTCATCTCCGCCAATCAGCATTTCTCCTTCCTTTTCCCGCCCCGCCAACAGAGCGCCCCAGAGAGCTTGCTCGAAGGCTAAAGTTTTTCCAGCTAACATATTAAAATTATCAGTTAACAAAACAAAATCCACTGGTATTTTTTTTAGCTACGACCTGCACTTTTATTCTTTAGATTCTGATTTGGATATTTGATTTCGAAACCGAAAAGTTACCGAGACTTACGAGCTCCAGGCCCTTCCGCCCTTACGGCACCAGCTCCCAGGCTCACCTTGAACAAAACACTCTACTCAGAACGGTAACCCTTTCAGACTAAATATCAGACAAAAACTTTTACGACAAAATCAAACTGCTTTCAAGAAGATGATGAACAGAAACTCTCACCTCAAACATAAAAGTATCCACTTCTTCTCTAACACCTTCCCGTGAAATGTCTCCAGTGTCGTAAGATTCCAGCAACAGATCGAGGAACGCTAGACGCTTCTTTCTTTTATACACACCATCGTCCTCATCAATCTCCTCCTTCTCCTTTTCCTCCTGTGTTTTACTTTTGATAGACGCTCTATCAGCAATCCGTTGGTCAATAACCTACGGATTGAAACAAGATTTACATTTACATGTTATTAGGTCGGTAAAATCGTTAAGATATCACACCAACTGTAAAAATAAAAAAAACAAATGAATAAATAAATTTTTAAAAAATGAATCAAATACAGATATATTAATATATAAAATGATGATATAAAAGTTAAATAACGAAACTATATAAACTATATACAACTAATATTTAAGAAAAGCTGATAACCTATATTTAAAAATTTCTATGGGGGTTGACGAGACAATGGCCTCAGGGAGGCAGTTCCAATCCGCTATAGTTTTTGGAAAAAACGAAAGTTTAAAAACGTCTTTATCTACATATGGCACGCGAAATTTAAATTGATGGCTTCCCCTCGTGCAACTCTAGGAGTGTTGAATTAAATATTCTCGGCTATCTGTATCAATAAGACCATGAGTTAGTTTATACATAAGTGTTAACCTAGACTGCCTTCTTCTTGTTTCATGCGTGGCCCACCTTAAGTCTTTGATTGCTACTTCTTTGTCACAAGAAGAGATTTTACATCGGTAGTTTAGTTACGTTTTAGACGCTCAGATGGTGTAGCGAGAAATTTTGATGTCGCACACTCTCGCAGTTTGCCATCAAGCGTAAGTCTCCAATAAAGCCGTTTTTTGTCACGTTACGCAACGCCGCCCCCAGAGGAAGAGCGTTGCGTGACGAATTTCATAAGTATTGTTTTCAAAATTACAATAAACTATTACGTAAGGTTTCTGCCATCAAAGTTTGCTCTGCCGTACACTGTTGTTTGCTTGGTCTTATTTTCAAGCCCTGGTGAGTTTCAAAGATGTCCCACAACAGATCCCTCACTAGAGACCTTAAGATTCTAAACCGAGGACGACAACGAGAACGAAATTTTCTCAATTACCAAGTCATGCGGGCGCGCGACCAGCGTCATTTTGGCGGGAAAACGTGATAGCCGTGGACGTTCTACTACGGGTTTCAGCGAGAATGTCGTTGTGACAGAAACAAGTTATCAAATGATGGAATTTTTATCATTTTTCCACCGGGATAGGGCTTAATCTTCAATGAAAATATCTGCGCCAACTTTTTAGGATGAAAAAAGAAAAGTACTATGAAGCTTTTTTAGAGAATATGCAAAAACACTTGAAGCGGCACTTGAAGCTAAATCTCGTTCACACATTAGATCATCATCATCAAATTCATCATCATCATTATCATCATCATCATTTCTCTTATTATCATTATCATTATTAATCGTTATTACCTTATTCGTAAAGTCGTGGAGAACTTTTAAACATCTTTTATGTTCTCTTCCAGAAGGCAATAAACCGTACAGTGTATCATTCCATAACCACGGCGATCTTTGTCGCATCTGAATCAACTCACTCACTCTAGAAAAGAAACAAAAAATTAAAAGTTAAAAAAATCGTTCAAGAACAAAAAACCGGTACAAAATTGTCGTAAAATATGTTGTTTTGACAGAAAAATAAATCAACCTAGTGAACAAGAAGGGACGAAACATATGACATGAGTTTTCCTTTTATCAAAGAAAGTACCTTATATTGGACAAATAGAGATGAACCGTAGGCGTTATGGAACTTCATATCGACATAATCTGCAGGATATGACTCGACTTAGAAATTTAACCAAGAGGACGTTCTTTTGAATTAGAAGCAAAGTGTCGACAGTGAGCCTGTGTACAGCCGTCTCGTCCCCTCTCCCCACGATTTTGTTGGTTTTGTTTTTCGTAAGATTGTCGCCATCGAGTAATTACAGCAACGCACACGGGGGAGGGGTTGGGGTTGCTGGTGGGGGTGTGACATTTTGATTTATGTACCGAGGGGGCGGGGAAACCAAGATAGCCACCCGTTACAGTGGACTGTAGCCTGGTGGACTGTGCGTTATTTAGAGTGGAGCGTGGTGGACTGTGCGTTACTTAGAGTGAAGCGTGGTGGACTGTGCGCTTACTTAAGGTCGATACACACTAGGCGACAAGTTGCAGCAACACGTCGTGGCGACAGATCACTCCATGTGTACAGGCCCGGCGACTAGTTGCAGCAACACAGTGAGGCGACACGTCGCAGCAACAAATCGCTTCGTGTGTACTGGAGAATTTTGGTGAAAATCTTTGTCTCCGCAACAAAATTTTGTCGCTGCAACATGTCGCAAAAAATCAAATCAGACTGAATTTTTGCGACTTGTTGCGGCGACAAAATTCTGTTGCAGCGACACAGATTTTCACAAATATTCTCTAGTACACACGAAGCGATTTGTCGCCGCGACATGTTGCTGCAACTTGTTGCCTAGTGTGTACCGACCTTTACAGTAAAGCGTGATGGACTGTGCGTTTACTTACAGTGAAGCGTGATGGACTGTGCGTTTACTTAGAGTGAAGTGTGGTGGACTATGCGTTTACTTAGAGTGAGGCGTGTTGGATTGTGCGTTTACCTACAGTTAACCATGAGGGACTGTGCGTTTACTTACAGTGAAGCGTAATGGACTGTGCGTTTACTTTGTGTGAGGCGAGGGGTAAATGCGTCCTTGGTTATCTTAGCTATAATTGCAGCTCTCAAAATTCTAACAAACACAGATTAAACGCCGTAAGTTATAACTTAGACAGTTCTTTTTTAATAGGCTGCGTGTCGTTAGAATTGTTACCCTAAAACTGCGTTCACGTATCGGGAGTCGACATCTTCTTGGGCGTTTGGCGACGCATCCATTGAAGTAACTAGAAGAAAACATTACGTCAAGTAAACATATAGGAACGATAGTGCAAAGTACAAACGACAAAAAACTGACACACAACTCATTCAGCCGAGCATTGTATAAACAAAAAATTTTGAAAGCCATAAAAAAGTTCTGAACCCTATTTCTGAAGATTTGGCCTGCGAGCGCGCAATCTCTTGGCTAGAAGGGTGGGGATGGGTGGATGAAGAGCTATTTCTTTTGTTACTACCGCCCTCCACCCCCCCCCCCCCCCCCACCCACGACAAAAAACTGACACACAAGTCATTCAGCCGAGCATTGTGTAAACAAAAAATTTGAAAGCCATAAAAAAGTTCTAAACACTATTTCTGAGGATTTGGCCTGCGAGCGCACAATCTCTTGGCTAGAAGGGTGGGGATGGGTGGATGAAGAGCTATCTCTTTCCTCACTCCCCCCCCCCCCCCCCCCCTCCCACAAATCCGAGTGCTTAGATGAAGCGCCCAGGCTAAACACGCTGTTGTCGATGTTGTCTTGCATTTTACTCAATACATGTACTTACTGCAAATAACGTCCAAAGCACATCGTGTGATATACGGCATGATGTTGAAGACACCCCCGTTGACCTCCTTCTGTTAACGCGATTAAATGTGTGATATATAAAGTTAGGCACAACAAATTTGGGAAGGTGAGGTCAGAAATGTGAGATCAGAAATGATTAAGACAATAATGGATAATTACGTCACTGATCTGTAAGGGATTGCAACGGTCTGAGACAGGACCGGTGAAGCAAATACCCCTTTCGTAAACGATCGCTGCCATTTCTAAGACGATTACAATAACAGTATGAAAGCCCTTGCTTATTTTGTGAAGGTATTTTATTATGCGCAA
>JBBMOI010000001.1:38565000-38770000 GCA_038088405.1 Porites divaricata | reverse complement strand
TCCCAGGAGAGGGAAAACATATCACTAGGGATATGAGTTTCCCGGGTGGGGAAACACATATCACTAGGGATATGAGTTTCCCAGGTGGGGGAACACATATTACTAGGGATATGTGTTTCCTAGGTAGGGGAACACATATAACTAGGGATATGAGTTTCCGAGGTGGGAAACACATATCACTAGGGATATGAGTTTTCCAGGTGGGGGAACACATATCACTAGGGGAATGAGTTCCCTGGGTGGGGAAAAAGATATCACTAGGGATATGAGTTTCTCAGGTGGGGAACACATATCACTAGGGATATGTGTTTCTTAGGTAGGGGAACATATATCAGTAGGGATATGAGTTTCCGAGGTGGGGAACACATATCACTAGGGATATGAGTTTCCCGGGTGGAGGAACACATATCACTAGGGATATGAGTTTCCCGGGTGGGGAACACATATCACTAGGGATATGAGTTTCCCAGGTGGGGGAACACATATCACTAGGGATATGAGTTTCCAAGGTGGGGAACACATATCACTAGGGATATGAGTTTCCCGGGTGGGGGAACACATATCGCTAGGGATATGAGTTTCCCGGGTGGGGAAACACATATCACTAGGGATATAAGTTTCCCAGGTGGGGGAACACATATCACTAGGGATATGAGTTCCCCAGGTGAGGGAACACATATCACTAGAGATATGAGTTTCCCAGGTGAGGGAACACATATCACTAGGGATGTGAGTTTCCCAGGTGGGGGAACACATATCACTAGGGATATCAGTTCCCCAGGTGGGGAAATACATATCACTAGGGATGTGAGTTTCCCAGGTGGGGGAACACATATCACTAGGGATATGAGTTCCCCAGGTGAAGGAACACATATCACTAGAGATATGAGTTTCCCAGGTGGGGGAACACATATCACTAGGGATATGATTTTCCCAGGTGAGGGAACACATATCACTAGGGATATGAGTTCCCCAGGTGAGGGAACACATATCACTAGGGATATGAGTTTCCCAGGTGGGGGAACACATATCACTAGGGATGTGAGTTTCGCAGGTGGGGGAACAAATATGACTAGGGATATGAGTTTCCCAGGTGGGGGAACACATATCACTAGGGATATGAGTTCCCCAGGTGAAGGAACACATATCACTAGAGATATGAGTTTCCCAGGTGGGGGAACACATATCACTAGGGATATGAGTTTCCCAGGTGGGGGAACACATATCACTAGAAATATGTGTTTCCTAGTTAGGGGAACCCATATCACTAGGGATATGAGTTTCCCAGGTGGGGGAACACATATGACTTGGGATATGAGTTTCCCGGGTGGGGAAACACATATCACTAGGGATATGAGTTTCCCGGGTGGGGGAACAGATATCACTAGGGATATGAGTTCCCCAGGTGAGGGAACACATATCACTAGAGATATGAGTTTCCCAGGTAGGGGAACACATATCACTAGGGATATGAGTTTTCCAGGTGGGGGAACACATATCACTAGGGATGTGAGTTTCCCAGGTGGGGGAAGAAATATCACTAGGGATATGAGTTTCTCGGGTGGGGGAACACATATCACTAGGGATATGAGTTTCCCAGGTGGGGGAACACATATCACTAGGGATGTGAGTTTCCCAGGTGGGGGAAGAAATATCACTAGGGATATGAGTTGCCAGGTTGGGGAACACATATCACTAGGGATATGAGTTTCCCAGGTGGGGGAACACATATCATTAGTCATATGAGTTTCCCGGGTGGGGGAACACCTATCACTAGGGATATGAGTTTCCCAGGTGGGGAAACACATATCACTAGGGATATGAGTTTCCCGGGTGGGGGAACACATATCACTAGGGATATGAGTTTCTCAGGTGGGGGAACACATATTACTAGGGATATGTGTTTCCTAGGTAGGGAAACACATATCACTAGGGATATGAGTTTCCCGTGTGGGGGAACACATATCACTAGGGAGATGAGTTCCCCAGGTGAGGGAACACATATCACTAGAGATACGAGTTTCCCAGGTGAGGGAACACATATCACTAGAGATATGAGTTTCCCAGGTGAGGGAACACATATCACTAGAGATATGAGTTTCCCAGGTAGGGGAACACATATCACTAGGGATATGAGTTTCCCAGGTGGGGGAACACATATCACTAGGGATATGAGTTTCCCAGGTGGGGAAACACATATCACTAGGGATATGAGTTTCCCGGGTGAGGGAACACATATCAGTAGGGATATCAGTTTTCCAGGTGGGGAACACATATCACTAGGGATATGTGTTTCCTAGGTAGGGGAACACATATCACTAGGGATATGAGTTTCCGAGGTGGGGGAACACATATCACTAGGGATATGAGTTTCCCAGGTGGGGGAACACATATCACTAGGGATATGAGTTTCCCAGGTGGGGGAACATATATTACTAGGGATATGTGTTTCCTAGGTAGGGGAACACATATCACTAGGGATATGAGTTTCCGAGGTGAGGGAACACATATCACTAGGGATGTGAGATTGAAATTGCTAATTGGGGACATTTTTTAACATGTCCTAATGGAGACAGGACTGCTACTTTACATGGTCATTCGAGCGACACAAATATCTCGCCGCTTGCAGTGCAAAGGGGGTTCCTTCATGTCTCAGTTATTTTTAAGACCAAGAGTAATTGTCTGGCCCCAGGAATGGAACTCGTGACCTCCTGCTCTGCAGTCAAGCCTTTTACTAACTGAGCTAATCTTTCCGCGGTTAAGTAGGTCACTGGGGAAAACATATTTGTATTTTTTAGTAGGATTGATATGTGTTTCCCGGGTGGGGGAACACATATCACTTGGGTTATGTGTATTCCTGACCGGTTGTTGAAATGTTTGATAGCGCTATCCACCGGCAAATCACTAGCAGATAAGTATTACGGAAATCAATTACGCTATCCGCTGGATAGTGATTTATCTAGTGGATAGTGCTATCCGACGTTTTAACAACCGGGGCTTGGTATAATTAGGGGAACACATATTATTTGTATCAGTAGGGATATGTGCTTCCTGGGTGGGGGGACACATAGACTGTATCACTTGGGATACAAATGTATGCGTTTCCTGGGGAGTAATGAAAGAGAAGTTCACCCAAATTTGCAAAATGACTGTTTAAGCCTGTTTAAGATGTGAAAATATATTCTTAACTTTAATTTACAATAAACACAGAATTTTAGGAGATTCTTCTAAACTGAGTTTAAATTAAAATTATGGTACATGCATCTAACAATTTCAAGGAATTCTGGATGGGTAGGGGGGTTCTTTTTACTTGGAAATCCTGATGGGAGGAGAGCCTCAAGCAGTTTTGGTATTCCAGGTGAAGGAAGGGGCAGGAGCAGCAAAAATATGTGCCTTTCACTGTGGGGGTGTGGATTTTTTTTCGGGAATAACCCATTAAGGAGCTACAATCTTGGACAAAAATGTTCAAAAAAATGGACTTTGCCATGTCTTGTTTTAAGATGAAGCTCTTGAAATCACTATAGCTAGCAACTACAAATACTCCCCCTTTTCCAAAAAAATATGCTAAGGTGTGGCTGGATCATTTCTGACCTCGACTGAGCAACATTAAGCAGGGTGGGGTGAGGGAAGGGGCCATAGCGTCACCAAATCTGTGGGATAGGCATTCTGTGGCTGAGAAAGTGCAGATGGAGAGAATTCTTAACACTTTTTGTCCAAGATTGAAGGTTAGCTATCTTTAAAACTCACCAGTTCCAAGCCATGGATGTAAAAAGCTGTAATCAAAAGACTTCCCCATATGCTTTGAGGTAGAAAGAAGTATCTAACAGGAATACACACAAAATGAGACAAATGTGATGTGCTGGATGCATGAATAAGGCACAGGGCTTGAAATGGTGGCCAGTCAAAGGACAATAAATTGTCTGGTTTAAAGGAGGCTTTGTACAATTAAATCCTTGGGAAACCTGATACTACAAGTCTGGTCATTTATTTTCAAAGCAGGGGGTGGGGGTCTTTTGTAGAGCTGTGATGTAGTACATATTGCAGATACACATATTTGTCCAGCCAAAAAAAGTTGAGTTAACGCATGAGACAAAAAAGGTTTGCAAGGACTATTTCATCGGTTCCAGCTGCAAAATTATTTCAAGCCCTGAGGTGTATGGATGTGAAGCCCTTTATTTAAATAGGTTCCAGCCTGTAACTCCAATGCAAAACTTTTTTTTACTGCTTCACTTATAGCCTGCTTAGCACAGCAGTTTTGGTCAGGTGCTTTTCCAATAATTATTACTTCAGTTGCTTCAAAAAAGCATGCCAAAAAACTTAATATCAAAACAAACTCCCTCTTTGCACTGGTTTCTGCCAGTGAGCAAGGGACTGGTTAAAACAGATTTACAAGACTAAAGGCATATTTTCCTACTAAGTGGATGTAATATTTATTTATTAGGTAGCTTTTTTTAATAATAATAATAATATTATTTTTCAGACATAATTTTATTAGAACCTAAAATAGTTTCGTATTTACATCATTTTAGGGGCACAACATTAGTTGACCTAGACGTACCCCTCTCCTTTCCATTCTTTATTCTTTCTTTTTTTGCGACAAACTTATCTAAATGTAATGATCCTAGCTGTACTTTATTGCATAATTGTAAACTTTCTATGACTCAAGCTCCAAAGTTTGTCTGTGAATATCTTGCACTATTTTTAATGGAATGGACATAATAAAATGAGATGAAAATGAAATTATTCTTTTGTTTTTATGGCGCATTTTGCCAACTTTGGACTTACCGAAAATCCTCTACATAGTATTAAGCCCCCCTGGGCGGCTTCTTATTTTTCAAGCCCATTTGAGGGGGAGGGGGGAGGGCTTATTTGAGAGGGAAGGCTTACATGCATTCAATTTAGAAAAGGCAATGATATCAGATTCAGTTCTCCATAAAGAACTACAATATGTAGAATACAAAGTGGAAAAGCTCAAGTACAAGAAGGTACGTTGGAGGTCACGCAGCTGAGGATCAGAATCAAATCCGCACTTCCAGTTAGGTTAACCCCCAGAAGTCACCATGAGTACCCAATTTTATACAGTGTCACTTGGGTGAAGAGAGACAAAGTGAAGTAAAGTTTCTTGACTAAAGAAGCAATGCAATTGTGTCCGGAGTCCGAGGTGTTAACCGCTCTGCCACATATTTATTACCTCCTCATTCCACGTGGAATGAAAACAACCAAAGCAGTTGTCGAAGAGTTAAACTCACCTCAGCATATTCAGGCTTGAATAGCAGTGTCATAGGATACACTGGCCCTAGCCAAATACATATTAGTCCCTCCTTCTGAAACTGTTTAGTGAATCCAAGGATTTGTTTCATGAACTCTGAGAAAAATTATAGTAGATGCATGTTAGAGAAATGACAATCAATTAATTTGATTGATTGATTGTCAAGTATAATTTTGTAGCTAAATGTTACACATGACATTACTAGTGCATCATATTTGCCCCTTGTTTTAGGATCAGTGCAAGGCAATTTAAAAGGAGAATCATTGACTAACAGTAGTAGAACCCCAGTAACTCAAACAATTACAACAATAAAGCAATCAGTTCCAGGGTTAAAACATATAAAGTCCCCACCGGCAGGATTTGGCAATAATCAAAGTTCCCACCATGGGCTGACTTCTTTTGCCGAATACCTGGCCTTTGCTCAGACTCCACCCCCTTCAAGTTTGACATTGATAGGTGCATAATCCCTTTACCACATCTTTTTCGAATGTAGACACACCAAGCAGTTTTGGAAGGAATTTCAATTTTACTATTACACATTGACAAGAGAATTCGTCTGTCTGACCTTACAAGACGTTATTACAGGAATATTATGTACAAATTACCCTTAACTTAACTGAATTATTTGATACTGATCGCTAAACTATACTTATGGGGTTGTAGAAGAAATCAGACTCTTCCAGTCATAACTGCCATTTCATCCAAGGTTAAAATTAAGTATGAAACGGAAAAGTACATGCGTGTTAAAACTAAAAAAAATGGACAAATTTAATATATATAAAAAAATAAAAATAATAATTCAAAGCCAACATGCAGTTAGATAATTAGACTTTCTCAAAGTCGTTCGCTTGGTTTTCTGGTCTGGTGTGGTAGACCGAGCTTTCGCTCGCTCGCTCGCGCTTCGCACTCAATGTCGCGCTACGCGCTCAAAAGCTTGACTTGTGAGCAAGTCTATTGGATAATGAGACACCAAGGGAGGATAGCCATGGTGAAAAAGGGATTTTTAGATTGATCTCTCTGAATACTAGTTGCATGACCACTCAATTATGTATTGGTCAAATCAAAGCTTCAACATCCCCTCCCCGGCAAACCCCTGGGCATTTGACTTTTTCAAAAATTATTGTTCAAATCCCCCCTACCCAGGCCAAAATGCCATTCAGATGCCCCACATTAGGGTCCATTCAGGTGATCAAATGCCATAAATGACAAAACGACGGCAGAAACGCCTTCAGTTGTTGAACAAAATATTTATAAATACAGCAAATAATTCTCATTCAACATAAACAAAAACTGAGAAACACTAGTACTGTTGGCATAGTTACTACGAACAAAGTCCTGTGCAAAGCGGTGGAAATCACTGCTACAAGGTCACTGAATGCTTAGCTTTTCTTTGTGTGTCATGCAACATACATAGCGTTCTCACTGTAAAAAAAATCCCACCTATTGAGATTACTACATCATGACCATTTCACTGACATGCATCATCGCTCATCTTATTATATACACCTATTTCAATTAAGGTTGCTTCTGAGAAGAATTATGCATGGTCCATGTTTCATAGCCCACGGTGCATTATTGTAACAGTCTAGTAGAATATGTGCCCGCGACGAGCCTAGAAACAGTAGAAAGCAAACACTGCTAATGCTTCTACTCTATGTCAGCAGAACGTTAAGACAATGTTAATTTCAAAACACTGAATCCTAGGCTTTTTAATTTAAGACAGTGATTTGAGGTTAGGTTTTTCTCTGTGGTAATATGCAAATGCTGCAAATTTTCAATGAGCTTGCTTGGCTAGTGCATGTGGGAATTTTGGATGGAGTTTAAAAAAATCAAATTTAAAGGTGTTTGTTGAACAACAATAAATAACTTAACATTACATGTTTATCTATTTTTAAGGCAATTTTTTTAAAACTGAATAAAAAAAGAATAGTGTTGATTTGCTTTATTGAAATAACCAGCATTCTGGCCCATGTGAAAACACAGCTTAATCAGGCAATAAACCCCTATTCATTTAATGTTGTTAAAAGAAAAAGCTTCTATTTTTTTACTATGAGATTTTAAAAATGAAATTTTTCAGCTCGCTCATGCTTAAGAATTTTAGCAGCCATTTGACTTGAAAGCTCTCTTGCATGCCTTTTCACAAAGGGTCTCCATTATTTCAATGAACTTCAACAAGACTAGACTTCCCGCTACAAAAGGGCTTACCATAGTGCACTACAGGCTATGAAACATGGTTCACGGGAGCAACCTTAATTGAAATAGGTGTATATTACTATTATGAAACATACATGCGGCGGGTGAAAGTAATTGGCCTCTGTTGAGCTTTTCATTGTTGTATTGAATCACCGGTATAGGTATTGTATTTCAATGTAAACACGACTTAATACATTCATATTATTCAAAGCCTGCATTCAATATTAAAAATCTTAGAATTTAAATACCTTCAAATACAGCATAAAGCTTGCTTAAGCCCTTTCCTCGTAACCAATTGGCCACAAAGGCACAAATCTTTTCCACGAAAATCCTCTAACACCGCGTCCCCCATGATAGCTCGAAAATCCTTAAATTAAGAACAACCGAGACCAGGTTTTATGAGCCCGCGAGACTAACCACCCTACCCAAACCCATGTTTTCACTAAAACAGCTTTCCTGATAGCTCGCCACACCAGAGATTTCACATAAAATCGAGGGTGCAGTTCAAATTCCCCACCCCTAACGCATGGCGATAGAATTCCCCACCCCCTGGAAGACTGATAATCAAATTCCCTCCTCCCCGGGACGGCAAAGGTGTGAAATGCCCGGGGTATGCCCGGGGGGGGGATGTTGAAGCTTCGATAAACATCCCAGATAAAGATTCATTTGAGACAATTACAGCAATGAAGAAATCAGTTCCAGGGTCAAAAAAGTGTGACTTTGAGAATTGTCTGGATCTTGGTCTGGGCAATGGATATCACAAACTGAAACTAAGCAACTCTATTTTCTGTGGTCAATCACATCTCAACACAAATGGGGCCAGCTTGCGTACAAAATTTGTCTTAAGATGAAGTATTATTGGCTTGTACTTACCATCGGGCAAACGAGCCAGCTGCAGCGCATTTCCAAATAGAAAATTCGGTTTGGGACCTGGCAGATTTCGTAGGACAGCGACGGATTGATGCTTCGAAAGAACGAATGTTGCCGCGAAAACCGCGGCTACTAAAAACAGCGACGAAACAACAGTAGCAACAAGTTCTATCATCTTCGAGAAGTGATGCAAAAGCTTCCTTAGTTATGACATTAATCGTAAAGTTTACATGGAAGCATGACTAAACAAGGTCAGAGGGACATCCGTTCACCTTGAATGTCCTTCGATCAAGTGTTTCGCAAGGGCATGTTCGTTCCTCCTTGCCACCGGGTTACCGCCATGATTTATTTTTGCGCGGAGATACTGGGGCCAAGAATGCTAATCTCAGACAAACGCTTCTCATTTCCGGTTCCGGCAGTTCGCTCTCTCGCTCTCTTTTGCCGCAGAAAACATAAAAAATCTCACGCTCGCGCTTCGCGCTCGTGAACAAATTTGAGCTCGGCTTGTAGGCAAGTCTAGGAAGACCGAAACAATACCGTAGCTGGGTAGAGGCGTTACTTTTAGGTCGATTTAAATGTAGGGATCCAAGACAGGGCGTTTAGGAGGCGTTTCAAAGAGAGGCGTTTATTTTTATTTTTGTGACAACCTTTACAAAACTAATATTCGTTCAGCAAAAATATCAAGGGGGTTTATAAGTATGTGCCAAATGGTGACGAGTGAAAATAGGGAAAAGTTTCACGCACGTTTTGTCCAAAATACTCCATCAAGCAAGACATCGAACTTCCGGTTGCTATTCATGACGTCCGGGAAGTCAGCGTATTATCCTTGTTTAATATGTTTTCTCTATGATAACTATTGTATTCTGTTCTCCGTCAGTTTTATTGTTGGTGTTGTTGCTGTTTTTTTGTTTTTGTTTTTTTTTCTGCGCTTTCCTCCGTAGCGTGTGTTTGGCGCTCCTCGCTCGCCTCTCGCTTGCCTTCGCTCTCCTGAAAAAAACTTTAGAAATAATCCCTGTTACGTAGGCAATGTGTTGTCTTGAAACTTGTACACATTTTTGAGTTCAAACAAATTATAATAGAATTAAGTCCAGTTCGCCCCACTCCTCCCTCTTTATCTATGTCACGCAACCTTACGTGTCATCACGCAACCCTACGTGACAATAGAGAGATTAAGATTCACGTTTATCGCAAACGGCAAACGTCAGACTCAAGTTGAGAATTTCTCAGAGTAGAAAATAAGCAGACAATAACAGTCCCGAACGATTCTATGGTTAAAACTGACATAAAACTACTTATTTTTGAAGCAATAAAGAGTAAACGGAAATAGGTGAAAACTTGGTCACGTGGTACAAATGTGCTCTAATGTTTACTGTCGGTTTGAAACCAAGATGGCTGCTTGCTTACACCGAACGCCCGATTTTTAAGATGTGACAGGAAAATCGGAGACTGTGAACAACATGAAACACTGTGCGAAACCTAAAGAGGAGTTTTAACTGCCCAAGGAGTGATACAGAACAGAGAGATCTACTGAGCCAGGCAAATCGAAATCGTTTTAATATCGCTAGTAAAGTCCGACTTTCGTGGTTAATCAAACACAACTGCAACGCGATGATCATCATCTTCTCAGTGGTTACTTCAGCTCTCTTGGCTGCCATTGCATTTTTGGTTATTACGCTGATCGGCAAATATCACGCTTTAGCGGACTTAAGAAAACTACCCGGTCCATGGCCTGATGTTTTATTTGGAAACGCATGGCAGCTTCCCAGTAACCCTGAAGGTACCCATACAGTATCGATCAGTTTTCAGGTTATATTTACATGTTGTAAAGCATTTAAATGCAGTGAAACCTCTACTAAGCGAACCCCCAATAAGTTGTATTTGGTTCATTTCTATTGTTAAAAACCTCTATTAAAGCGGACAGCGGACTGAATTAACAATAGTAGTATTGGATTACTTCCTTGAAATACGTACTGTAGTAGGTTAATGTTTTTTTGTTTTTTTTCATTTACAAAAAAACAAATTAAAGTTGGTAATGATAGGTAATGAACTTGAACTCTGGATAGCTTCTTTAACAACATGAAACTTTGTCACAGTACAGAGTAACCGTTGAATGTTGATCGTTAACAAACATTGCGCAATTTTTACAACCTCTATTATTAAAACGGACACCCTCTATTAAGCGAACACTTGGGAAGGTCCCGAAGGTGTCCTCTTTGAAGAGGTTTCACTGTAGTATGCTTTAAATATTGTAGGCTTCGTCTTGAGTTCAGTTTTATTAACCGAAAATTTCAGAAATTTCCGTCTTCTCGGAAAGGGAATATTCGACAGATCTGGTCTCGCTTGAACTCCTAATCCTCTTTAATCCGATTATATAGCCTTCGAGGTCAGTTCGATCGTCCTAAACAATTCCTTTTTTAACTTTCATTGGTCACGCAAGTAATTGACCATTGTCATTTTCGTTCGTTTCTCTCCAACCGAAGAAATCTCATTCTGTCTTGACAATGAACGAAGTTTCCCTGATTGAAATTTTAGGCGTTCTTCTAAGTTTTAATATATTTCCTTTCGTGCCACTCTTTTCGCTTTCTAGGCATGTTTAAACAAGTACTGCAGTGGGCAGATGAATACTGGAAAGAGGGAGTTTTCTGTCTCTGGCTGGGGCCTTTTTACCCTTATGTACTAACATTTAAACCTGAATTTGCCGAGGTAAGAAATGTCTAGTGTTATATATAGCAGAGAATTCTTTTTTTTTTTTTATTTTTTTACCTAACTCTTTGACTACTTTCCCTAACGCATACCCCACTTCATCCCTTCCCAGAATACGCCGTGCGCCTCAACCGTGATACGTAACCGTGATAGGGGTCGTCAAGCAACACTTCTTCCTTCTTTGTGTTGAGGAGCGTTGCGTGGAAACCCCGATAACGGCTGCAAAGGAGACTGAGTGTAGTTCCCACGCACTCCAGCTAGTGGGAGTGAGGTTTTCTTAGGGACTTTACAGCATAACAACGCCGACGCCCGAATGGCAACGTCGCTGAAAAACGCGTTCTTACAAACTTCTTTTGCGATTACGGAGTTTTAAAGTTGGGAAATAAAGTCAGTGAAGGTCTAGCTTAAAGGAAGCGTCCGAACTCAGATAGCCTTGTTTTTCATGTTTTCAAGAAAAAAGTGAAGAAAATTGGACTTTTGACGTTATAGTTGTGTCCGGGACCTCATGTTGCACAAGGGGAGTTCTTGTTCTTCTTCTTGTTGTTTTTTGTTTCTGTTGTTGCTGTTGTTGTAATTTTTCACTTATAATCTATCGTTTTTTGACGTACCCTCTGTCTGATTTCATGAAAGATGTGCAAGGGAAACCCTTTGGTCAGAGGAGTGACCGATCACGTACAGATCTAGACACAAAGTTTATGATCAGGAGTCGTAAATTCTCTTTATATTTCAGATTCTTCTGGACAGCTCAAAACACTTGACCAAGTCCAACGATTATTTATACATGATTCCTTGGCTTGGGACCGGTTAGTGATGTTCTAAAACCACTCTATGTTGCAGTCTATGGTACAAGAATCAAACTGTCTCTTCAAACAAAACACAAAAGATCAAAAGACAACACCTTGATAAAAAAGTCACTTTGATTTCTTTTATATTGCCTCCTGCTCATTTCATTTGTGCAGAAAATTGACTCCGATGCATAGCAACATTCTTGGAAAGAATTAATCCATTTTATAACGTATTCAACGACCTTCTCAAACGCCTACTTTCAAAAATTCATCACTTCGCAGGTCACCCCGCTCACCTTAATCTAACTCCAATCTTCTATTAGTCAGTTCCAGGCATTCAGATATTCTACTGAAGGAGGGAGGAAAAAACGCTGAAGAGACGAAGAAGGGGGAGGAGACAGGAGGTTTTTTCGCCCTCTCCCTACCCTATCCCTTGCTGTTTTTTTTTCTTTTTTCTGCTCACTTTTCTTTGCTACAATTAGATTCTAATGTTAAAGTATTCTTGTTTTTCTTCATGTTTTTTTCTGTCTGTGTGTGTGTTGTTTTGTTGCATCATCCATCATGACATGAAATCACTACAATGCCGGGATGGATAACAAATGCAAACGAAGGCTTATTAATTAGGTAGGTAAAATAATTTCTACCTTGATCTCATCGGTTTCTCTTCTCCTAAACCCTTGAACCTATGACCGAATTCATGACCCAGTATGTGAAAAAGCAAATCTATATTGTAGACCACGAAAGAAACAGGTCGAAACATCTAAAAGCTTTTGAGAACTCGTTTCCCATACCCTTGTGCGTTCTAGATCGATCAAATTGGAATCAACGTGTTCGTTTCTCAAGGCGATTGAGATAAGCTCTACAGGGCGAATAAACAGAGATTGATTAAAAGAATGGACCTATTCCATTAACCCAAGAATACGAACATCTTTGCGAGAGAAACGAGAGAGAAATTGAAACCGCTGGTGCGTGCTCCGTCTTTTGCTCTCAGCTAGATGGAAAAGCCATTAACTTTTACTTTATTTCAGTTTAAACTATTTTCATCCTTGCCTCACCTTCCTTTGACATGATTTTTTTTGGCTAAAACAGTGAAGGCTCGAAGTGGCGGACGAGGAGAAAATTGATCACTCCAACATTCCACTTCAGAATTTTGAACGATTTTCTTCAAGTATTCGAAGAACAAGCAGCGATTTTGGTTACTCGCCTTGAGGTAATTAAATTTACATTTTCTCCAGCCTGCCGAAACGTTAACTAAGTTTAATATTTCAACATAGTGTATGCGAGAAAATTTACAATATGCATGCCTTATTTTAACAGAAACATATTGGCAAAGGAGTCTTCAACATAATGCCCTATATCTCACTTTGTACGCTGGATATCATTTGCAGTAAGTAATAATAATTCTAGAATATCGAATATAACATTGAAACAAGTTTCCTCATCTCATTTTTTTCATTGGGATCAATGCATGTATTACCTTAAAGACCGTCCTGCCACCTATCTAAAACTAGCTCCTATCTTCTACTTAAAGAGCTTACAGCCCCACGCGGTATTCGCGGACAGCGACGAGAACGTCAAAAAAAACAACAGGTTTTATAAGCAAAACAACAGCTTTGCACGTGCATCACACTTTTTTTGTACATTTCTTTCCCGTTTTTGCACGACTACGACGTGAAAATGCCTAATTTCGTGTTTTATGGAGGACGTAAACAGGCAACGACGAAATCGAATATGGACCCTTGAAATTCAGCTTCAGGAGGGTTCACCTACATTTGACAAAGTAATTGGCTACGAATAATCCCTATAAAGACTGAAAGAACGCAAATACACTTTTTTAAGCGACGTTCTCGTGGCCGTCGCGTCGTTGGATCTTAAAGTCCCTATTAACCCATTCGCTCCTGAAAATTTTGCCAAAAAAAGCGTTTTGAAGCTAGTTGACCCGTTTTCTGGTCACTGTCTGGCTACAGGTCTGGCTATAAAGAGCTAAATCTTACCACAAATCCATTTACAGGTTGTAGACTTCGCGGCCTTCTCATCCAGTAAAAACGCTTCCGAAGTTCAAGCATTCACAGGAAGCAAAATTTCGACAGGGTTCAAAAATGATACATCAGTCTTTACTTTTTCTTTTCGCCTTCTCTTCTCCCCTCTTCTTTCGCTTTTCTTGCCTCACGTTTTTCTTTTGGTGGGCACTTAGTTTCTACCCTGCTAGCAGAGGCTTTTCCCTTGTGTTTCTCAGCGTTTTACTGCCATTCTCTTCGCGGTTTTGGCTGCTCGCGTTTTGTTTTGGTTGTTTCTGTGCCGAGGAAAAGACCTCTGCAGACAGCCGTTTGGGATTCCTGTTGAGCATGCGCATTAGATACCTCCAAGATCTAGGAGGTAATCACATGACTAAACCGGTTGTGGAACCGGTTTTATCAACTCGCGCATCTTTTATGTACTAGTTTGCTGTGCAAAAGTGAGCCCGCTATATCAACATGGTGAGTGCGAGTCATTCCCGTGGGAAAATTGACTCATGAATACATGAGCAAACTCCGGCGGCGGCATCGTATTACCGACACGTGACACAAATTCCATGGTAACCGCATTTTCATCTCGCGCATGCTCAACAGGAATCCCAAACGGCTGTCTGCAGAGGTCTGTTCCTCGGCACAGAAACAACCAAAACAAAACGCGAGCAGCCAAAACCGCGAAGAGAATGTACAACGCTGAGAAACACAAGGGAAAAGCCTCTGCTAGCAGGGTACTTAGTTTCATTTTGGTGGGAGAAGTTTTTGGGAAAGCTATTAGGGTCTTAGGATTAGATGAAAGGAAAGGTAGGTCGATTGTGGAGCAAGATTTCCATGGGAATTTTTGGGTTAACGGTACGTTTTCCTTTTTCGCTGGCTTCCTTGACTGAAAGAATAGTGGTCAGTGGTATGGTCTGAAAGATCTCTTCACCCTGCACAAGTTAGCTGACAAAGTTTCCGTCCTGGCCCCGGTTGTTCAAACGTTGGATAGCACTATCCACCGGATAAATCACTATCCAGCGGATAGCGTAGTTGATTTCCGTATTACTTATCCACTGAATAGTGATTTATCCGGTGGATAGCGCTATCCAACGTTTAAACAACCGGGGCCTGGCCGTTAAAACTAATGACGTCATAAGCGGAAGAAGGGGCGTGGATTCACGCGGGCGAATGGGTAAAGAAAACCATGGTCCTTAATTTCTTTTGTCAAGGCGGATGTAAATCATTGAGGTCATGATAATACGGTGATGAAAATTATTCCTTTTGTTTGTTTTCATTGATATCTAAGTCACCTCCATGGATTCATCGCCAAACGCTCAAGAAAATAACAATTCTCCATACGTGAATGCTGTCTTGAGGTTTGGAATAGTTATAGAGTTCATTTCGCTTCACTAATTTTAACTGAATTACTTTCCTTCTTTTTAACGTAGTTTAGAGTATAGCAAGAGGGTCCCCAAAGAGTCCCAAACAGGTTACGTTCCTCGAGATGTGGAGTTGGTCTTATTTGTATGCCCACATTCCGTTTATCGATTTTACAGCGAATGTGGGATCCCAAAGATAATCATCGGGATTACGGGATTGCGCGAGATAAGGTTCGGGATGCGGGATTTCCCTTATTTGTAAAAGCTCCGGATTCGTGATTTTAAAGCAAAACGAGTGCGAGATTCGGGATTGAAAGTGTGCAGGAGATGCAGGATCCCGAAAATAACCATCGGGATTATGGGATTGCGCGAGAATTTGGGTCGGGATGATGCCGGGTTTGAACAACCCTATTGAGGACCCCACAGCAAGAATTAACAATCGAAATGTCGCCAAACAAGAAGTAACTAAACTAATAACTGCGATCGTTTTTAAATATAATGCATTCGCTCTACCTTATATACTAATATCCATGATAGTTAAGTAAATGAAAAGCGTCGTTATGATAAATTAAATAATTAAAAACCTGTGGTGAATCTACTCCCTCATTTAAGTGAAGGCCGGACACTCAACCGGACCAAGGGGCAGTTTTACGAAAGTTCCGATAATTAACTTGCCCGGAAAGATAGTTTTGCAGATAAAATGAAAAAAATATCAGTTAACCGAACAAAATGCACTGGCTTGGTAGCTACAACCAGTTGCAAATTATTAAAAATGTTGAGACACTCCGACGAAAAAACGACCTTTCTTAATCCTTCAAATCGCTGCAGCTACTCACAGGTCTGTAAGGTATATAACTGTACTGACCTCCGTCCTCCCTTCCATTTAAAGTTGTTTCTCCAAATTTTGAGCACGTTCTTGTATTTTTAGCAACTATGATAAGGGATAGAGTGGGGTCACAAGCACAAGATCATGGACGGGCCATTCAAGCCAAAATACGATACAGTGTCTCAAGTACTTTTGCAACTGGTTGTAGATCCCCCGCTGTTATTCTCTAGATTTTGGTCTTTTTTTTTTTCGGGACCGGGATCCATCTCGAGAATGCCTGTCTCTAATTGGCATGGCCTATAAAAACGTAAATGACATAAGCCCCCCGAACCGAACCTTTGTCCTAATATAAATTGTTAAGAGATTCATAACTGACTGATCATACACACACATACGAAGGACTAGTTTGCTTTACATGAAACAGAATGTCCAAGCTGATTCACAAGAGGCAGCGGTCTCCTTGGCTTTGGAATGATGTCATTTATAGCTTTACGCCTTCGGGAAGAGAACATGATAAATGTCTTCGAATTCTTCACGATTTCACAAACAAGGTACCTTAATTTGTTTACTTTTTACAATTTCAGGCCCGAATCTTCCGTTACCACATTGCCAACTCGCCCCACCCCTTCATTTCTCTCAACCATGTCCTATTTCTTAGTACCGTAGATGCTCGAATAGGATCCTATTTAATTTCTTTGACTCGACAGGGGGACGCTAACTTGAGGCAGGGGGGGGGGGGGGCTTATTGTGTAGACTTGGGTTTCAACGTCCTGTAATCCCCAGTTGGCTGTCCTTGTCAGACGTCATGATACATTCATTGATTTTTTCAGAAGATGTACGTACTAAATACCATATACACAATAAGGGGGCGCTTATATGAAGTATTCAAAAAAGAAAGGTTTCATAAATAATTACTCTTTCTGGGTGGTATTTCTTAGCGCGAAACTGCGACATAAATGCCTGTTAGCAGGCTACCATATCAGTTAACAAGTAAATCTTAATTAAATGTCTTCCATTAGGTCATTGATGAGCGAATCGCTGACCGGGCTGCCGAGAACAATTCTTTACAAAAAGAAGAGGAAGACCGGGAAACCAGTAAAGAAGAGGATATGTTTAAAAGAAAGAAGCGTCTGGCATTTCTCGATCTGTTACTGGAAGCATACGACAATGGAGAAATTTCACGGGAAGGAGTTAGAGAAGAAGTGGATACGTTTATGTTCGAGGTCTGAATGTTTGTGATACTTGCGCTTTTGCTCATTGTCTTTCGTTTTTGTCATTATTGGCGTTGCTGTTTTGTATTTTGTTTAGTCTTTTTTTATATATGAGAATTTTATGAGGGCGAAATGGAAATACTCGGTCGCATTATAGAAAAGAACTCAAGCATACTTCTCACTCACCTACAATAGACGTTCTCTTATTTTTCATTTTGAAAATCAACGAGCGCGGAGCACGAGAACGAGGGCGGAGCCTTCCCCCACCCCCACCCCCTAGCGCTAGCGGTCAACAAACCCCCCGAGGATTTCATGTCCATACGCGCGCACGATGATATCTAAAGAGAAAGTAGAAGGTCTGTGAAAGGGCTACCTACACTCATGACGTGATAATCAGGGCCCTCTTTTTCAAACGGTGAATAACAATATCCCTGGATAAATCATTATTCACGTAATGAAGCAATTGGTTTCTCTCATACTAACCCACTGGATATTAATTTATCCAGTGGATAGCGCTATTCAACTTTTGAACAACTGAGGCCAGATCAGAAAGAAAACAAGGCCCAACAAAACTGAAATTGGTCACAGAACCTGACTATAACTTTCACGTAGATTTAAGTGTAAAAAAAAAAATCTGTAACTTCCGCACAGTGTGTCGAAATAGTGAGCGGAAGTATGACGTCTTGTTACCATAGTAGCAAAATTTCTGGATTTTCAACAATCTTTCTTGAAAAAGATTGAAAAAGACAGCATTTGCATTGTCAACAGTTTGTGGAGATCCAGAAATTTTGTTACTACGGCAACATGACGAAACGACTCCTCCTCACTATTCAGGACTACACCCAATATTCAATCCACTAATAACTCTACACTGTTTTCTTGAGTAAGCAACTGATCATCAGTCAAGGCTCAGAGATTGTTATGCAAGTCTTCAGAAACATCCTTAATCGCTTTTCTGTTCGATTAAGGGTCATGACACCACAGCTGCCGGTATTTTGTTTGCCTTATACCTTCTTGGGCGCCATCCAGAAATTCAGCAAAAAGTACAGGAAGAGGTGGATCTGTTTTTTGGTGAGGGCAAATCAAAAGTAAGAATTGTGATTACTATTCAAAAGTAAAGTCTGCGATTATTGTCTAATGGAATCGATGTTCTACAGACCGTCGCCCTGAAACACTGTCAGTGGATGATTTAAAGGACTTGCGTTACCTGGAATGTGTTATTAAGGTACTGAAATATTTCCTATTTTGTTAAGTTGTGAGATTAATAAAAGTGGGAGTCTGCTAAAGATAAAGACTGGTTTTCCTCGATTATTTTGGATGATCAAGGTAGCTCAGCCGGACGAGCTATCTGTCAACTTCAGTACAATTCACGCAATTGCCGCGTTCGCCTAAATTTTCCGAATCATCCGCCATCGCCTGAACACATCTTGAGACAACTAGGGCCATCGAAGATAATCCGGACGATATGAAAACGGTCTTATAATATACTCCATGACAGGCGATAACATGCCAAGCAAGGCGCAACGGGCATTTCCCACGAAGCCCTCATCTCGCGCTTTTTGCGAAATGCGCCCTTCGCCTCGCTTGGCTACGATATACCACGATATACCAATTATTCAAATTGTCCCTCGTTGCAGTTAGTGGTGTTTTGCGAACGCCTGAATGAATTTTGAGACGACGATACGGGCGAAAATGTAGAGCTTCAGGGATACCTTCTATCCACATATTTTAACTTCATTATTTATGTCATTTTCCAGGAAGCCCAGCGATTATTTCCGTCTGTTCCGCATTTTGCTAGAAGGACTACTGAAGACTGTCAATTAGGTAAATAACGTTACTGCGTCTTTTTTTCAACGTGCAAGCTGGGGACAACCTAACTGAGTGCCTGGGTGGGGAGGGTGGATCTCCCTTATAGAAGCTCATAGCTTACAAATGTCTATAAAGCCAAGCAATAAAGTTTCTAACAGTTCTAAAAGTATCGAACCTAAGCAAGGTTATGGTGAGAGAACATGTGACGAGGGAATGACGTCATGACTTAAATTGACTACCATATAACAGATTCTCAAACCAGGGGATCCATTAAGTTAGAGCAGCGGAACTTACGTAAACAGCGCGCCCTTCCCTTTTCCGCGCGCAGACTCCTAGCGCCAGAAAAAGTGCCCGCGCATGCGTAGGCTATACCCTCGACAATTTAGGAAAATAAAAAGGATAATTCAAATTCTGTTAAATTGTAGGTAAATATTTCGCTCCGAAAGGCACAACAGTTGGGGTTTCACCAATAGCCCTTCACAGAAACCCGGAAATATGGCCAGCACCGCTGCAATTTAATCCGGATCGCTTCCTTTCGGAAAACAGCCAAGGAAGACATCCATTTGCTTTTCTTCCATTTTCAGCAGGACCGAGAAACTGCATTGGTAGGACATTAAAATTTACAAAAATAGACAGTTATTAAAACAGGCAAACAGATTTAATTTTGTCATGTCAAAATTATAATCCAAGTGGACAGCCGTCCCTGCTCCTCCACGCTAAGGACGTTCGCAAGTGAGACGTTTGCGCTTCAGCGACAGAAATTCCATGCTGATTACGTCATTGACGTTTACATAATTAATCCGGTAGTCATGGGGTTCAAAATATAAATTTGTTCGATTTTATGTTTCTCCTGATCGATTAAGGTAAAGTTTTATGTTCTTCTACGAACGAGCTCCAGCAAAACTCAAATGCTTCTTCTAAAGACGAATGTCTTCCAAGAATATTGACTGTTTTGTAGTAGTCATCGCGTTTATTTACATTTGAACTTTGCCTTTTGTCTGTCATTCGTAAACGATAGTTAAAAACAATAGAACTACAACGTCGACCAATTAGAGTTCCTGACCAGCTTCCAGATAGATTTTACGTCATCGGTATGGATAGGGACGACGCTTTTGAGCGACGGACGTCAACCGGAAGTGAGCCTCTTTCCCTTTTAATTTGTCTTGACGCTACCGTATTTGTGTTGCTAAGTGTCTTAATTCTTATAGACACGATCTGCCCAAAAATTTGTTCAAAATCACGGCTCAAGAGTTCAAAACGTCCACTTCCGGTTGACGTGCGTCGCTCAAAAACGTCTCTGCTTAAGCTCCCTAATTACTGTCGCTAGGCGCAGACGTCTCTCCTGCGAAACGTCTCTAGCGGGGAGCAGTGAGGAGTGAGCCTGTATTCGCAGGCTATCGTAAGTATCTAGAGCCGTCGATAACAAGACAGAGCGTCTGACAAGAGGGCTTCGCGACTGTATTTTATTTCTTCCTTACAGGTCAGCGGTTTGCCCTCATGGAAGAAAAGATTGTGTTATCTCATGTTCTGCGCTCCTTTAACGTGGAGTCCACACAGACTTTTGATGAACTTTTGACATGCGCCGAGCTTATTACCCGGCCTAAAGAAGGACTATTCGTCACATTAGGAAAACGCCAGTAAAGCCACAGAAGACGCGAATACAACAAAGGACATTCGTGACCTCAGACGAACCATGCAAGAGAATAATTATAACCGTTTAATTTTCAAACTACAATAATTAGAAGATACCTTAAAATCACGGACGTTTCACCACGGCTAAAAGGCTGTAGTTCCCTAAGGCGCCCAACCAGTCAGAAAATGTACCATACATCCCGCCAAACTTTTTAAAGCTCTCACTCCCCAGGATTTTAAGATCTAATTTATAATTAAAGGAGCTGAGTCAAAAAAATTATTAAATTAAAATTGAGTGGAAACACAAAAAAAGAGCTCAATACATGAAGGTATAACGAACAGCAAATACAAAAGAAGGCACTGGTGGACAAACTTAAAGATTAAAAACGAACTGCAAGTGCGGTTTTTGTTTCTTAACGGTGTTTTTCAAAGTTCATTTTTGTTGTTTCTAACGTTAGATATAATGCTTTCAGAGCCTGAAATATTTATTTGATAGGAAGCTGTAATTTTGTCGTAATTACTGAGTAAATTCATCGCTAATGTTAAGTTTCTTCGCGAACGTAGACGCGCTATTGGCAATAACAGACACCTTAAGATCGAGGTTTGGTCATTTTACTGCAAACGACAAACTGCGGTGTGCGGTTAACGGTTTCACGTTACCCGTCTGCCCATACCTGGGACTTAAGATTCGCGGGTGGTAGCTTGCGGCTGCCATGTTTGTTTATATTTATCCTCTTACTTCTATTTTAGCTGAAAAATTGTCTCCAAAACTACGTTTTTTGAATAGAATTCGATGGTTAATAAGCAAAAGAGTTCCAAAAAGTCGCATTTCTTCTCAAACGTGGGATTGAGATGTTTTACGGTGCAAAACCCGTGCGGTAAATCACTTACCTACGAAGCGTGTTCTAGCCATAAAAAACTGAACCTGAAACCGCAAACCTGACGGCAAGGCCCTGGTCACGTGACTTCTTGACGTTCGCGGTACGTGGGAAATGCCAAGAAAACCTCAATCTTAAGGTCTCTTATGACCCAATGAATCGAACTTGTGATACAACCCCTATAACGATTATTATTAATAATAACCAAAGGCTAGGGAGTGCGGGCGACAATGATCGAAGGTCCAAACGAATTTGCTCCAATGCTGTGCTTTGCATGAGTTTTACTTCATATATGGCCAAAACGCGCGTGATCAAATTGCGTTTTTGCATTCCATTCAGTTTTAGTGGAAGTCTAAACGAATGCTGGCAACATACATGCGACGCATGCGTAATAACAACCTGGAGATTAGGATTGCGTGCTCCTCTTGCCAGCAATTACATTAGCAAGGAGTGTGGCCTAATTTATCCAAGTCACGCATACAAATTGAATAAAGTAGGGAAAACACGAAAGGTGGCGCGTTGAGTTTTATCGATTAATTAAGCTCCAGCAACGAAAGAGACTGAAATTCCCAGATCATTAGCGTTGAAAATTTACTTGTACCTTGTGTGAGAGAACACCTAGTAATTGTTGCGTAAATATTTTATACTTTCTGTTTTTCTCGTGCGGGACTTCGCTTTCTCCGCTTTATAAAATAATGATAACAATAAAACTGAATTCGTCAGTTTTGGATTAAAGACAAACAAACAAACAAACCAAAAACAACACAAGCAAAAAACTGTGCAAAAAAACAGATCTTTCTTAAGTTTTTTTGTTTAAATTCATTTCACTACTTTAAAAACGTGTTCTTTTATTTTTATAGTCAGCTGCCTGTGAAATACTAGGATATTAAAAAAATTTCACAAACGTGTATTTCATCGGCAACACATTTCCTTGTTCTCTATATACTAGATGGAGCTTGTTTTCTTTAAGTTTTTTCCTCTAGATTTTGGATGCTATTAACAAACTTCCTTTTTAGACAGTTAATTGCCTTTTACAAGCTACGATATCATAGTATCCACGAATAGTCTAATACTTCTTGATAAAAAGGTAGGAAGCGATGATAAACTCCAACACAAAAACTTACTTGGCTTGAATATAATCAAGGGACATAATCACTATATACGAAGACACAGTACTGTATACGAACATGTATTTTTTAACCCACCCCCCCCCCCCCCGCCCTCTTGTATAAGCAGGTGCCCATAAAATGCTGCCTATATGCATGTGCGTTTTTATACCTGTTACATTATATACATGTAAAACAAAATATATCTGTTTGTCTGTCTGGCACCTATCAGTAGATTGAAAGCATGAAAAGGATCATGTTTAAGGAGCTGTGGTGCGAAATTTATGAAATTTCAACAACAGGAACGGCCCACTGACGCGATGAGACTAGTTGATGATGGTGATAAATAAAAAGGAAAATGGAAAGAAATCAAGGACAAATTTCTTAAAAGATAATTTTGTTGTTATCTTCAGAATATCCAAGAAAGCGCGACTCAGATCACTCTGAAAATTTATTTACATTACCGCCTAAGGCCGGGCATAAATTAAAAGTTCCATTAGCAAGCTAAGTGTCTCTAACTTAACGCAATTAACTTTCTGCTATAAACAAAAAATCTAAAATGCAGGTACATGTAAAGTGATGAACGCATATCACGTACATGTTGCTTCTTACACTTGGTTTCCCTACACAGACTAAGCGACAGTGAGTATCAACAAATCTTTGGTAAGATCAACGTAGCAATATAAAGGCAAATACATGTATTTGTTTGAACACAATAGGGAAAAATAAACCGAGCCTTACGTAAGACGCATCCTAAATAAGACGTAAACTGTACGGTACGAAGACTCTATGTCAGGCATTTCGTCTGAAACAAGACGGGCTTTTCTTAGATAAGATGCGTCTTTGATAAGCCCCGTTGTATTTCAGACGAAATGTACCAGTATTTATTAATAACTGCTTCTTATTTAGGACTCATCTTATTTTCCCCCGTAAAAGTAGTCCTGATGATCATTTTGTGTTTATTTTCTTTTAATCTCTTAAAAGGGCACCTTCTTACTAATTTAAATCAGTATTGTCTGTCAGTTACTTTTAGACACGAGTATATTCTTACAAGAAGCCGATTATTTTAGGAAAGTTATACGTACATTCGTGAAGGAAAACAGGCATAAGACTGCTACACTTTATTGGTGGTTTTCTTGCAAGGCAATGACATCTTCAGTTATATGCATTGGTGTCATCATGATTTAAAACCACTTCATTGCTTAAATAAAAGATAAGAATTTTTTTAAAAAGGTGTCACTATATGTAGAAGAATTGAATCCTTAAACAGGGCTGACCAAATTCTGTAAATATAATATTCTTAAAACTTTTACAGGATGACCAATGATGGGAATAAGCCAAATTTTCCAGTCATCAGTTCTCTTAATCTTGGCGCATCTGCTTCAAGGAGCAGCTACTCAGCAATGTCATGGTGGTAGATCGGCCGGGACATCCATTTTAGGCTGGATGTTGCAGGGACACATCTACAAGACAATGAAGGCAGATCTTCCACACGCATGTGTATTTGCCTGTTACAAAGATGATCGATGTCAAAGCTTAAACTGGGTGATCTCTCTCCTCACATGCGAGTTCAACAACAGAACAAAAGAAGCCAGACCCAAGGATTTCATTCCAAACGCAGACAGGTTTTACTTCAAAAGAGATATGAACCGAGGTAAATCTAACGCTGATGGGTTCGACATCTGTTATCCGTTAGGTTATCGCCCGGGGGGGTATTCCCTATAATAGCCTATAAGGGGAGGTTCCGCCCGAAAGGGGTACCTTTTTCAGGCTTCAGGTATATGAAAGGGTAGGGATTTTACTGGCTGAAGTATACGAAAGGGTACGGAAATCTGTCATTTGGGTCTGTGATTGATTCCCATTTAAACGACACTGCATTTACAGCAGTTCAAAGAGATGCAAAGTTCTAAACTGATAAGGTATGTGAAAGGGGTACCATTGTCAATGGAAGGTAAACGAAAGTGACACCTTTTTCGTGAAAAATGGTATATAAAAGGGTAAGGGGTTGGACCTCGGGGGCGGAGCCTCCCCGTATAAAAATTTGCTGAGTATCCCCCTCCCGCCCCCGGGGGTATCGGAGATAGTCATGCAACCATAAATTAAAATGTCAGTGGCGAAACTACCTGTACGCCACCCTGAATAACAGGTCCTCCCTGTCAGCGCGGATGTGGCGAGTACTCTACAAACTCAAAAGTCTAGGTTGTGCTCTGTTGGGATGATTCAATGTTGATTTATTTTCTTGAACTTCCAAAAAGAAATTGTCCTGTCATTGTCATTCTTTGCTAGGTACACTTGTGTTTCGAACTATTCTAGATCTATTTCTTATCTTGGGTATAGTCTGACTATATTGACGGCGATACACAATTTTAAGAGGGTCTCAGTGGGTTTAAACAGCCAAAATCTTCAATCATTCGGCAAAAAATGGAAGTTTTAAACATGTGTTAGTCGTTAAAAAAGGCAACCAAAAAAATGTTTCTATCTACAACTTATCATGTTGAGAGTTTTCGACGGTTGTCTTGTCTCGCAGTCGATGAATCCTATTTCGGGCCTTGTTTTTTGTTTGTTTGTTTTTGTCTTCCTTGAAAAGGTTAAAACCGATGGAAACTTTTTCAAAACAATTGATTTTCTCCTTCAAGTGCCTGTTAAACATAACAGACAGAATTTTATATGAAAAAATCTCATTAGCCGTATAAAAGGCAAAATGTGATCGTATTTGGGGTATTGTTTTCGCTTTTCTGAGGTCGGGCTCAGAGAAAGCTTGCTCGCAGCGTATTTAATATCTTTGTTACTTATTATTGACTAGAACACAACATCAACGAACGTCCAAAAAAGTTCCAAAAATTTAATATGTATAGATAGGGAATACGTCTCCAACTAGAAACAATAACATCATCAACTTTATCTATTTCAAACTCTTTGTTTGAAAGGCGTCCGGTGGGTTCCTATTCGTGATCAAGCAAAAGGGGACTCCACACCCATAAAGTCTTTGACATAAAAAGCTGTAATTAATATTAACGTTAACAAACGTGCAATTTAACTTGGAGCTGTTAATATTGATAAATCGGATGTGAATTAATTTTGCCCGCTAATACGGTAGAGTCGCACTTCCATTTCCCCCAAGATAAATCAAAATCCCCTTGTAATATACCCTCAAAGGTACAAGGGGAAGGAGGATGGTTGCCACCCCTTCTGAGGTTTTTCTGAGATTTTACCTAGACGATAAAACATCAGCACCTCACGGTTTTCAGTAGCTGTTTGTTTATCCCTCGCACGCATTTTGAGACAAGTTTAATGATGGTCAGTTACTATGGTTACGAGATATGACGTCATAAGTAGCAGGTGGTCAAGACATTTTTGAGGGAAGCCATTTTTTTGTTTTCTCAACTTCGTTTAACAATAAAAGTAAAGATTGTGAATAAAATCATACAAAATGCTAATTTATGTTATTTTGCATGTCAAGCCCCAAAAAGATATTATTTCTTGCGGTTTTAACCCGATTTCTAATAGCCCACGTTCGAAATATAAAAATTCTGACATGACTCCGAGGCTTTAAAGACAAAATTGCAATTTTTTTACGAGTCCATTTTCTCGCAATTTCTAGAAGAGACTTGAACACAAAGAAAACCAAACCAAATATAGAAAAACGACCAGAAAGCCTCGGAGTCATGTTAGAATTTTAATAGCGGAGTTCTTGAGCGCGAAGCAGACAGATAAAAAGAGAAAGTAGGCGGCAGGCCAGTAAGCTCAAAAAAAAAAAAAAAGGGCGTCAGAGATCTAGATCAAGAGATAAAAAAGGAGACATCATTTTTTTGGAAAAACAACATGAAAATTTTGTAGCGGCGGTGACAAAATGAGAAATGCTAGCAGTCACCAATCAAATGCAAGGTGAAATGGAGCGGCAGTGAAAAAAAGTGAACGAGAACACGTACTACATTCACTCATATAAAAAAATCAGGGAGGGAGTTGTTCCATCTACCCCTCCCCCCCCCCCCCCCCTTGTACCATGCTAGGGATATGAATTTGCGTGTACATCCGAGGGTTAAAGTAATTTTCTAATTTGTTTCTTTCCTTCAATTTTCAACAGTCCCTCTAGGTTCCATTGCTGAACTTCCTGCTACGACTTGTGATGAAATAAAGAATAGTGAGTGGGAAGCTCCTAATGGCAACTACTGGCTCTCTGCCATAAATTCTAGCATGCCCCTCCTTACTTATTGTAATCTAGCAGGTAAGATATCTATGAAATACTTAGCACCAATCCTTACAAATATACTGAGTCTACGTAGCCTGTGGATTAGTATATCAACTCCTCTTGGGGCGTGCGGGGTACAGTTTCGGGAGGAGCCGAGAAAATTACAGGGACTGTCGCAACATCATTGCAGCTCGCGTTGAGGAAGCAAGGACTTTTTATACCTCTCACCAGTCATCATTTAACAAACTGCGCTTTTTTGTAAAAAACCAAAAAGAAAAAACGTGGTTGCGTATGTACAAACATTTTCTTCGGGTTTGCAATGCCGAAAAAAGTGAATACACTCCCCTACTTTTCGCCTTCCAGGCAAACCAAAATTTAAACTTTGTATATTAAATAGAAATATTTAGCTGCTCTAATACTTCATCAAAGTAAAACTTCAGAAGGATCGATAATTCTTTTGTTTGAAAATTTAAGGACGTAATTTCAAAACTAGCAATAAATTTGTGTGGCTGCTGGTCATGTGCGTGAAAACGCTCCTTATGTCTCTCGCGGGAAGGAAGATCTCTTGACACTGGGGCGTTGGCGTTACTAAGTCTCAAAATATAAGCCAAGCAACAAGAACAATAAAATTCGGTGCAGTCAATCTAATAATTGCATTTGCTTTCGCTTAATTATCCAGAAAGAAGCTGCAGTGACATTAAAGCTCAAAATTCGCTGGCCGCGAGTGACTCTTACGTCATCGACCCAGATGGAGACGGAGGCAACGAACCTTTTACTGTCTTTTGTAACATGACTGACAAAAACGGTGTTGGCGTGACGGTGGTAGGTCACGACAGCGAAGCTAGAACGCTCGTTGATGGCTACGAAGGACCGGGGAGTTACGTGAAATATATCACATACACTGCAACGGGGCTTACCGGCGTGGCACAGTTAGCAGGCTTAGCAGATGTTTCCGCTCACTGCGAACAGTTTATTAAGTATGAATGCCATGGTGCCCTTCTTTTCAGAGATAATGAGTGCTGGTGGGTATCACGTGACAATGAAAAGATGATCTATTGGGGCGGAGCTAGGCCAGGTGATTACAAAAAGTGCGCATGCGGAGTGACATCGCCAAACTCGTGCGCAGACCCCAATCATGGATGTAACTGCGAGATGAATGATGGCACGTGGCGCGAAGACAGCGGTTTACTTACTGAGAAATCCCAACTTCCTGTGAGGGAGTTAAGATTTGGGGACACGGGTAGCTCATCAGAGAAAGGCTATCACACCCTTGGAAAATTCAAGTGTTACGGCTAGCCATCCCAAAATTGGTTTCTTTAGTATTAAAACAAATCAAGAAATAAAGGTCGTGCATAGTTAACTTCAATGCAACAAAGCATAGTTATTGAAGTGCTTTTACCAAGTCTAAAGTAAAAAGTAGAAACATGATTTCTGCCTTTTTTTTTTTTTGCAAAAATGAGCATAATTTACAATACAATAATTTATTTAACCACGTTAGCACAAGTGCTCGTTCAAAATACGAACGTGCTTTAAATCTACAATAATTCTAATAATAATATCTTGTATAAATATAAAATAAAAAATTAAATTATCATATAATCTATAATCTATGTGCACATGAATATAAAAAATTATAAACTTACAAAAGAAATTTAAAATGTAAAAATTACAGCTGAACTGATCTTAGCTTGGACTTAAAAATATTAACATTATCGGCCAGCTTGACATCTTCTGGAAGTTTATTCCATAGTTGAGCACACTCAGTTGTAAGTAAAAGAGTTCCTCATAAAATTAAGATTAAATTTCGGAACGCAAAGATTACCACCATTTCCTCCTAAATTGTAAGACGTTTCTCTTATGCTAAAAAAGTCTCCAGTGTATTTCGGATGTATATTCCTGATGCATTTAAAAAATAGGATCAGAGATTGCTGCTTTTACTACGTCGACTTGCATATATTTAAGACTTCTTGGTAAGACATTTCCCGTGCCCTGTCAGTGTCCTTAATATATAATGATTGACGTCTTCAATTTTATTGGCCTGGACTTTCCCCACCCCTACCAGGAGGGGACTACAGTATTCTAGATGTGGTAAAATGAAAGACTTGTATAATGCTAGCATAACGACCATAGGTACAAAACGCCTAATTCTCCTAAGTGCGCCGGTCTTCTCATTAGCCTTTTTTTAGCTGACTGTGAAAATATGCTCTATAAAGTTTAACGTGCTATTAACTTCCATGCCAAAGATTCTAATAAAAGGAAATTTTGTAACGCCAGAACCATTTGAGGGTAAGTCAAAATCGTACTTGCAAGGACCAATGGGAAGGGCTTGCGTCTTGGAATTGTTTATCAACAAATAGTTTGCATCGAACCACTCCGAGAGGCGGCTGAGACCCGGGTTCACAACAAATTACAGGGCAATGGGCGAGACATTTGATGCATAAAGAGTCGTGTCATCAGCGTATAAACTCAAAGACACGTCCGGGACTGCGTAATTTAAGTCATTAATGAATATATTAAACAACAGCGGCCCAAGGAGGGACCCCTGTGGAAGCCCCGCCTTCAACTCTGAATAACTTGAGCACACACCGTGCTAACAAACCCTCTGTTTACGACCCAGTAGATAGGATGACATCAAACTCATGGCGGATTGAGAGAGACCATAGGCTTTCAACTTTGCCAACAGAAGGTTGTGGTTAATAGAGTCAAAAGCGTTTGATAAACCAACGGCCATGATTGACTCTCTGTTGTCAATGCTCCTTCTCCAATCCTCGGTCATTTTACAAAAATAAGCATAATACTAGTGGCAAAATTTTAGAATTATACGAGTACTGCTAGTAGCAAATATGCAGCTACTTTTTCTATCAAAGCCTAAAGCCAACTGCAATGTCAAGTTTAGATTTCCCTTTGAGGAGGTTGAGCTTCTATTGTTCAGACTTTATCTACTTTAGATTTTACTTTCCTTGTGCATTGTCCACAAACTGACGATCCTTCCTTATTGATGCCATGCAAGATAAAGTTAAGCCGCGAAAGGTAAAAAATTACACAGAATGTAACAATTCATTACGCAGCAAATGACATAAAAACGAAGTGTAGCTAGGGGTACCTTCCTTCCGGCAAGTGCCAACGAGGCAAATTCGTTTATCTTTTGTGGAATGTGCCTATCCAGATCTTTGCGATTTGTTGCATTATAATTTTAGAGGCTACAATAGATTTCGCTATAGTAAAGGATGGCACTCAACTATAGAAAAAAACTTTGGTACATTTAGGCTTTCACTTCTATTAAAAAATAACTACAACATAGCTTGAAGCTTTGTTGGTAAATTGGAGCAAGTTAACACTTATATTTTATTGAAATTCACAACTATAAACGTTAGAAATAAAAAATTAGTTCAAGTGAGGCCTTTGACTGCTAAAATTGAAAACTAAAATTAAATTCCGAGCTTTCGCCGATCAACGGCATCATCAGGATAAGAAAAATATTCCGCATCGGTAATATACAATCATATGAAAAAAATGGTGGAAGCAAAATGTGTGAAAAGCGCAAGAATGGGCGGAATGTATCAGAGGTATAAAAATATAAACTTTAACAAAATACAAAGATCTAATGATCGAGGGGCACAGGACAAAGAGTCTCTTGAAAGACAAAATGATTCATGATGATGGTCTTTAAAACAAAAGGTCCGCAAATTCGTTGCTGATTCCTCATGGGAGTTTGGGGCTGTCTTCAATGCAAATCGAGCTGCGAAAGGACACGAGCTGGTTGACAAAAGTCTCTCCGAAGGCAAAAATAACTTTTAAAAAACAAAAGGTCCTCAAATGCGTTGCATTCCTCACGGGAGGTGAGGACCGGCTCGATGTAAATCGAACCGCGAAGAGCACGCTGCTTAATTCTGATAAACGTTTTGAGAATACAACCCTATTCCTTGATTAGCTACCGCATAAAATTCAATTTACAAAGGAAAAGCTAAAAAAATGAAATGAAAACCCTGGTTCTGAGTCGAGAAGCGAACACGTTACCTCAATATAAATCGAGCTGGAAGAACAAGCTGGTTCTGACAAAAATTGGAGCGTAAAACCCTATTCCTTGATTAGCTGCTGCTTTAAACGCAATTTATAAAGCAAACCAGAGCACTAATAGCCCTTTCAAATTTAGAAACGTATTAAAGCTTGCTCACCTGTTAGGGCCAGTCTTGAACAGAGACGAACAGCTGCACACGGGATCATCCAATTTTGAACCACGAACCACGGAGTTGTAAATAGAAGGTCATGACGTCACTGCCCAAATATGAGGTCTTACTTACACCCAAATATGGTCAAAACTGCAAATTTTATGAGGGTTACGAAGAATTTGAGAGTTTTTGCCTATATTGCGCGGGATTATGAATCTGCCGCCGAGGTAACCTCGCTTCTTAGCTCGGTTGCCTCATTGGCAATAACTTTCTTAAACCCAAAATGTAGCAAACGTGTGGGAAACTATGGCAAGCCAAATGTAGCAATATTCAACTCGCTAAATTTTATATGTAGTTTTGTATTATGTGTTCAACTATGCGTTTAATGTTCAACTTATATTCAACATTCAACGCGTTATTCAATATTCAGCTTCGCATTCTAGATCGATCAACAATTTCAACCATTTATTCAACACTCAACTTTAATTTTTAAAACATTCAACTATTCATTCAACATTCAACTATTTATTCAACATTCAACTTTAATTCAACATTCGTCTATTCATTTAACATTCAACTATTCATTCAACTCTTTTGAGCTCTCACTACTTCTGGTCAGTGACACAGATCATTTGCTTGTGAAAAACATGGCGGCGGCGGCGATTAGAATGCCGGCTATGGAAATAGAAGCTTATGAAGATGATACAAGGCTCCACTTCGATGTGGAGTCTGACCTTCCAAGGTTTCTTGACTCGGTTCTTCAAAGAACTGACCAGATTTCCCAGACAAAGGTGGATGAGGAAATTGTGGAGAAGCATATTGTCGTGGTCGATCAAACGGTGCGTTTGCTTCGTATACCCAGGTATACCCCGAGACAGCAGTTTGAATATTAACGCCTATGACAAAGAACCTTAGATAATCTCTCATCAGCATTCAGTGATGTCTTATCAGCCCTGCAGCAATGTTTAGCCAGAGCAACCGTGTCTCCCACCACAGTTGTATGTGTATGACCCAGAGGGCCTCTCTCCTTCAGAAGAAGATAACAACGTTGTTGTCGAACCAATTTCGTTAGATAAAAGGCATTCAATAGAGTGCTATGTGTTGGATGTTGTTGACCCTCTAACACAGTCCACTCAACTGGGTATCGATCTTTATATTCAAGCCCTAGACCTGGTCAGGGATAGAATGGAATGATAGTTAGATCTACCTGGCACGGAAACCCGGACTTGAGGGGGACAGGCTCCTATGTAAAAGTGATCAGGATACTTGTGGGGGAAATTACAACTACACCCCCAAAAAAGACCATCGCGTAGAAAACCAATAGATGTGGGCGACACCAGGAGCCATGTCAAATGCAAATTGACTCTTTCGGTAGGATGTTCGAATCCCTGTGGTTTCTTGGTAATGCTGATGGGTACTATCACAAAATGACGTAATACAAAACATTGAAAAGACAATGAACAATATTTACACCACAACACAAAAGCGAACCACCTACCCCTCCCCTAAGCTAACTTTAACACTTACTTCTCACTTAGGGCAAAATGTTGGCTTAGGGGAGGGGTAGGTGGGCAGTTTCTCCGAAACCTAATTTGATCCCAGTGGTTTCCACAACACCAACAAACACACGGGATACGGCCGAGGCCAGGTCTTTTTCTGATCTTGGTTTTACGCCATGTAATGTGTGCTTCCCGTTCAGGTACAAAGTCTTTCAGTTGAAATCTGAGACTGCGATATAATTCAGACACATCATTTTAGCTTATTAAGAGGAACAAACTCTGATTTTTCTTCCGATGTAACAAAATCCAGTTTTCGGAATCCGGGAAAACTTTGCTTGTGAAATCTTGAATCGTGAGCTTTGGAATCCGAAATACAGCTTAAGGAATCCGGAATTCCACTCACGATTGGAATCCAGAATCCAAGTTCTACTGACAAATACTGGAATCCAGTACCTGCATGTAATCCGGGATCCACGGTGACAACAGAAGTGATATTATCACTGCCATCTATCTGTTTATATAATACAGTGTACCTATCCAATTCAATTTTAAAAATTCAACTTTATGGCAGGTACGCCACATGTTCGTTAAGTGAAATGTTGCTAATTGTGATTTTTGCTAGCCCCTTATTAGGAAATGTTTAGAGGAGGAATGAAACCCAAGGACTATATATAGCAATGAAGTCTTAACAAGATTTGGAGTTTCCAGAAAGAACAAGCTAAGACCGTTCAGTGGAGATCGATAGCTCTTTAGAAGTTTTCAAACATACATAGTGGTACAGTATACAGAATTTATAGCACACGATTGTGATCGATAATAGTTTGTGTGACTGAATAGTCTGCACAAGTCTGTAGGGTTTTATCTGCACAACTCTATAAGGATTATATCACCCTGGCCATTTATGAACCATAGTTGAGTCATTGAGTGTTGATATATTATGTTAGTAATATGTATTAGAACTCATGACAGCCGTCTCTAGAGGAGGTTTCTTCTTCTAAACGCAGACATACCAAAAGTCAAAAGAAACGGGCCACTGTCAACGCCTCGCGCCACGGAAAAAAATGACAGATTTTGAAGCGACATATGGCGTAGGACTCTCCAGAGATGGGACAAGCCCAAAACATACTGAAAATTCAAATTTCTTTGGCAACAATTCAGCTTTTAATAATGTACCAAGAAAGCCCACTGGGCAATCATTCACTTGCCAGAGAAAAACGATGCCAGGGCACACACTGACATTAAATAACCGTAATTAAGAGTGGATATTTCTTACTCTGAAAACTACGTTAGACAAAAGAATTGATAGGTGTAATCTCATCATCATTTTTTTAGATCGATCCTGTGTTTAACTCGACTAGCTTCAAGCGTTCTTAAAGTTTACTTTTGCTATTAATTCTATTACTATGTAATCATTTTAGGATTTTGCGTTTTTTCCTTTGAAAATCTCTTTGAGTTTGCGGACGTCCCTGTAATGTACTTATTTTTTTTTTTCCAAATTTAAACTTTCATTACATGAACTCTATTCTAATGAGATCATAGATTTATTAGCCATGCACTCATCTATAAAAGTGACTGACTTTTTTACAAGGGTCTATGGGACTTACAGTAAAATAAAAATATTGCCTTTTGTTAAAAATAAATGCGTAGGTACAGATTAGCTGCAGGCAATGAAAAGACCTGAAAAGGTACGAACAATGTCCACCAGGAACCGTGCATGCATGAAATCTCTGGGAAAATATCCAATAGTTCACAAGATATTGTGGGTGTCCACTTTCGATTTTCAATCTAGTTATTGTTCGATAGAAACAAAAATTGACTATAAATAAAGCATATTAGAAAAAAATATAATTATGCTACAAACCAGTGAGAGACTTCTATAATGTAAGGAGCGATTCATTTAGCCTTAGTTTCGTTAATGTACAAAAGCTACTTTCGCATGACTTTCGCTATTTCAAATGTCATTATTTTACTATATGTTATTGGTTATACAAAAACAATAATTGTAGTTACTCTAGGAAATTTAATTTATACCCGCACGCGGTGACTCTTTTCTTCAAAAAACCGACTCAGTAAGTGATCTACGCCCCCTCTTAAAATTTTTTTATTAGGACCAAATTCTGAGCGGGGTTGGTTATTTAAATGCAGTCGAACTTAAGCCGCAGTATGAAGTCATTGGACCTCCAGATCTCTTTCTTAGTGGGTTAATTTCAGAAAAAAAGTGCTTTTCCAGTATACCCTTTATGCTTGATTGAAATTGTTCACGATAAAAGGTGTTTAGCTAAAAGCTTCTTGGGCAAACTGAAAATGGCTTAAAACGCGGTTTTGTTAACCACAGGCCAAACTACGTTTAAATAACTGGCCGTCTAGAGGTTTTTTCATGTTTATTCCCTCAGTTTCAAATGATGTACACCTGTAAAAGCCAGTAAAATTAAAACTAGCTTTTAGATTAAGTTTAGTTTTAGGATAAAATTTTTAAACAATAATAATTGAAAAAATGAATCGTTTCAGTTTCGTGTGGCTTGCTTGTAAATGTTACATTTTTGTCCAAGGCGTGTATGAATGTGAGGAGATAAAATAAAATAAAATCAATATGAAGTTTCAGGCCATTAAGATATATTATTAGCCAACACCAACACTTTCATTGGAGGTGAATTTAGTTACATCATAAGTTACGTTCAATGAATAAATTAGTAACGCTTACTTGCATAATACATGAAGGTGTATTGCGTAAAGAATTGGAATTCAAATAGGTTTTTTTTATTGTTACTGTTTTATTCATTCTTGATGTTAAATGATAGCGCTCAAACGCTATTTCTTCATAATTCGTAGCTACGACATGGGCAAAGGTTGTATCAACGGAGAAGATTGAATGTATTTGGTAAGAGCACTTGCCTCTATGTTGAACATTTTTGCTGTCTAGGTAGCATGTTTTAATTCAGTCATCTCGTTTGGTTTGGTTTGGTTAAAAAAAAGAAAACAAATTAGACGCATACGCTATCAAACCTGCGTTGTTACTTACGTAGTGAATAGTTTTATTTCGCAATCCAGAAATCAAACTTCTTAATAAGTTAAAGTATTTATCTTGTCTTTGCCTACTCATTAGGTGATGTACTTTTAAGAGAATGGAAAAGAAACAGCTCTTTCGAATGTCAGTTATCTTTGTTTTGAGTAAAGCGCTCTATGGAGTAGTGACTGATCACGATCAGCAATGTACTGGTGGACTATCTGAGGAATCTATCTTCGGCTGGATGTTGCAGGGACACATTTACAAGACAATGCTGGCAGATCTTCCACACACATGCGTATTTGCCTGCTACAAAGATGATCGATGCCAAAGCTTAAACTGGGTGATCTCTCTCCTCACATGCGAGTTCAGCAACAGAACAAAGGAAGCAAGACCCGAGGATTTCATTCCAAACGCAGACAGGTTTTATTTCAAACGAGATAAGAATCGTGGTAAGTAGAGATTTAGTACAAAATTTTTGCAACCTGCAACAACCTGATTTAATTTGTTACAATAGAGGTTTAATTATTCGCAGGTGGTAAAACGCTCAAAATCGATCGCTTTTTAAATTGTATTGCATGCAGCAAGGGAGACGTGTAGATTGGAAGTCAACGAGAACGATTACGACTTGGCGTATTCACAAAAAATAGACACCGTGTAAAGCTTCATTATATATTTTTTTATCACCAGAAAAGTTAGTACTCTTATTTCTTTTAAAGGCCTGTTAAGCCCTTCCCGATCGCAAGATGATAAATCTTTAAACATTTGGTAAGTGAACCTGTGTTCCGCTACTACGACATTCTCGCCAAAAACGCGTAGTAGATGGACGAAGGCTATTATATTTTCCCGCCAAAATGATGCTGGTTGCGCTTGCGTACTTCTTAAATATAAAGAACATCTCATCGTCTTAGAATCTAAAGGCCTTTAATGTTACAAAACATGATGAAAAGATGAATTAAAAACCTGGCAGATCCAGGAGTACATGACATAAGCGTTTGGACATTTTACTATTTAAATCTAACTGCCTGCAAACCGCAAAACTCCCTGTCTTTTTTTTCAGTTCGTTTAGGTTCCATTCCCGAACTGCCTGCGGAAACGTGTCAGGAAATAAAGTCGAGTGAGCTTGGTCAAGCAACCAGTGGAAAATATTGGTTCTCTATCATAAAAACTGGGACTTCTGTTCTGGCATATTGTGAAATGGACACTGAGGGTAAATTAAGATATACAGTGGAGCATTATGAGCACTAACATTTTGGCTCTTTCCATCGAATATTTTCTTAGTTTTCACCTGATTGTAAGGCTTGTATTTTATTGTGTGCATACCAAAGTTATTTATAACATTCACTGATTGCAATCAAATGGCTTGTTTCTTAAAATATTGGAGGGGGTTACATTCTTGTAAGCGTTTAATCTTCCCCGTGCAAGGAATCCAAGACGGTCTTAGATTCTGGACTCCACGCCGTGGATTCCGGATTACCAGGTACTTTTTTCCAGTCTTTGATAGTGAAAGCTGAATTCAGGATTACTTATTTCTCTCTCCTTTTTACAGTAACGAACGGTAAGTTCTTGAGCTGTATTTTGGATTCCAAATCCCAGGATTCCAGATTCCACAAGCAAAATTTTCTCGGATTCCGGAATCCAACAAGCAAAAAAAATCCAGGATTTCGGCATCCAGATTTCTTCACGTAGGGTGATCAGTGTCTATTCTTCAATAATTTTACTTATTCAGATATTGATGAATGCAGCGCCTCTCACCCCGTCTGTGACGTCAATGCTAATTGCTCCAATACTCAAGGATCCTATTTCTGTACCTGTAAGACTGGATTCTCTGGTGATGGCAAAACATGCCAAGGTAGGAAAACGAAAACATCGTGACTAGAATAACGAATTTCATACTGAGATTTTGTGCTCTTAGTGTGATAATCCGTGGAAGGTAGACAGTAATAATCGATAGACCGAACAACTCCATGGCATGGTCAAAACCTCCGTGACCTCTTTTTGTAGTCTAGGGGCGCTTTCCATTCAACAAAAATCCCGGTTTGAAATTTCGGAAATTTCACATGCCCAATGGAACGGTACATTCCTGTTGCGTAGACCCGGCCCAAGCCACCGCGCGTTTGGTTATTGTTCCTGTAAGCAGCATACAAAAGAGCGGTACTGGGGACAACAATTTTGTCAAATGGAAAGAGACATTTCGGTCCGACCGACCGAAATAACCAGACCGATCGAAGTGGACCACCTTTAAAGCTGGTCCTGAATGACCGAAATGGTCCGTTCCATTTAATGTACCGACCGAAACTTCCGGAGTTTTGGGTTGAATGGAAAGCGCCCTGGGTCGGGAGTACAGTCCAACCTCCCGTAGGCAATTACCCAAAATGCGAGAGTTTTAGTCCCACAAGGGGTCTCTTTCGAGAGGTCCCGATATATCTACTTTTTGGCAGAGCATTTATTGCATGTAATTTCTAAGTTACGTATAAGTGCTTACAAGGGGTTAAAAACGATGGAATAAGACCAAAAGGCCAAAAACGTGGTCACAGTCGCTTATAAGAGGTTGACTTTTACGATAGGTTCTATAGCTATATATAGGTCTTTAAAAAGGGAAAATTTGGGTGTTTTGGATAAATGGTCTCTTATGGGCGTTGGTCCGGCTTAAGAGAGATGCCCGCACTCGGAGGTTCGAATGAATAGCTCAAAATAACTAGACAAGGTGTCAACAGGGCTACAGTAATAGTTGAAAGCTAGAATTTAAATCATGTAGCTTTATCAACATTATTTGTTTCTATGTTAAAGATGTCGATGAGTGCGTGGAAGGATCACATGACTGCTTTCTAAACTTCGCCACCTGCGTAAACATTCCTGGTTCATATAACTGTGTCTGTAGCCATAGTTACGAGGGAGACAACACCTGTTTGCCAGAAGGCAAGTATTAGTACTTCTCAACTAAATTCATTTTTGTACCAGCTTCCAGTTGTAAAGATATATTATTTTTCTCATGCAATACTGCCAGCCCCACCAAATTTTTCATTTAAAGCAGTTTCGCAAACCACCCTATGCAATAATATTCCAGTCCTTCCAATCTGCATCTTTCTCCATTGGTATCTATTCTGCCCCACTAGAGTTTGTTGCGAGGAATCCCGCCCTGCACTGTTAGATACAACGCACGCTACCTTTCTCGTCTTGCTATCAGATGCTTAATTTTTGTTCGCTCATCTGAACACTTTTTCTTTATTCTTCATGAGATATACTTGACGCTCACCGCTAATATTTGACCTCCAATCTTCTCTAAAAAAGTAGCCGTTCTTCGAAACTGCATGTATCCTTTGCTCCCTCTTAATGATGATAATCGCTAAATATTGTCGAGCAGCTAAAAGTAAGATTTTGTTACAACCTTTCGTCTTTCCATGATAATATTGTTTTGCGGTGTTACAAACGTGTCATGATCGAAGATTTGATCCCATAAGGAGGAATCCAGGAAGCAGTCAGGGTGGTACTTAAACTCGAGGGCACCGGATAACAAGTCCAGCTCAGCTCGACCCCGCACTATAACCTCGAGGCCAAGTGCCTCCTGGCTGGTTTGCGATTAGTCCCTAAACAACACTTTGCACATGGTTGACAATTTTCAATGTCCCTGGTAAATGAACCAGTTGCTCGCATCATGCAGTGTCTATGAAATGCTTTGAGGGTTCATCCACTAGTCATCATCTGTGCTTAATTTAATTTGTGAATAACTCTTAATAACTTTCTCTCTCTTTATCTCTCCTACTTAGAATGTGTAAATTATCGACGCATTACCAATGCTAACAGAAAAGTCACGTACGGAAAAGTTTCGGTACAATGTGACAAAACAATAGACACCGCATGGTACAGGTTCGAAGGCGCGGCAGGGACAAGGATGCCGACGTCATGTCCGCCTTTATATAAGTGTAACACAAACGCTCCCGGCTGGCCGAAGGGCGGACATCCTAGCGTGGTGGATGGTCAGGTTACTAGAAAGGCGTGTTTTCACTGGTCAAACTGTTGTTCTCTCTCTACCAACATCAAAGTAAGGAACTGTGGTTCCTATTATGTCTACTACCTCAAGAGCACTGGAAGTTGCTGGTATCGCTACTGTAGCACGGACTAGAATATTGAATATTATCAGTGAGAGTATTGAGTACGTTAGCTGTTCTTAATATATGACACCCTTTTGTTAATAACGTCAGTTATTGTGCATCTATTTCTTTTATCCTTCTTTTATATTTTAACTAAGAACAGACACTAGGGGATTGTTAGCTTAAGCTTAATTTACCTTAACGTGGCAGGTGTAGCTGTCGTATAACGAGACGGACGACAATTCAAGATTAAAAAAAAAGCAATGAAAAAAATGAAAAGAAAAACTGTTTTCACTTTATCCAGTCAAAGATAACATGGCTTTAGACACTTTCCTTGCAAAATTATGTATATGCATGTGATTTCCATGTTTTAAAAATGTTCATCCAAAATTACACCAAGAAAAGTAACTTCCTTAACACGATCAATCGAATAATTACTAAATATTAAAAGCTAGATCAAGCGTTTCCCTGTTTTGTCTCGGTCTGAATATGATAAAGTTAGACTGACTTCTTAACATTAATTTTTAGGTTATTTGTATAAAACCAACATGTTATCTTTTTCAGTTCTGAAAATACAACTTCCATAAGATAGGAAACATCAGTATGCGAATAGAAGATATATATTAGTGTCATCAGTAAATAATATCAGCTCTAAGACCTTTGACACATTACGTAGATTCTAAATATACACTAAAAGAACAATAGAGCCCAGAGGAACTCCGCAAGTAATAGCTAATATTGCACAAATTGTCTTCGACAGGAAAGATAACTTTTAAACCAATGTAAAGCATTACCACGTACTCCATGTTCTTGTTTGTCGAGCAAAATTTCTTGTTTTACAGTTAGGTATCAAAGGCCTTAGTAGGTCAATGGATAGGCCTAGAGTTACCCTCTTGTTATCAAGGGCATTTGAGATTTTGTCATACAATTGGATTAAAGCATGTGCTGTAGAATAATTTGTTTTCTGAATCCATACTGTTTCCAGGAAAGAATGCCATATTCATTTTAATTAAAAGTTACTGAATAAGGCGATTATAGACGATTCTTTGTAGGAATTTTGAGAAAAACAGTAAAACAGATACAGGTCTGTAATTTATGAACAGAGAGTTGTCACCAGATTTAAACAATGGAAGAACTAGACTAAGTGCAATTTTCATTTTTTTTGGCTCAAGAGAGACAAAATATAACATTGGGGCATTCACTAGAAATTCCTATGAATGTGCAAAAGAAAACATGTCTTTGTCCTGCTTACTAATGTCAAGGACAAAGACAAACCGGAGGACAGACAGGGAGCAGTATACAAGATCAAATGCTGCGACTGCCAGGCTTCTTACATTGGTGAGACCGGCAGAAACCTTAGCACGCGACTGACCGAACACAAACGAGCAACGAGGAATGGTGACGTCAACAATCACATTGCTGAGCATCATTTACAGACGAAACATCAAATTGACTGGGACTCTGCGACATGTATAACGTATTCTACAGACTACCATCAACGTCTTACTTTGGAAAGCTGGTTCACTAACTTAGAACAGACGCCACTGAATCGTAGCCAACAGTTACCAGCGCCGTACAAACGACTTATTGACGGGATGAAGCGAAACTAACTACGAGAGATCGACTGGAGAACTGACAATTTGACTAACAATAGACGACTGCTTAACTGTGACAATAGACGGATCGAAACGCGCCAATTACTGATTACGAGTCTTCATAGCCAATGACATCGCGGCTTCACTGACAGACGACCAATAACATCTTGACTTTATTGACCAATCAGATCAATAACCAGAGTATATAATACCATCTACTGACGTGATACAACTCACTTTGACTCTGAAGATGACTACCGCACAGGTTGTCGAAACGTCAGTCACTGTCAACAACAACAGTCCTATTCAGGACTACGTTAACCCGGACGATCAAACTCAACCTACTTTTGAAATGACTCCTGGGTTCAAACCTTTCACAGATAAGATAAATAGTTTAGGATGATGTTATCTGTAACTCCTTACTCAGTTCGATAATTCACCCCATGATACCTTGCGAGAGTGTCCAAACTCCTCTCCTCCTTTGTGTTTTCATAGAGTGGAATTCCGAAATACACTTGACTGTCCAATCAAATGGTTCAGTCTTAAAATAAATTTACACTTGAGTAACCTTCCTCTCGATCCATTTGCCTCATTTTTTGTTTTGTTTAAAGTAGTGCAAACAATCTCACGGACGTTATAGTGAAAAAAATCTGTTGAAGGAACTCTTGGTGAAGAACGTGATCCGTGGAAAGTGAGTCGGGTAAGCGTATGGGGCACTTTTGTGCATGACTTTAGAACAAATTACTTACAAGATACACTAACGTAGCTCCATACTTTTAATTAAAAGCAAACAGCATTGGCGGTAACAAACGGGTTTTGCTTGATTTGAGGGAAATTAGTCAGATCATTCACAACTTAGAGAGAGACAGTTGTGGAATAATAGATAACCTTTTATGAAGCTTTGAATGGAAATTCCCGGTTTTTCAATCACTGTACATGTCCTCTGCTGAACCAAAGTGCTACATGACTGAGTTCCGCGTCCAACATACTGTGACAGATAACGTGAAAGGCACGGTTTGTGGTCTACTGGGTTTTATGTTTAAAAGTTTCACCATTATTTTTTATCAGACAACTTTGGGAGCTGTCGTTTTATTTTGATTTAAGTCACTTAACATTAAATTGCTTACAAGATACACTAATGTCAGTAGCTCCAAACTTTTAATCAAATGCAAACAGCTAGCTTTGGCGGCAACAAACGGTTTTTGCTTGATTTGAGGGAAATTAGTCTCTACAGATCATTCACAACTTAGAAAGAGGCAGTTGTGGAATAATAAGTAACCTTTTATGAAGCTTTGAATGGAAATTAGTCGGTTTTTCAATCACTGTCCTCTGCTGAATCAAAGAGCTACATGGCTGAGTTAAGGCCGCGTCCAACTGTAACGGAAAACATGATACCGCGAGTGGCGCGGTTTGTGGTCTACTGGGTTTAAGTTTAATAGTTTCACCATCTTTAATAGTTTTACCATGCAACTTTGTGAGCTGTCGTTTTGCTTTGATTTAAGTCGCTTAACATTTTGGAGGTTTTATTCATAGTTTTATGTAATAAAACAGGTTATCGGTGTTATTTTGTTATTTGACGCCTAAGGTGCATATTTGTTACCCGTCATACCGTGACCACGCATATTGCAAAAGAGCCACCGCCACAATAGATACCTTCTTGTATGACTTGAGGAGGGAAATGGAAGCAATATCTTAGGAATTTTTTCAGGTGATTATGAATTTGTTTTGTGTAGATTTAAAAAAACTGCAAAATATAATAGCTTCCCAGTATATAAACACTTAGTATTACGCATTTTCAGGAAAATCGAAGTTTCTGAAAACCTTGTTGCGACTAGAAAGTTATATAGCTACATCAGACAACAATCAAACTTTAGTTCTACAGTTCCTTAAAGGGCAGGTTGTATATGCAAGTTTACCTTGACTTTGCCAGGCAAATAACGAAAGTGTTTATTTATGGAAGTTGATTGCAGTTTCTGCCGTCTCCAAGCACGGTAGTGCAAATTTTCGTGTGTGTAACGTACCTCTTGGGTAACGAACATGTGGTCGCATAGCATTGTGTGGAGTTGTGTCTAGTTAAAACGTTTCTGATATCGTCACCTTCAAGCTTATGTTCTCGGTTTCTTTCAGCAGGCGTTTGAAATGACACTTTTAACATGTGAGGAGTTAATTACTTTGGTTCTCTATATTCAAATGGAAGTCTTTATTAGTAACTGGTTTAAAATTGGGGGGTATATAATGGTTCCTCGATAAAACGTGGTTCTTGGGAAAATTTTAGCCCGATCTCGAAATCTCGGAAGCGTTCGTGATCGATGGATCCCGATATCTCGTTTTCGGGTGATTTTGTGTCTCGGGGGCTCGAATTTTAAGTCTCGGTCTCGAATTTTTAAACCAGGGTTTGGCAGTCTCGCAAAGTCTCGAATTTAACAATCTATACCCCGGTACTGTGTCTGTCCAAATAATTACATTCTAAGACTAGAAAACCAGCAATAGGAACAAATAATATGAAATATTCTGCTTTGTAAAAACTGAAATGAAAAATGAAAGTTCTCATACAATACCCACAACTGCTTAAGGGATTAGAAAGCCGAAAGTCAAACATAACAGTTATTCAATAATCTCAAAATGTCCAAAATGTGCCAAAATTCACATAATTTCAATTTCAGTGATTCTTTACTTTAATACGAACAATTCTATGATTTTTTCCCTTTCGTATGCGCTTCAATGAGATTTAATGTTAAAGTTATTCTTATCAGATGTTAGACTTTTGTTACAAAAATACAAGCCTTTTGAGAATGATATGTGTGAGGGGTACTCGAATTTGAAGAAGACAATAAGACTGAAGGACGAGCGTTGTCAAAATGCAACTAAGGCAGCTAATGCTAAGACTAAACGAAAGGTGAAAGGAGGGTGATGATTATGCATTTTGCGAGCAGCCATCTGCCACTGTTTGTGAAGCAGTCTTCCGCTCAATTCGTGTTTTAAAGGCAAAGCAACTGTAAAAATTTATTTTTAAAAGAGGTAAGCGGGAGAACTTTAAGTAATGAAAGCATTTTTTATCCATTAAAAAGAAGGAAATTTCAAACTGATATTTAATCAAGAATTGTTGCTTCAATATTTATTAGTTTCAATGATTATTTTTGGAATACTAAGTAACCATGCATGGAACTTTACATGAGAAGACGGCTCAAGGTAAGTTTGAAACTGCTTGTAAAAGGCTACCACAGACCAGAGTTAATTAAACCTAGCCCGCTTGAAATAGCTATTGCACTGAAGAACGAGTAAGGTATATTCATCTCCTTCTTTACAATTTAGTAGTCGCAAAATAAAACGTACGCCTTACTATTAAATGAGCATAATATTTTAGAAGAAAGCAGGTAACCAGGGAGCGGCCAAAAGTGTTGATGTAAGCCTTCAAACGCATAAGGCAAAAAGGGCTCACATATATTGAGATGAACTTACGCTATAGAAGATATAATATTATTTTAATCTTCAGAACATCAGCATTGAAATATATTTCCGGGTAGCTATAAATCATTAAAAGAAGACAACGCTCACAATGTTAAATTTGTAACACTGGACAACATGTTGCAGCAACTAGACGCAGCAACAAATTGCTTTACGAGTGTACTGGGTAATTTTAGTACAGTTAAATCCTTGTCTTCGTGGCAGGATTCTGTCACCGCGACAAGTGACACAATTAACTCGCACAAATTTAAACTGACTTGATTTACGGCGACAAAATCCTGTCGCAAAGACAAGGATTTCCACTAAAACTATCCTTAATACATACGAAGCGACTGTTCACTGCAAGGTGTCGCACGAACGGCACGCAAAAAGTGGAAGTGATTTGTCGCGGCGACGCGTTACAGGGACATGTCGTCTACTATGTTCCGATCTTTCTGGGCTCTCCCAGAGAAGATTTCGTCGCGGCCATAAGACTTCCTTCAGTTCCGACTCGTCGTAAACAAGTCTACGATGGAATAATCGAATTGAAACGTGTTTTCTGCATTTTAATCCTCACTCTTCCGACGAAAAAAGATAAAAAATAGCCTTATCATTCTAAGAATTGTTCTTTCGAAAAACGGAGCCGGATTTTTTAACCTCGGAGAAGGAAAAACTGAAGGGATGAATGCATTTATTTGGCAAAATATCAAGCATGGCCGGTAATTTGAAGGTGGCAGAGTTGCGTTTTTGTTTCTGGCTCTATTCGCTGAGTATACAGTCAAAACAGTCACGCATGGAAAATGACCATTATATACAGGGTGACCGCTATATACAGGTCAACTTTGCACAAAAATATCGGAAGGCAACTGAAAATTTTGGGAAGTTGTACGGTGACCGTAATATATACAGGGTGACCGCTCCTACAAGGCCGTTTATACAGGTTTGACTGTCTCATGCTTTAATGTTCTAAGACCGTGACTTTTCACAGTACAACAGTAACTTGCTTCTACTTTTTCGGTTTCTTTAATGACTCCAAAATCTTCTTTTGGGGGAAGTTTTTGCTGGCACAACCTTGGGCTAACTTACTAGATGTTTTTTATTGTCACAAAATGGCTCCGCATTTTTTATGCAAGTGAAGGTGGCACTGAACCGATTCAAACTTAGCCAATCAAATTTCATTGCTCGTTTCAGTAAGCAATGAACAAGCGAGAAAAGATTATTGAAAAAAAATATTCCGCTAGTTTAAATAAACGTCATAAATTTTCAGCTTTCCCTTGTACTTTTCTCTTTTTCTCTATCCGACATGGCATTTGAATTTTTAAAGAGTTTTGTTATTTTACTGAAAACAAATGGATGCTTTTGTTTGACCTCTTTTGGAGCCATATAATTCATAGGTTTGGAGTGTGAGGAAGGCGGAAAGGATTTAGAGAGGTTCCAGTCGTTTCTCTCTAGTAGCAATGAGGGGAAACTATGCATATCACGGTGAAAAGAGGTCTCGTATATTATGGCAAATAGACGGAGAAAAATATTACAATGATCCCTACCTCTTTGTTTTTCTTGAAGTGAAAAAAGTTACATTTCCATCTCATTAAGGGTTGATTTACCTAATACGTGCCTCAGAACTCAGGACTCTTGAACGCTTGGCCGTTGCAGTTTTGAACTTGATTACAATACCGTGGTGCAATGCAGGAATTGCTCCCTCTTTCTCTCTAAATGACGCACAGACGAGCTCTTGCGATCCAGTTTCATGGTCATTTGAACACATATACGCAATCTTATCCTTTTCACAAGAATTAGCTGAGACGGTAAGCCACGAAGCATAATTTCTTCGCGTGAGGTAGCCATTTTGTTTTTAAGCGCCTTTGTAACCACCCCTATCGTTACCAGACTTTTTAGAAGCTCAAAGACTGTAAAACCGAGAAAACTGGAGCTTGCAAAGCGCCAGATACAAATGATTCCAGCCACGTCTATGTTTTTTTCCTTCAAAAGAAGACTGGATTTTTCATTTTTTTTTTCTTGATTAGGATTGGCTGAGCACATGAGGAAATTAAAACTCGTCAGCCGAAAATTCACCTCTATATAGAGGTCCAAGTTTCTCGCCATTCGAAAAGTTAACTGCGCGTTTCAAAAGGAAATAAATAGTCTTTAAACTCTTAGCTTTTAATTGTGTTGTGTGCACTTTAGAACTGTGGAGAACTGGCGGTAATATGTCATACATTAACCTTTTAAGCCATAAGAGTAACCAACATCAATTTTCTCCAAACAATATATAAACATAATCAAGAGAAAAGGTTATGAGAATCAAGAAAATGATCGACAAGTAGAAAATTGTTTTTAGCCAATTTTCTTAACTAATTCTGTAAGGAAATGTATAAATATCAGTCGGAGTCTGTAAGCTGATATCAGTTGGGGCTTAAAGTGCATGTTAACACTACAATTGAACGGCAAACCATCAGCACAAGTAAAATACCTAAAAAGAAAATAAAGCAAATGCCTGCAGAACGTACTGGGATTTAACATTTTCCACTAAAATGGTATTCTGAGTGCGAGGTCAGCTTTAGCAAAATACGATTGCTAATGAGTGGCTAAGAAGTTTAGTGGGACGTGTATGTTGACACTGGGATCTTGAACATATTTTCATTGAATACATATTTGGCAGAATCCACCACAAAAAAGAAAGGAGGGATTTTCAATTTTGAGGGCAACTTTAGGTAAATTCAATGTTCTGATAGCGATCTGGAACGATGAATTTCGTTTGCAGTAGCAGGTTTAAAACTAGAACACGAAAAGCGAGGCAATCAATCTTATATCCCTTTTCACCTTTTCTGTTCAAAGCAAATGTGGAAATAGAAGGCTTCCCCGTGCAAATGTTTTTTCGAGACCTCGGTGAGATTCTCGGCGAGTTTAACTTTCGGCCGCTGAGAATTTTGGATCTCGATCTCGGTTAAATTTTTGCGCGGGTCTCTATGGTATAGGCTAGCCCTGTTTTTCCAAGATGTAGTGGTATCTTTAATGATAGCTTTGAAACTTAAGCCTTATAGCAAGTCAGTTTTGATTTGGGTAATATTTCTATGAGTGTGTAATCTTTAGTTTTACTACAAATTAGGAAATATTGTCGATAACCAGCTAACCTGAGAAGCAGGCGCTAGTTTCTTTTCTAATCAGTTAGAAAATAAAAGGTATATTTATCATGGCAAGCACTAAATTTCTAATAAACATAAAAGAAACGTGTAGACTCTAAAATTGCCTTCTCAACGAAAAAAAAAAACCACAGAGGATAGTTAATTATTAGATCAACACAAGATTTAAGTATAAAGGCAGTATAGTAATTCAAAAGATAGTGCTTATAACAAAGTTGCAAAATAAGTTTAGTACGTCAAATCTTTCCAATAAACTTCCAGTAGATGATGTTAGCTATGAGGCATACTTACAGGACAGCCACTAAAATGTTTTTTTTTTTATGCTCTGTACACCCTAAGAAGTAGAAACTATCAATATGCTATTTAAAAATAAAAAAAGTTTCAGCTTTGGTTGAATCAGCAAAAATTTCATAAAAAGTAAGTATTTCAAATATTTTTAAATAGTTCCTTTAAGTGAAATGATAAGCTTATCACTTCAGACAGGTTGCTTACCAGGAAAGTTGCTAATACTTTATAAATCTGGTGATAGTCACTCTTATTGTAGTTACATGTAACTTTCTATTCTTCCATCATTATTCAAGATAATAGAAAAAAAAAAAACAGTGTATAAAAGATAAATAGATTACCTGAATAAATATCACATAGTTACACATTTTCAATCAATATGGATTCAGGTATGGGCATTTCACTTCAGTAGCTATATATATTAGATTGTGTTGAGAACATTCATAAAGTGTTGAACAAAGGCGAATACATCATAGGTGTTTTCTTGGATTTAACAAACATGAACATTATCAAAAGCATTAGGGGAATGCATATGTTGCGGTAAAAAAAATCCTCACCAACATTAAACAATATGTTTACTACAATGGATCAAATTCTGAGATGTTCGACATCACATGTTGAGTTCTTCAAGACTCTGTTTCAGGCCCCTTTCTGTTAACATCAATAATTTTGATTCTGTATCCAGTAAACTATCATTGACACTTGTTGCAGATGAAACCAACATATAGAGAAGATAGAGTAGTTAATCGAAATAACTAATAAGGAATTAAGTAAATTACTATTTTATGTTTCGAGGCAAAAAGGTTCAATATCGCTAAACATATTACTAAACCAAGAGAGAATAATCTATTCACTCTTGCTAAAACTAACTATGTACATGCTTTTCTCAAACAGAAAAAAAGGGTATTGAACCAAAAATTGAACTTTAATATTGATGGAAATACAATAAATAGTAAGGGTAAGGACATGTATGTTTTCAGGGATTTATATTGTTAATAAAGACTTAACCAGATGATAAAGCCTATATTATAATAAGTAACCTCACTAACGGCAATGTTGTTTGGACTCACAAATATACTTCAAAATTAACTAGAATTATACTTCTTTGGGAAAGAGCGATGAGTAAAATAGCTTTAAATTTTAGATGTTGAGAAATTACAGTACCAAATCAAAAGGTATATAGTTACGGAACGTGTAATAGATATATAACTATTATTTAATATTACTGTGCACATAAATCATCTAGGCTAGGGTAGTGTTCTCCGTTATTTCAGGGGACTGGTTAAAACGTATAGGTGGGGGTGAGCCGGAGCTGAGGGGGGAGGGGGTGGTGGGTCATTCTATTTTATTTTAAACTGCAATTTTAATGGAATAAATTTGGGTATGATGTATGGTTTAATTAACTTAATAAACGTGTTACCTGACTACACAGCCTTTTATCTAGATCAGAAAGGAACCAGACAAAGAAACAAAAAGTTTCTTTCAATCTTTTTTTCGGCGTAGAATCGATATTTAATAGAAGTAAAGGCAATTCTAATGTATTCAAGGGAGGTTTACATAGCTAGTAACACCTATATAACAAAAACGAAGAGGAACTAAGAATTTTTGCATTGCTCACGTTTGTCATGTTTGTGATAGTCGTGAAAAGAGGGTTGGCAGTACAAAGGCCTGTACGACTTAGTTCATCGCATTTAATATGCTGCAGTCCTGCTTATTCAGTTTCTTTTCTCCCTACGGGGTAGGCTACGCTTTGAAGGGTGGAGAAGTTTTGGTGTTAAAAAAATGCGCTATTTTTGCTCCTTGTCTTTTATTGGGAGGCGTTGTAGTTAGTGTGTTTCCTGGATATTGATTTCATGTGGTTTTTGGTTCTAGCTTATGGCTAAATAACCTTTTAATAAAAGGTTTAGTACTAGTTTTGTCTGAGCTGCCTGGATCAACATAACTACAAGCAGGGGCACCCAGTGGATCTATTCCTCAAAATATCTTTTCTTTGGGCACATTTTTGCTGGCTGGGAGATTTGATAAAATGATATTGCCTTGGAAGGAAAATGATTGCTGGCAAATGGCCAATCCAGGGTGTCTGAGGGGAGTTGTTGTCTAGAGTTGCTGGTATGTGGTATTTGTCAGTAACCACTCTTCCCTCACCCCTCTCCCTCACCGAAGGGCTGAATTTTACCCTATGACCCCACACCCAAACTGGGCGGTAATATCTAAACATACGTTTGCTGGGAAACTTCCCAGTAAGTCAGGTTGCTGGTTGCAGCTGCTTTTTGCTGGCTGGGAACTCTTTTATCAGTCTTGCTGGGAGTGAGGAACAAATAAATTTTTCCCAGCATTGCCCAATAGCTTAAAATGGCTTCAGAAAGCTTTATTCATGCTTTTTTGTTTTGTTGTTTTTAGATATTTTTCTCAAAATTTCCCGTTGGGTGCTCCTGTACGTGTAGTTCTTTTGTCCGTGAATGTAAAAAGGGGCCAGCTATGCTTTACCATCGTTGGACCCAGCTATTTCGTGTTGCTTGCAGGTTTTTGATTTCTCACGGATAGCAACTTACAGATCCAAGTTTAAAAGAAACGAAGGCTACACGAAATATGGGAATTTTAAATTGTAATAATTCCTCTTTTGGTTTACTGCTTATGAATTAGCCACTTTTTAAGCTGGTAAAATCATGGTAACCTTTTAGTTTTCCACATAAACCTCATCGGTTTCCAGGTTGGCTTTTTTTTAGTCGTTACTAAATGAGTAGCCCTTTCACGAAGCTGTTTAATCATTTTGGCGAGAAATCTCCACCCAGCTAAGCTTGACGTTGTAAGCCTGAGATAAGATTGACTAAAAACGTGATTGTTTTTATTTCTAAATCGAGATTTTTTAGCCCTTATCAACATTTTCTCGATCCTGAAACGCTCTACGCCACATATATTTTGGGTGATAACCTTTAACTAAGCCGCTTAGGTTTAACAAATTCCTATCAGATAAATTTTGAGGTATTTTACAGTTTCAAACACATTCTCTAAATAAAGCAGTTTACGCTTTTTGCAGTAACTTAAAGTCAGTTAAGGTCAAATTAAGGGAACAAAATCAGCACTGACAATTCATCTTTCTTTTTTTAATTTAATTGTACAATTGGTGTACCCCTAGAAAAAAGTTGTGTCGCCGTGGGTTAGGAAGGGGCCTCCATGTCAATCCCGAGGGGGGGGGGGGGGGGGAAGGGTGCTGCAAAAGCGTGCTACTGTCCGTTAGTCTTGCTCTGGGAGAGTCAGTGCACTGGTCATGTCTGCCTTTAGTTTGTCATGTCAAATTCCTTTAATGTTTGAGGTTCATTGGCCAATGAAAGCATTCCCCTCAAGCAAGTGCTAGGCTTGGCGGAGGGGAGGAAGTCATGGGGGGGGGGGGGGGGGGGTGATTTAACCTTGAATTCTCGCTTAGAACTTGGTTAAGTCTCAAGCATCCTCTGTCATCTAGAGCCCTCAAGTGGCTAGAATGTATGGCCAACTCCAGAGTGTCTTTTTGATGGACTTGAATGTTTCTTTTGCTAATCAGGAACGAAGAGGAGAGTCATCTTAAGAGAGCCATGGGTAAGAGCTGAGTTTCTTGGCCATATTTACTTTAGTTGAGTCAGTTTAAGGTGTGTGAGCTCCAGGAGTCGGATGGTGCGGTTTTCATAAATCCGGCTAGATATATATATATATCTATATTATTATGTTGATACTTCAAAGGGGTTTCAACAACAACTTCTTGAAATATAAAACAGGACAAGGGAAATGAGTTGTTTTGTTTGAAATACTTGGAGCTTTGTATACAGCGGAAAAAGCAGAAATTAGAACTAATCAAATGACCATTTAGACATGTTGAAGCCAGTCGTTGCCAAAACAGAGACTTTTTCTGTTTTTTATTCTTATTTTTTATTCTTAACTTGACATCATTCCCTTTTTAGTTTGTTAAAAAACTTCGCCGCTCCAAGAAGAGCCAAGAAGCGACGCATTTTCAGCATTTTATAGGGCCGGTCGTTACGAAAGAAAATTATATACATCTGTACTGTAAAGAACATTTCCCAAAGGCTTTTAAGGAGTGTCAGAACCGAAGTTAGCACTTAGGCCCTGTTTACATGGAGGAGGGGGACCCCAGGTAGGTGAGGTAACCCGCTTAGGTGGGGTAACCCACCTGTCCATATAATCTCTCGATCAGGTGGGGTAACCCGCCACATGTTACCTCACCTACCTGGGGTCCCCCACCTTCATGTAAACAGGCCCTTAGACATAAAATACTTAACAGAACTGATAGACTGAAGCAAATAATCCAATTGCAATAAACCATTTAAAACTTGAAAGAAGCACATGCGTAGTGAAGCGTGCGTTGGAACGACTGCGACCGAGGTATGGACTTGAATTCTAATTGGGATAGAAAATGAGGTGACATATGCTAGCCAAACAGGAAGTGAAACAACTTACAAACGACGTTTGTCAATTGGCTCATCAAACCCTCTTTTTCACCTTGAATATAAAAGCCTTGTCTTTAGTTGGGGAAAAATTTCTACCACTCCACGTCTCCTAATGTCTCTTTTACTGTTTACATTTTTGTTTCTAATAGAGGGAAGTACAGGTACATGACCTGAATTACCCACTTTGTCTCAGTTTTTATTAGCTTAAGTACTTCAAAGTCCGAGTTAATGCACCAGATGTGATAGCAGTTCACAGTTGCAAACTTTTGCCTGATGAAAAAACAAGAAATAACAATCTTTTTCTCAGGATGACACCCAATGTCTTTTTTTTTTTCTCTTTCGTAGGCAGCTACAAGGTTGGCAAACCCAATGTCAGCAAATCCAGCGGAAACCTGTTTGCTTGAAAACAGGTTCTTTACTCAGAACCTTTTCGCAGCGTGAAGGAATTTAAGGTTCTGACTTCATTCAGTCGCTGAGTTAAGAAACCAGAAGGTGGCGATGGCGTCAGTTTTCTGGCTGGAATCAGAAAACCAATATGGACTTAAGGCCTGCGTGTTAGAATTTAGCGACGGTTCCAGTGATACTGGAGAGCTTAACTGGCTGGCAATACAAGCTGCTTCTTTAGGGACTTAACTGGGAACCTCTTTTTTGGACTCTTGGAACATCGGAACAGAGTGTAAAACGATTTCCTTTCAACATGTAAGTTTGGTGTCCTTATTTAAGTCTGAGTTTTTCTAGAATAGCTTTTTACCTCCTGAGTGAACTGAATGTCTCACCCTCTTTCAATAATTTTTCATGGTGTTTTAATCACGATACAAGACAAACTTTTATTAACACCCCCTTAATAGAAGGTTTTTCAGTGACAATAAATTTCGCTACTGCACACCGCGGACTTGAGTGAGTACAGTCTTTGAATGTTTGAAGAAGCTATAAAAGGTGGAAGGCGTAAACACCAGCCCCCCTTTTTTTTCAGTTTGAACTGCGGCTCAACCTTGAGAAAACGTTCCACTCAGGTTTGTGGCGTTAAGAAACCAGCCTGAGGGTACAAATGGAAAAAAATCTTGCCCTCAGACATTAAATGCACACGGACAGAAAAAAAACAGGCCTTGTTTTTTGGATGTTATTTGTTTTTGTTTTTGCTTCGTTTCTCGGAAGAAGACTTGGGAAAATGTAATACGAAAAATTGAATAATTCAAGGCTCAACTTTGGATCAGCCATGAGAGCCTTAAAGAGACCTGTAGTGTTTATTTGGTACCTTTTGTTGGCCAAATAATTATGCAACTTTAATTATTATCTGCGCTTTTAACTTTCCTAAGAGCACGACACACGTTCACTGAGTCTAAAGGTTTTGGTTTTCGGATTTTTTTAAGTTTACCACCCCTGACAGTATGACAAATACAAACTAGGGTACCTTCCGGCAAGTGCCAACAGGGTGAATTCATTTATCTGATCTTTTGTGGAATGTGTCAAATACTTCTTCGCGATTTGTTACTTATTTTTAGAGGTTTACAATTGATTTCCCTGTAGACAAATAAATAATAGATTTCACCCAACTGAAACGACCACTTGGGCACATTCTATGTTTTCACTTTTTTTAAACAATAACAACATGGCTTGAAGCTTTGTTGGTAAATTCGAGCAAGTTGGCTCTTACGTTTCATAATAAATCCCTTTGAATCAAAATTATAAACGTTAGAAAGTAAAATATTGTTCGAGTGAGGCCTTTAACTGCTGTAATTATAAAAAAAAAACGAAAATTAAATTCCAAGATTTCGCCGATCAACGGCGTCACATACAGTGATAAAAAAATATTTCGCTTGGAGTTATATATGTGAAAAAATTGGTGTCAAGTAAAGTGTGTGAAATGCGTGAGAATGGGGCGTAGTATTATAATATAAATTTGAATAAAATACAACAATCAAATGAGGGAGTGTCACAGGACAAAGAGTCTCTCGAGACGCATAAAGATAGCCTCTAAAACAAAAGGTCCGTAAATGCGCGCATTCGCTGCATTCCTCAAGGGAGTTGAGGGCTGGCACAATGTAAATCAAGTTGCGAATAACACGTTGGTTCTATGAAACATTTGAGCGTACAACCCTATTCCTTAATCAGCTGCTGCTTTCAACCCAATTTATAGAGCAAAACAGGGCACTGGCCCTTTCAAACAAGAAATCGTTAGATTGCTCACCTGTTAGGTCTCCAGCAATAACTCCACAAAAGTAATCCATTGTCCACTACTAACAGTTGCACACTGAATCACTCGGCTTCCAACCACGAGGAGTAAATGCAAGACCGTGACGTCACTGCCCAAATATGGAGTATTACTTACACCCAAATCTGGGCAAAAAAAGAGGGTTACCCAGATTTTGAGAAATTCTCCAAAACATATTACAAGGAATTATGAATCTGCCACCGAGTCTCTGGCAATCAAGTTTTTTTCAGATAACATTACAACATTAGTGGGCAAAGTAAATTGATTCATAAATTAATTTATGCCCACTTGCCACCATGGAATAGTGAGGTAAGGCGTTATAAGTACTTTATATATTATGAGTTTTAACGTAAGGAGCATAACTCAGTCTCGCTTCAGTATGGTTGTTGTGACGCATTACATGAAATCATTTATTGTCTTATCTTGTGGTTAAAGCGTTTTTACCTCTTTTCTTTTCTTCTTCATCATTTTCCTTTATTTTCTATCGTTTCTCAGCTCCCCTCGACCTATACATGGTCCGACCTTATCACGAGGATCCAGAAAGATCACACGGACGGCATGATATTCTGGGTCAACTCAGGAGAGTTTCAAAATTAATGTCTCAGGGAAGACAAGCTGTTCGATGGACTTTACAAAAACATCAAAATTGTAATTATCGGTCCTATTAAGATTAATCAAATAGTTTTCTATTTGAAACTATTTTTAATTTTTTAATGGCAAGTAATAACACTTGAATTTAGTACTTTCAAATAGATTTAAGTGAATAATACGGAGCAGAGATTAGAAACGAAATAATCGACGGCCATGCAGGACGCACTAGAAACATATAACTGCTACCACCGTTGGTAGCTAGCTTGATGACCCGGTAACCGCCAATGGTCTGTTTCCGTCTCTCATAGAAAAGTTTTTGGTGCCAAAAGAGGGTAATAAGATGCTGGGGGAACCGAATTTCCAGCTCCTCATCATCGGTCTTTGAGCTTGTCCGTGACTTCCCACCGTATTTAAGCACATATTGCCTTTTCCTGTTTGACATTCTGAGATACACCCCCGGAGGGTTCTCCCTACAATAGCCTATATGGGGTGGCTCCGGCCGAGAGGGGTACCGTTTTTCTAGCCTCAAGTATATGAAAGGGCAGGGAAATCTGTCATTCCCGTCGTAGAAAGAAATGAAAGGGCTTATAGAAGAATTTATTGTGAAAAACTCGAGAATATATCCTGGTTTTGTGATTTATTCATATTTAATTTCATATACAATACAGTACATTTACAACAGTTAAAAGGGATGCACCGCCCTAAACTAGGTATGTCAAAGAAGTACCATTTGTCAATGGAAGGTATACGAAAGGGGTACCTTTTCTGTCAAAAATGGTCTATAAAAGGGCAAAGGGTTGGACCTTCAGGTGGGGTCTCCCAGTATAAAACTTTATTGGGTACCGGGCCATGGCGGTACACCCTCGCCAGAAATGCAGCTAATTAATTGATGATGGTGATTCTTAAATGGCGGATACCCAAATAAGTGATCTTTTTTGGACAAAATTAAATTTTACGCACCAGTGACATTCCTTTGCATCACTGTGTGTACAGTTGAGGACCATACATCATAACCAATTCTACAGGGAGAGGGTGAGAGCCTCAGGCTTCGTTTTCCCCTCTCTCCCCTCCCCCCCTTGATCTTCCAAAAAGCTGTCAAAGTTCCGAGCCTCTTTGTGGATACGATCTGATTCCTAATAAGTTTATGTATGATTTTGGTCTGATCTTGGACCCACTGTAGCTACCTTACTATAGACGTGTATGTAAAAACTGTGAATACGCACTGCATACACTGCCCTGGCCAAATTGGCAGAGATAATCAGGCTTTTTGTTTATTTATTTTTTAGAAAACTATTAATCTTATTGTAAATTTATACCATTGCTCTTCTGCTTTGTAAAATACTTAAAGAGAAACTTAAACAAACTTTATCTAGTTTAAACATAAATATGATTACAATTGCTATCAAACCGCATAAAAAGTGTCAGCGATGAAAATTATTCCTAGGAAATATATTTCAAATTTACGATTTGTTGGAAAGTTTCAACCGGCTATTGAAATTCATCACAACAATATATCATGTGTGTGATTGGGAGCATTAAAAATTTAGCTGTAATATTACATATTCATTAATAACGTTTTGTTGTTGTTGTTGAAAAAACATGGTGGTGATTATTCTACCTCTATCGCCCAGAATGCCCGCGACACATCCTGGACATTCTTACGATCCAGAGAGCTAATTTGAAAAGCTTTCTTCTGACGCACGAGTCAAAATACAGCGAAAATGGGGGAAATGGCGAAACTTTGTGTAAGTTTTACTCCATTACACGCCAGGTCAGTCTAGTTACTCCTAGTCTGCAGTTTCAGGTGTAAAGCTGACCCGGCGTGTTACAAAATAGCTAAGTGCTTGGCGGTTAGGTTCTCCCTGGCTTTTTCAGAAGAAGTGCCTCTTAGATTGTTAATTATATCAAGAGGTCTTTCGGAAAAATACCATAATGATCTTTAATGTGGAGGTCTAGCCTCGCGTTCAGAAGGATCTTACCACGAACTGCACGTGCAAAACATACGAATGCAGAAGTGCAATTATAAGCTGGGTTAAGCGTGGTTTTAAGTTCCTGATTAATTGTGTATTTTGAGTCCAAAAAGCCACTTTACCTTCACTTCAGCATATACCTTAAAATTTGAAGATTCGTTTATAACTAGGCTCAGTGTACAGTCACCCCCTTCCACCAAAACAAAATAAGGGAGAGATTTTGTTTAATGGGAGGGGGTGGCTGAACAAAGGCTATTTATGACTAGACTCAGCTACGTTTAAGTGGAAACTGCCCAAAACGAAACTCTTAATTCTACTGTGTTGCATTCTAAAGCAGAAATAAGTTACAGTTACTGCACGCAGGTGAGGCAACACCTGCGCATTTAAAAGTATAATCGTAGTTTGCGGAATGGCCTTTTCAGTGGCCGTGATAAGATTCGAGAATCCGAGAAGATAGCTTCAGTCCAGTTTTGGAGTTATGGAAGCCACTTTTGCGATGGTAACAACACACGTTTTTCAACGTGGTTATTCTGGTCTTTTACTATAGATTCGCACGCACCTTGTGTGAGTTAAAATGGCTTACGTATAACTTTTATCTCCGGCAACTTAAGGCACAATCAAGAAGCTTCATAAGGACCTCCGACCCAGAGGTCCTTTTATCAGTCTGTGAATTAACTCGAATAGTTGTAATCAAATAAAAATGCTTGTTGATATTACGCGTGAAGGTGATTTTGTGCCAAATATACTCGTCAAATTTCGGCAAAGCATCGCATTATTGAATCTGAGTTTTTTACAAGTCACGCCTTTTCGACCAACGTTTATCTGGCTTTTTCCTGTGTGTACTTCAACCACTCTCCTGCCCGATTTTTGAGATCCAAGTTTATTTGCAAAATGTGTGATTCGTGAATCAACATTTATAATGGGGGAGGGCGCGTAACTTTAGACTCAAAGGGCATTTTCGGGATCCATGATATGATGCAAAATAAAGTGCGGGATTCGGAAAAACTCCAGCTATCTTAACGGAAAACAGGATTTTACAGCTACATTGGAAGCGGGATTAGCCAAAATTTAAGCATGGGACGCGCGCGGGATTACATGGCCTGTATGTTGATAATTCGGGAAACAAAACGTTTGAGCGCGACAAATGCAAATCAACCAGGCGGGCATTAAGTGTTGTTTCCTTTCAAACCAAACTATAGAGTTTGCCTAGTCAGTTTTATTTCTATTTTATTATATTGTTTTTGGAAACAAAAGAGGAGTTCGGGAAAGCGATGAAAAAAAAAAAAAAAAGAAAAAATAGCGGGAAGCGGGATTATCTTAAAAATTGCCTGCATAACAGGAGCTTTATGAGCCAAGCGAGGCGGCGCCTTCGTCTCGCGCTTCGGGCGAAATGCTGCGTTCGCCTCACTTAGCCTTCATAAAGCGCCTGTTATGCGGGCTACTTGAAAAAAAAAAAAAAAAAAAAAACGGGAATGTAGGATCAGGTACCCTCCTTTCCAGACCATGTTTTAACAATTGTGACGAGAATTGTAGCTTATAGGTTTTCATGACCCTCCCCGCCGATTAGCATGACATATGCTTTAGGCGGACTAGCTACTGTTGTGGCTTCAACTGTCAAAGAAGTAGCTCGCTTGAGGTAAGTGAACTTTACTAAACTTTGTTGCTGTATGTTGGCATGATTTTATTTTCATGTGCTTCGCGGTTGATCACTAGCGATCACCAACGTTCAATAAGCAAAGGTCTTTTATTATATAGAGTAATTTTACTCAACCCGTGAAATAGGTAGCAGAATACTATGCACTATCATGCACTAATTCCATTTTCTTCTTTTGTTTACTAGCAGCCTGATTTTTGCAGTACTGAGTTGTTAGTATGTTTCATGGGTAACGTAAAATCATTCTATACAATTATTTGGAACTCGACTAAAAGCGTAAAAATCCTGTGATGAAAGGTTTACCATTTAGATAAAACGATCGCCGTTCACCTCGAACTCTCAAGACAAATGAGAGGTTGTTATACCACGGCTTTCACTACTAAACAAAAAGCCGCTGACCGAAAAATGCATTGATGTCGCTAAAAATGGCTTCCACGGTGATATATTGCAGGATATTTTTTCTCGATTTTATGCGAGGATTTTACGTATGTAAGACCTTCAATTCCAGAATTAAGATGTTTAAAATGAATTTTGTTATGTTTGTCTGCGAAGACAACGCAATGGAAACTGTAAACTCCAGAGAACGGGGATCAATTCTCTGTTTCAAATAGAGGCAATTTTCTTGTTTCAACCTGCAAAGTCTAATTCCGGGCAGGTTACGCAGCAAGAAAAAGGTCATTATTCTTTGGCGTTAGTTGTGGTGTACCAGTTTCTCCTAATGCAAATGGATTACAGCGAACGGTTAAGACGTTCCTTTGGAATAACAAGGTACGCTTAAACGGATTTAAAATTTGTTTTCCATAAAACCCAGAACAATAGACCTTGTCACGGTTTTCGACGCCATCTTGACGAGTAGGCAAACGTGTGAGAAATTCAGTTAAATGTATAGAAAATTTAAAAAAGTGGCTCTAGGTCTTCTAGCGCATGTAACGCCCCCAATTTTGTTTTTCAGTAGATTCCGTAGGAGTGAAGCTTTTCAGAACAGTCATTCTACGGAAATAATTCGACATTAGATTCTCATACAAACACTGTTAGTAATTTCTCACGCGTTTGCCTACTCGTCAAGACGGTGTCGAAAACCGAATTCTTAAACATATAAATTTGAATGCTTAAATTACACAGGTTTAATTGAGTTTTTGTTTTAATTAAGCAAGAGAGGATAAGATATTAAGCTAATAATTGAACAAATATTTCATAAACTTTTCGCCTGATTGAACAATGACTTCACAATCGAGAATTTTATTCTTATTTAAGAGGCCTTTTAAGTGCTTCTGCTGAATTTAAATTAATCTTCACCAGACGTGTTAGAAAAGCTGTTTTCTAAAAGCTAACTACAATTTGCTCAAAATCGAGTGAAAGTATTATTTATAATTCATTTCGATTAAAAAAACACCTAATTCCGATTGAAAAAATTCCTTTCAATTCAAAATGTTATTCGAATTAAAAAATAATTCATTTCAATTAAAGAAAACAATCACTTCGATTTTTTTAAAAAAAACTATTCGCTAAAGTGTTCTAAACGTAATCTAAGCCATAATAATAATCATAATCATAACGAACATATTTTATTGATAACAATGCTAACTATTAAAATCTTATCTACAATTAATTCACTTAAAAAAACTATTCCATCAAGACACTATTTACAATTCCTTTCGTTTAAAAGAAAAAAAACACTTAGTTTTGATTAGAAAACATTCATTGAATTAAAAAAAATTATTCGAATTAAAGACATCTCATTTCAATTGAAACAATCCATTTCGATAATAAAAACAAATTGGTATATACAAGGTAAAAGTAAGTAAAAGAAAAGAAATAAACTACCAAAACCTATTTCAACAGCGTTTACATAATGGCTCCCTCCTGGGTTTCAACGTCAATATCGGTATATACAAGGTAAAAGTAATAAAAGAAATAAACTATGAAAACCTATTTCAAGAGTGTTTACATAATGGCACCCTCCTGGGTTTCAACGTCAATATCAATGTTCTTAAGTCACAAAAGGCTTTCCTTCTAGCTCTTGAACCTCTTAGGCAGATTAGTGCGGATCTTAGTAAGGCGAAGGATGTCCTTGCTCTTATCTAGGAGATTGTTTTAGCATAATGTTCTCCTTTCTTGATGGAGATCAGCTGCGCCAGTCTGGAATGGTATTGCAAGCACTCGTTTCCCATGCCGCCTGTTGACGGCATAACAATAATAATAATAATAATAGTTAATAATAATGTTTTTGTTATTTCAAGTTATATTACTTTTACCCCGCTCTCTCCCCATTAAAAAAATCTCGCGTAAAATTTTCTTAAAATGTACAAACTTTAATTATAACATAGCGCGCGTGCTTGCCCTATATAAGTCCTATTGAGCCGCTATGAACAAAATCTTTATTTACGCACGCCCGTGCGTAAATAAGATGACGTGAGCATATTTTCTACATGGCTGCAAAGTTGTCGTCTTTTAAGCTGCAATGCAGTTTTCCTTCTCTTTAAAATATGGAAGAAACCAGCGAAGAACTGCCTAAGCTTTCAATCGGCATTGACTTTTACGTCCTGATCCAACAAGCAGCAAAAATAAAGCCGAATTCAAAAAAACTCGCAAGCTGCGCGTTTCGCAAATTTGTCGGTCGACCAGCTTCGGCAATTTTTGGCCGAGAGACATTCACTGGGAACAGAATAGACACCACTTGGTCATTAACAACAATTAATGGTAAAATTTCCGTTTTTATTGTTGTTTTTAAATTTTTATGCACTTTTGTTATCGCCGAACAATCCGACTAAATCAGGAACATTTCTCTTGCAATAACAAGACAAATTACACAAGAAGACATAAATTTATTACTCATAAAAACTACTGCTGCCAGGTCTTCTCAAGTAGCCGTAATGAGCAGCCATTGTTCGGAAATGAATGTAAAGTAGGATGACAGTTGTCTTAGTTCGCTAAAAAACAAGTTTTCTGGATTTCGCAGAGCAAAACATAAACATCTTCTCAGGTTAGTTCCAAACCATACTCCACAACGTCTCACGAACATGTGAGTATTTTAACTTTAGGTAAGACACTTTCATTTTTGTTCCTGCTCAGTTTCAATTGATCGTTAACGAATAAATAAGCAAATTTTCTTTCTCAGTTTTACAGAAAGAATTTTCTTTCAAACTAGGCGATTGTGGTGTGTTTGTAACCAGCCAGTAGAAGCGTCTGTTTTTCTGTGGCGCGCGTTACGAGAATTTTGCAGTTTATCAAAAAGCAAGCATTTTTGTCAGCTATGTTATAAAAGAATTTGCTCATGCTTTTAGCTGTGCGTATATCGAGTTATGGATGCACTTGGGATGTTTGGAGAGCACTCAACTCTTACCCATCTTTCGCGCTCTCCAAACAAGTTCCCGCGTGCATCCATAACTCGATATACGCACGCTAAGCATGAACAAACTATATATCATAATTGATACGAAGATTTAGTTTCACTACATATTATTTAAGTAATTTTGTAACTTTCAGTCCCTATAATTGCTAGCTATTGAACTCAAGGCAAGAAAGGAGTTGTAAAAAATTAACACCATATGTCTATTCAGGTATTTGAAATAGTCAAGGACTCTAGACACATAAGCAAACTTACCATGGTTTGAAAACTATCAATGACAAAAAGATAAATCTGCTTTTTCAAAGACTCCGTCAATACAATCTTTATAATCACGCAATAAGTTCGCTTTTAAAGGTGTGGCTTCTCAATTTCCTCTTTTTATAATCTTCCAATAAATTGATTGTTTGACCTCATCAGGCGGTAACCTGTTTTACAACACTGCTCCATTTCTAATATTAAAAGTTCAAACTTTGTATGCAGTTATTGGTGCATGGCTATGGAATATTTGGCTTACATTTGGAATTGCTAAAGATTGTATGCCACAACCTCGTTATGCGGAACAAACCAACAGCTTTAAATAGTTGGTAGTTCACGGTCATGTTCATCACTGGTTCATCAAACAACGTAATCTTGTGGGCGATGGTGTTGGTCGTGTTGGGGGGGGGGGGGGGGGGGGCGGGAACCATATGATGCGATGCTGAAGGTGGTGGCAGTGAAGGGAAAAAAATCGAACAGGAGCGAAATTGTAGTGAGGAGGAAAGGGGGAGGAAATTATATTTAGCGCTAGAGATATAGTTTGCCATTGCCTTCATTTATGTGTACAAGTAATATTTGAGCAGTAAGGATGATTGAACTGCAAAGTGCAAAATATTAAGTCTGACTCAGTTATTGTACTCGTTAAAGACAAAAGTGTGCAATTCAGCTGGTATTTACTTAGAATATAGGAAATATATCATTTATGCGAGCTGTAGATAAAGTTTTCAAAGTTAAATAAAAGCGCTGTTAAAGAAAGTTTTTAACGAGATTAGAAAGAATGTCACAAGTTCTTAACGAGATAAGCTTCAGTCAGAATAAAATGCACTTCTGTGCCCTCCACAGTTACTGGTATCAAGTGTTTGAACGATTAGAGAACCCCTTCAACCCCGGAATCCATATTTTGGTTTGTCGTTGACTGGATGCATTAGATTAAGACCTTCAGACCGAATTCCGTACTAATTAACAATTAGTCGCCGAAGGCGACGTGGATTTCGGCGAATAGTCATCGAGACGAAGCTTAGAAATCTCGCCACAGGCTTGCGAAAAGCGAATACAAACCCGATTTTCTCTTTAGGGACCTGTCATTTATTAGACGGGGGGAGGGCTGGTGCAATTTTATTTTTCCAGGTGAATTTTTTTTATGCCCTCCCCCAATTTCCCGCAGAAAAAACTGTAACCCTCCCCCTTGTATGGCCCAAAAAAGTTATGACCCTCCCCTCGCCGTTTATGTTCTTGTCCCAGCTGATCAGTTAATACTGAGGGTGAACATTATGAAGCTCAGTGAGTTATTAGAGAACACATCAGATATGGATAGAGCATTAAAGCTCACCTCAACACCCTGTTTCACTCAAAGACTGGTAATTTGATACGAAGAGAAGAGTTTTCTAAATCGTTTGATAAAGATGTTATTACAAGGGTTCATGACGCTAAAAAAAGAGTAAACAGTGAATTGAAATATCTTAATGAAAAACTTGATCAATGCAAAGACACGTTTCGCGGTGTGTTACTGTTGGAAAACATCAAGAAAAAGATCACAGAAACAGAACAAAAGGAAGAGCAAAAAAAGAAACAGAGGGAAAGAAAATATTTTAAACTGCTTCATCAGCTTTTATCAGCGGACTTAAATTCAGATGTTATTGACAATATGAATGTAGAATCTCTTGCGCGCCTTTCAGTTAGATAGGGCAGGTGGCTGACAAAAATGGCAAAGATTGGTCACTTGACAGAAAGAGCCATTACAATAGCACAAGACTATCTAGAGGGTTTATGGAAGAAAGTAAGGAAGATCTGGATACAGATGAAAGTCTCTCTGGGGAAGATAGTGACAGCTTGACAAAGATGATGAGGAGTGTGGTGACTAAACCTTATTGTGATGGTCCACTGAGGGGTTTAATGTGAGCTGGATCAATTTATACTTTTCCAGCATTTAACAGGTGTTGATTGGTTGGTTCTGACAGTAAATCTTCAAGAACATTCAGATATAAAATGTTTTGTTTGATATGTAAAAACCGCTTTCTATGCATCACTTAACATAAATGTAGGGTTGTTGGGTTTTTCAGGTTGATCATTATTAAAGTTTAAAATTCTTACTGTGTGAGGGACTTATTTGTTTAATAATATATTTTATTTGTTTATTTATTTTTATTTTAACTGAACAGTGATGTTTACAAAAATGGTATGGCCCTCCCCAAATCCCATCTTAAATATTTGGTGACCCTCCCCTTTTTGGATACACAAAAATTAACGACCCTCCCCCCCATTTGCACCAGCCTTCCCCCGCTCTGATAAATGACAGGTAACTTAGCAATTTCACTATTCGCCGATATTCACGTGGCCTGAGGCGACTAATTCTTTTAGTATAATTACATTAATGATTATTCGAGAAAATAAAACTATTGATCAATTTCCGACTCCGAACATCAGCCTTCAAATGTTATAATTACCGCACGGTGATTATAGCGAAGCTCCTAGCCAATAATAGCGAAGAACAAACTTAATATTTACAATTTCCGGTTTGTGTAATGTTGGTGTGCTTTTGAGCTTAGAAATCTCGCTACCGGCTTGCGAAAAGCGAATACAAACCCGATTTTCTCTTTAGCAATTTAAGGTTTTAGACTATTACACAACCAGAAATGTTATGTCAATTGTGCTATCTGACTGAGACAGAGCTAGGGGTCCGATTTCAGTGGCCTTCTTCGATCAGGTCCGTTTATTTTCTGATTTTAACAGTTTATTTGATTTACTTGGACCGGTTTTTGCTCCCTATAGCAATAATGCCCTTTATATATTAGTGATAAAGCTCAAAAAACATTTTAAAAACGCTCATTGCGAATTTTATGAACAATTTTTATGTCGGAAACGCATGTTCCTCATACAAAGCCCTTGAGTAGAAAGCAAAGTTTGTCTGAGTCACAAGGGGGGTCCAAGGTGACAAAACCTATTTTTAGTAATATTGCATAGCGCTATTGTTGGTTTTTAAATGACGTCACTAAAATTCAAACTAAAAAGCTATCGATCCTACCGAGATTTTACTTTCACGATGCATTAGAGCAGCTGAAAACTAATTTTCATACAAATTTTTGCTTCAAAAGGGTTCTAATGGTTTTGTGTTGGAGTACGCTTGAATTTCTAAGCTTTTGCGTGACGCGGCATTTACATGAAGGCCAAGAGAGCTGTCATGTAGGTTAAAAAAATGACTTCTTTCAGAAAATTTTGCTATCGAAACAGTTCGTGTATTAGAAAAAGTATTACTGTAATGTTTATGATTTTCTCGAAGAATAAATTCACGCTTCTGTAGCAAAATTCGGTAACAGATGTTTCTGTTGGTTTCCGTCCGCCGAGTCGGAGCTCATCCAGGTGAGCACCAGCATGGCGTCTCCATACAAGTCTCTATAAGTTTGGGTAAAACATTTCTTCGGATATCTCGTATACGAAATATTCCTCTCACCTGTATCTTGACGAGGGTCTTTGTATATGTACCTCCTCTCATTTCCCAGATTCTGGACATTATCTGTTGAACGGTTTTCATTTTTATTTTGATCTATTTTGAATGGCGTGACACTGAAAACCAGCAATAGCTTACTACTAAACGAGTGTTTAAGAAATTCATGAAGTGATTTAATATCGTGTATCTACGAGGTACGAGGTTTAATCTACCAGTACATAAAATAGAATCGTTTTATGAATCCAAGTTCTTCTTTCCTCATCATTTTACCGTCATTTTGACTTATCTGGTGTTTTTGTTATTGTAAAATGAACAAATTTACGCTAGTTTTAATTTCAAAAATCGTTATTGCCTGATTAGCACGCGCACAAGATCCTAAAGTCACATTTGTGTTACCTACTCGAATGCAGACACATCTCGCTGCGAATTAGAGCGCGCATAGAAAAATGTGAATGTCTCTGGTGGCCGGCATTAGGGCCGTAGAGTTCTTTTTATATCTTTCCTAGTTTTTTTCTTAGTTTTGTTTTTTCTAGGTTTTTTTATTTTTTTATTTTTCCGTTTCTTCTTTTTTAATTTAACTTTATCTATTTAGTTTTACTTTCTAACTGTAATTATTTTGCAAGCAAAATAATAATAATAATAAATAAAATAATGTAAAAATAAAAAAAGTAAAAAAATAAAAATAAGATAAGCCGATTCTTTTTATTTTATTTAGAAATTGAAAAAAAAAAAAAAAAAAAATGCACGTGGCCCATGACGGCCAGAAGCCCACAGAGGCCATAGCCCATCACGCATTTCGACTTTAGAATGGTGTTGTCATTTGCATCCCTCAACTCTGCATTGGCTATTTCAGGATCGCAAAGACAGCAACCTTTTCCTTGAATGTCCACAACCATTAGCTTTTCGCGCGACTTTATATAGGTGTAATGGACAAAGGCCTCCACTTTCAGAGAGACTTCACTTCCGTCACGGTAGATGTCTTCCACAGTGACGTACTCTCCCTCAACTCTGTACTGGCTATTTCAGGATCGCAAAGATAGTAACCTTTTCCTTGAATGTCCACAACCATTTATTTAGTTTTTTGCCCGACTTTACATAGGTGTAATGGACAAAAGCCTCAGCTTTCAGAGAGACTTCACTTTCGTCACGGTAGATGTCTCCTGTATTGTTAACACTCTTGGAGCCGTGGGTGGTGCCATCCAAAACTTTTCCACAGTGACGTACTCTCCGTTTAGTTTGCCAAAGTACACTTTCGTGTAGGACGATGTGTCGCCAAACTCCTGTGGCTTCTCCGATTCTAAGTTCTCAGCAAAATTGCGGGTCAGCGAATTCATTTGAACAGCTTTAAGTGTATGACCTTCTACGCTATGAAACAACACTTCAATATCAAGAATTTGGCCTTCCTTCATCTTTTTCAATACATACTTTCCATCCTGAATTCCTGACAGTGCATTTGCCTCATAAGCATTGCGGAAGGTCCCGCTTGCAAATTTTTCCTTTTGTAACGAGAGCCTTACTTGAAGTGGTTCGAGTCATATTCTTGACAGAAAACTCTTCAAGTGTCAATATAACAAAACCAGTTTTAGGAGTAATTACCTTTTTAAGCTTTAACATTGCACTTAACGGCATGGATTCAGGCATCATGGGTGGTTTGGGGGGATTTCTACTTTCTATTCCTACAGACTTGCTTGGGCTCGCGGGTGCTGATTGAGGAAATTCGTCAAGCCGGTCACAGTGTCGATTCGGGGCATCTGGACGTGCAATACCAGGTTCGATAAATCTGATGTGAAGCACTTTCCAATTCTTTATATGGCTTGTCTCGGTGTAAGATGGTCCCCTCTCACCAGCAAGCAAATCACACTCCATATCGGTGAGCTGGAAGTGTTTTTTTGCATGCTTCTTTAATATATTTTGGAGCGTGGCTTCGCAATTGAGGTGAACCATGGTCAGTGGACCGATACGTGAATATTTTTGGCACTTGCCTTCAACAGACGAGGAAAGGCGTTGCACTGTGAGAAATTCCAGTGCATTTGACTCTGCTTTGTTGTTCCCTGTTCCTTTCTTGTCTACTCTCGCTCTAAACGCATCCCAATCCTGCTTTTTCCGCTTTGGACATTTCGTAAAATCACCGATAGTGTTTGGCACATGGCATAAGCACAATCACGATCCCAAAGTGCAATGTGGGATATCTAAAGTCGAAATGCCTTATTGGCTATGGCCTCTGAACAGGAGGGCATTTTGCATGCGCATGCGTGCATCCGCTGAACGACAATAGCGTGGGCGCATCAAATCTGATGGCGGGAAATCGAAAACTCGCGTAAAGGTACGATCCTTTTAAAAGCCATTTCGTTGGTGCTTTGAATACTGTACTTTCCAGCAAAAAATATTCTCCATGACAAAAATCGGACGCTTTCTAACCGGGTTTTTCACTTGCAGATTTTTCAGCAGCAGGTTTTCTTGGCCCTTTAAAGAGTTTCAAGATTCAACGCCAACTGCATGAAAAGTCATGTTCCTGTATAGGTCTGATTTTCACTGGCAAAGCAATGCATTTCTATGGTTTCATTTCCAAACTCGTGGTTTTACTTATCAAGGAGGAAATGCATCGTAGCAATGTTCAGCTGCTTTAAGACTAAACGGCGAAAAAAAAAAATACCACGCGAGGTTTATTTATTAGCGCGATGTCTCATGTTAAACTGATCACGGAGACACGTGTTTATATGTGCCACAAAAGCATGAAATCTATAGCTTTTTTTTTACAGTTTTTCGAAAGTTTTTGAGGAAAATTTTATAAAAAATATTCTACAGGAAATGAAGAATGGATTGACTTTGAGACAGTAACAATTACAAGTGATTATGTACTACATAATCACTTGAGCATTTCATAAGCTCAGTTGCAGACAAAACGAATGCACATATATACCCCGAAAAAACGAACAATACTTTTATTTTTCTTTAACTCTAAAAGACACAGAGATTTTTCCTAAGCTACTATTTTAAAGCGACTCTTGAGTAACAACTCCTGCGTTCCACAATCGATTTATTGTTATTATTTTATATTTGATGACAGTAATGATCCATTCAAAACTGAGAATGGCCATCACTCCATAAATCTAACTGACGATGTTGTTCACCTTCAAATCCTGTTTAAACATAAGACAGGAAGTTTGTTAAAGGGGTGCATATAATGCTGTTTCCTCAAAACATAAATACTACTTCTAGAGGACCCAGATGAGCTGGGATGCGACAACAAACATGACACTGCAGATGGATGAATTTGTCTATTATTAATGTTTCTGTTGGGAGCTTTTTACTGTGTCCAGATGAACCTCCTATGTAAGTTGTACATCATGGAAGAGTTATCAAGCAGAAACGGATGCATTAACAAGAATGTGGTTCAATACAGAGGAGAAGCTGGTCTCATTCAACATACTTTGTGAATGAAATGTCTCAAAATTAGCATATCAACAAATGTAGTATCCACAAAATGGTATCATTTAGGAATAAATGCGATTTTTTTGCGACAGAAGCCAGGATTTTTTTAAAAGGTGTATTGATAACGTTTCATTTCGTGCTATTTTGGGGTTGTGGAGTTAGGCTAGATTTTCTTTAAAACGCCAAAATGTTATATTTATTTGCATAACGAAATGTAAACAAACAGTGTACCTTCAAAATAAGGTGGAAAAAAATCAGAATTCAAACCGATTGCTGTATTTTTTTTCCTTTGTATAACTAAATGATAGAATATTCTTATTTTCAAAACACAATCTTACTCGCATCATTATATTGATTTAAATTTATAGTTGAAGTGTGTGTATTTAAATTTCTCAACGAAGACGTACCGGTGAAGAAGGCTAAAATTACTGCAGAAGGCGATTTTTCACAGCCTTCATCAAAGCGCCATTCATTCGCGGAAGTATTCTTACTTTCATTAATCGTTAACTTAATTTGTGGACAAAGGCAAGATTTCGAGATAAACAAGCCAGCGAAAGGGTGAAAAACAGTTTCACGGCAGAATGGACACTTAATTAACCTCTGTATTCCTGAAGTGATTAAGTTCGATTTTGGAGTTTTACTATTGAGAAATAATTGTTTAACAAAAAATTATCATACCGACCTTTTCCTCCTGCTCAAAAAATGTGCGCGAAATGTTAGGTCGTAAGAACATTCAGCCGCTATCTTGTCTTCGATGTACTGTTTTACGAAAGGAAAGACTGTCCTCTCAAGGGCAACAGCGAGGCGACAATAAACTCACTTTCATCGTAGAAATACCAAGATACGTTGAAGAACACGTTTGTGGAACGTAGCACCCAATACCCGTCATTCAGTTCTAGAAAACAGCCGGCAAATTCTGGTACTGAACGTAAACAATTCAAAGAAAATGCCTCTGTGGCACTTCAACGGCTCATATTGACGCATGCGCACACAAAATGCCCTCCTGTTTGGCCTCTGTGGGCTTATGACCCTCTTGGGCCACTTGCAATTCTTTTTTATTTTCAAATAAAAGAAAAAAAAATCGGCTTATCTTTATTTCATTTCTTTATTTTTGCTTGTTATTTTATTTTATTTTATTTTACTTTATAATGTTTTTGCATAATAATTACCAGTTAGAAAGTAAAACTAAATAGATAAAATTAAAAAAAGAAGAAACAGAAAAATAACAGAAAAAATAAGATAAAACTAGGAAAGATATAAAAAAAACTCTATGGCTCTAATGGGCCACTATATAAATGTTCCTAGATATTAGATGAGCAATTAAGTGAAAACGTTCAATGTGTTTGCATTACTGACCTAATATAAACACGAGAGGGTGTTGGGAGAATTCGAGACAGTTATGCAAACCTTAGGGAAGTTGAGGGTTCTTATACTAATACTCGCAGCCCCTCGAGTGTTCAAGCTATGCAAACGTAGCAACAAAAAAATGCAATTGCTTATGACAGAAAGAAAAAGCAAAACTCTTTGCTTGTGGCGCTGATTAAAAAAGAAATTCTCACAAGCGAATCACTTCACTTCTTTTCGGTAAGAATTTTTTTCAGCCACTAGTATTGGTATAGGAATATTTTTTCATACCACGCCCTTTGCAAGAGCCCTTTTACCCACTTATAACCATTAATCCATTTATAACAGCCCATATGCTTTATAAGTTAATAAAAGAAAGTCAGTGACTTCAGTACCAATTACAACACTTGTTGCATTATAACTGATTCCAGAACTTTTACGTTTCTCGGCCAAACACATTTTTACACGGACAAGAGCCATCTTTAGCCGTTGAAATTGAAGAGCTTTATTAAACTAGTTTGCATTAAAGTATGTGAATTGATTGCTTTGACTCGCTGATCTCACGATGACTATGAAAACAAAACTCACCCCTGGGAATTTTACTAACAACGCCTTTTGAAGCTAGTGGAGATGAATCTACATTTTAGGTTGCTGCTGGTTCCAGCCATGCAAATTCAATATACCAACAGATCGTACTGTAGTTAAGACAGGCCAATGTCATTTATTGTGACACGCATTTCATGATTATTTTTATTGAGATTTTTAGTAAGAAAGGAATCTCTAACTGAAACTACTCGGCAACAGAAAGTGAATGAAGTTTGACATCAACAAAATGTTTCAGATCTGTCAACATCTGTCAATTATTATTATTATTTTTTTTTCAGTCATACTTAGCCATTGAAGGCGACTGTCATTGCCCTTTTTATAGAGTTTTTTTTTGCATATTGATTTGCTTTAATGTAGCTCGTCTAAAAGTCTTTCTAAACATAGAGGACAATACAGAACAGGAATACACATTTGATTGGTCATGTCGATTGTCCAATTAACGTACAGTTGAGTGAGAAGTGGTTCTGTACCCTGCCATGCGTTCAAAAGTGCAGATCATTTAGAATGAGTACTAGGTAATTATAGTGAAGTGAATCTGCTAAAAGAATTCTTAGTAAGGATGGGACAAGAGGATAAATCTGGTAAGTTCTCTGAAACTCAACTTTTGCAACAAAGTTATCTACATAACATAAGTACTTAAAAGTTCGCAAAACTTTTAATTTGCTGCAAATAGTTTTGGCGCCAATGAACGATGGCTGCTTTGTAAAAGGGATTATGGTCAATTTGAAGGTCGAAGCACCAGCTGTTGAATTTTTAAGTAAGAATTTACTAAGAATTCTCTAAAACCTTTCACTCATTGCTCTCATATAACCGACAAGATAAATGAGGGACAAAACAGCGAAGTCAGTGTGAAAGCAAATTAGCATGACGTAGGTTAGATACAGTGTGTGAAACTCAGTGTGAAAGCAAATTAGCATAACGTACGTCGCGTAGGTTAGATACTACTACTAAAGCCACAAAGGGCTATTGGGCCTATTGTTTTTGCCTCGTGGTTGTTTTTGAAGTCTTTTGTTTTTTTTGTTAAAGTTGCTTGTCTGTGAAAGGTTTGAACACAGGTTGCTTGTCTGTTGTACACCCACACTGGGATATGAAACCCACCAAGTAACTGAAGCATTTCTTATGGCTTGAAACAAAGTCGTAAAAATATTTTTAGCGCATCATGACATGTCGGTGACGTTAGTACTCTGGGCGCCAGAGAAATAAACAAAAAGAGGCACAGGGGCTTTATCAAACCGTGCGCACGGATTATTTCATCTTAGGTGCCACTGCACAAAAATTGTATTTACATAAAATTTCTTGGGGCAAATATAGTGCAAAAAAGTGCTATCGAGGAGGAAATCGAAATCAAAGATGGTAAATACCGTATTTGCGTACCAGTTTAATGCGGTAAATTCGTGGGCAAATGCGGGTTTTACCATCTTTTAATTTGCCCTTTATTTAACCTTAGTTTGCACTTTTTCTGCAATACTTTTGCTCTGAGTAAATTTGGTGTAAATCAAAATTTTCTTGCAACGTATTTTGAAAACGGACGGACGGTATGTTTCCAGAGGCCTAGAAAATACCTACTATAAATTCAGGAAATCATTGTGTTCATTAGATTTGAATGCCGACAGCAAATTTTTCACACTACATCGCACAAGTATAACATTTTGCGCGAATTAGGACGGATTTACGGTACGCTTAGCATTCTAAATTTCTGTATTACTGAGCGACTGTACAATGCAAGTCTACTTGAACCTCATATTTTGTTCTTACGACGGTTTCCCTTGAATAAACGCGTGTCTTAGTCACTGAGATATTAATAACATTCGAATCTAGGAATGTTTTCTGTTCTTAGCCTAACGGAACGGGCGTCATTGGGTTCTTGAAACGTGTAAAGTCGCAGGAAAAAACATTAATGAAAAGCCAAATTACTGCAGACTTCTACGGGGTAACTTAATACCAATTTCCTAAACCGAAAAGTCACCCCCGAAGGCTCGTTCACAATGATACCAAAGTTCACTGATTATTTGCATTATTGTAATTCCTATCTCCATCAAACGAACAAATTTGTAAAACAGAAGCCCCTGTGGTTCAGTAGGTTCGACTGAAGATGATTTCGGAGCAAGAATGACAATATTGAGACAGCTTTTACTTTGAATGATTTACACTCGACCGATATAGTAGTATTAGGCTAAATCAAAGTGACCGGTGTGGGAACAAGTCAACCGTACCATAATTTCGCTTATCATTTCGAAAACGGAGATCCTTGCATAGTATTTGCGCGTAGTGATAGATGAAAGTAGAAAGGTAAAGAACTGAAACAATTGAGACCTTAAGATGGAGGTTTTTTCTGCATGCACTTCCCGCGAACCGCAAACGTCAAGAAGTCACGTTACTAGTCCCTTCTGTCAGGTTTGCGGTTTGTGGTTCATGTTTGTACGGCTAAATCACGCTCTAGAGGGAAGTGATTTACCGCATGGTTTTTTTGGCAGTCTAAAACATCACAATCCCACGTTTGAGAGAAAATACCTCTTTTTTTAGAACTTTTTAGACGACTTCTCAGCCAAAATAGAAGTGAACAAATGAACAAAAACAAACATGGTAGCGGCGAGCTACCACCCGCGAATCTCAATTCCTAAATAAGGGCAGACGGATAACGTGAAACCGCTAACCGCAAACCGTGGATTGCCGTTTGCGGTAAGATGGCCAAACCTCGATCTTAAGGTCTCTAATAAACTGTCACCAGCACGCCGTGGACGCCATCGAGGGTAATCGAGCTATTGTAGTTATGCGCATGCGTCGAGTCCAGTGGACCTGGGTCACTTCCTGTGGGACTCTCGAAAGCCCCGACAATTAACTGGCCCTTAAAGCTGTTGTTGTTCACATGCAAGATAGAGGTTTCAATAGTTTGGCATCTAAGTGACAAAACTATCAGTCAGTGAAACAAAATGGAGTAGTTTGCTAGCCACGACCCGAGCTTTTATTGTTTAGATTTCGACTTGAATGTTTGATTTCGGGCCCGAAAAGTTACCGGGACTTTCCAGAAACGGGCCCCGGGTTCCATTAATGTCACAATAGTCAATAACCAGGCAAAATTGATTTTTTTTTTTTTTTTATTTTCGTTCAATGCTGATCTCTGGCCAAAAAAAGTTGTTGCATGATCTATAGATAACCATTTTGTGCGACAAAACTAGCTTGCAGTGCTTTTCTCGGAAAATATATAGATGAAAATAAGGTTAGTAACAACGAATTATGCCAAAAAATTATGCTGGCACAAACTATCAACGCCTAGTTGCATGCAGTCACCTGGTGGCTGTTTTATTATTGTCCTAGTACGTCATACGTTAACTTTCTAAAACCCCTTTACTTCGTAGTGTTAATCAACAAAAGAAACGCATGATTCTGAAGTTTTTCATGGAAAAAATTTTCTGCTCAGAAAGCCGTTAATATCACGTGCTAAAAGGCCTGCATTATCAATGAGCGGCCATATATATAGTACGGTCTACAACTTAAAGTAAACAGCTAGAGTATGGCAAAACTGTGGTTGTCAAGACTTTTTGATATTGAAAAGTGGCTCTCCAAAAGAAAGAAAGGAAAGAAATTTGATCACAGTGAAAGAAACTTCGAAAAAAGAAAGAAAAGAAAAAAAATAACAAGGCAAACCAACCTATTGAAAAGATGAATGTTCTTCCCCTTTATCATATAAGAAAAGAAGAGATTTGAAATAATAGTGGTGCCCTCTTTTATCACTGATAGCAATGTTCTGTAGCTAGCCTTAAGGAGTTGATAAAAATTGACAAAAAAAAAAAACCATACAAGCAGTGTCAGTAATGCAATTCATACAATACATTTAGTAATAGGCTCAGAAGACATTTTCTATCCTGTTTCCGAAAATATTTAGCTGATCATGTAATGTACAGAGTAAAAATGTTTTAAAAGAAGAAAAATGTCAATGACAAATGTTCTCAGTGGTTCCAATAAGAAGCCATGATAGCCTACGGTAAAAAAAGAAACATTTCATTAGTAATTGTCCTTTTAATCAGGTAACGTACGTTCACGTGGCCCTGTGAAGAAAGTAGTTAATATGCAATTATGATATAATGATAACATACACGGATTACCTGAGGCACTTCTAGAATAGACAAAATACACTCGTTTTTCTTCTAGTTTCCCCGGTTTTAATTTGTTTCGTTTTTATGCTACTTTTTTTTTCTTTCCTTCCTTTATCCTTTTTTAAACCAAATAACTTATTCATATATTTAGTGCTCAGAGCTCACAGGGTACTCTGTAACTTTTGGAAGCCTCTAGTCTATAACCTATTAGTAAAATCCAACTAGTGGTCTATTATCAATGCTGCGTTCTGATTGGTTGAGCTACTACTAGGCTATATGTTATAGCCCACTAGTAGCGAAAAGCGCGGGCTTTTTGGCTGCAGAAAAGGATTAAAGACTAGCTTTAACTAGCTAAACTTTTCTTTTTCTCGATATTTTTGACCAACTAGTTGGATTTTACGAAAACAATTATTCCTCTCGCCCTCATGGCCTCTGAGTCAACAGCCCATTCGACCTTCGGCCTCATGGGCTATTGACTCAGAGCCCATTCGGGCTCGAGGGATAATTGTTAAATATCTGGCAATATCTGGAAATAATTTATGTCAATGAGATTTATAGCAAAATACTTAAACAAGTAAATTAAAATCATGATACTATCATACTAAAAGGCCACATTTTTCTATTAGGAAAGATTATTCTCACCTCCCTCTCCCTCCTTCTTATTAGTGGAAATGATGTGATGACGTCATAATCACCCTGGTCGTCAGTTCTATACACCACCTTGACTGTATACGTTATCCTCCTTATGAGATTTCTTCTTCCATCTCCTTCTCTATCTCTTCGTCCATCTCTTTCTCCATCTCTTCGTCTACCTCTTTCTCTATCTCTTCGTCTACCTCTTTCTCCATCTCTTCGTCTACCTCTTTCTCTATCTCTTCGTCCATCTCTTTCTCCATCTCTTCGTCTACCTCTTTCTCTATCTCTTCGTCTACCTCTTTCTCCATCTCTTCGTCTACCTCTTTCTCTATCTCTTCGTCCATCTCTTTCTCCATCTCTTCGTCTACCTCTTTCTCTATCTCTTCGTCCATCTCTTTCTCCATCTCTTCGTCTAAACTTCACCATTTCCCCGACGGGAAATGGGAAGTCACGTAAGGCTACGAGTGCTCCATCCTCCTCTTGTACATAAGTCTCGTGGGGCGATTGCAGAGTGGTTATTATCAATTGTAATACCTCTTCATGTGTCATTCCAAATCTAAACATAGTTTTTATGTGGTTATGAATTATATTCTTGTTGTTATAATCAGCCACTCTAAAAAAAAAAAAAAAACAGAGTTGTAAAAGATATTAGTACTATTTTTGCTGTTTTAAGTATAGAGAAGAGGGGTTTCGAGGCACGGGGGTTGGGAAGGTTTCTAGAATGGGCCATAATATTTGAACTCTAAGTCAGTGTAGGTCTTGAATATTTAATACTCCTCTAAAGACTTCTGTGAGATTATTAATCCTCATTATTCTCTACAATATGAAAAAAATTAAAACTGGCGTAATCATGCAAACAGAGCATTCTCTCACAGAATTTTGTTGGATCTATATGTATCGTTGTTAAAAATTTCTACATTATTCTAGAGCTAACATTACTGGTATAAATGGTTTGCGCATGAGGCCTAGAAGCTAATTATCATTTTCTGGCTTCATATATTCCCTCATTTTTGAAAAACTACTTTAAAAACAAATTACGGATGGATATAGGTCTATATTATAGAAAAATCTTTATGACGCATGAAGACTTCTTATTTGTAGAATATTGAATCATAGCCACCAGCTTTTTATCTGATTCAATACAAATAAAATACCGTAAAATATTCCAGAGTATTTCCAGTTCTACCGACAGAACCAGGTAATGCAAAAACAGATTTATGAAATTATTTTATTTAATGGTTTTCGTCCTAAAGTTGCCTTTTTTGCCGGTTACTAGTCAATACTCTTAAACCAGACATATCTACTCAACTTTGATCTGCCTGTTCTGTGCTTTGATTTTTGTTTTCGCGTTGTTTAAGCTAAATATGAGGTAAACATAACTATAGCTTATAGGTTTCGATTGACACATGCATGGAGTTAGAGAATTTAATAAAGGGATATTTGGTCCAAAGACGTTTTTACAATAACTGAGCGAATCCTTGAGCGCTGATTGGTCGAGAGCTATGGTCTATGAGAGTATAGACCATAGAAATAATGATGTGACATGTGACATGTCACGCAGTGCCGGTTGTTCTGTTTTTGGTTTTTCTTAAAAAAGTAAATGTTAATGTGAAAAACAAATAGACCACTATTTTCCACGGTCTACACTCTTATAGACCATAGAACCGACGCCATAAAATGTTCAAAACTTTGAGCTTTTGTTCAAACGTTCAAAACTTGAGTTTTGCTCAAATTTTCAAAACGTGAGCTTTGCTTAATTTGAGCATTTTATGACGTCATTTTTATGGTCTAAAGAGTGTAGACCATGGAAAGTTGTGGTCGATTTGTTAAATAACCTACTCAACCGCATTATCATCATAAGATTCGAGAGAAGAGTCTCTTGATAGATGCCTTTTCTGGATCAATCGGGATATGAGATTTTTTGCATATTTTACCGCCATTTTGAGTAGTGCCGCCAAAAAGCAAATCTTTCGTAATTAGTGCCAATCCCTTTCACAGTTTAGTAACGCGACAATGATTATATATAAGTTATGAGGTCTCGTTAATAAGACCGAATATCTGATCATTGAGTGTCCTGATTTTGTATATTTCCATCTTGCCATCAGTTGGCCTTTATAAGCGCCAGTCTTCGATGTGTTTGGAAATGTTTGTTAATTTAGAAAAATCTATGAAATCATGTTTGGAGGCGCTGTCTAGCAATAGAAAAGATCAATTCTTTGGACAATAATTGTCAAGGACAGTTGTGGGTTGTTTCATTATTGATATTGCTTGTTCAAAGCAAGTTAGACACTCTTAAAAAACTCTTTTCCTTGGTACATAAATGGTCGTAATTTTGAGGAATAAATGTTAGGCTAATCTTTATCTTGGATTGTATATATATACAAAAATTCTTACTGCCGATTTTATCTCTTGACAGGTTTAACAACGACACTCTCTGTTGGTGAATAGTTCTCAGAATGAAGCTTGAATCACAGGATTATGCTCGAGTATAAGGTTCGCTTTCACTTTTCTACTTAAAATGAACTCTCTAGGACTGATGCTGTCGTTATTTTATGCTTTTACTCACTGCCTTTGTAGACAGCACTATTCAGGTTGTTTTCGGTTCGCTGATTATAGAGCGATCCTAAATGCTAATCGGAAAACAAATATAACACATATAACCCAACTTTATAGAGAATAGATCGTTTTTATCGTATTCTAAAATAACAATGATTTCGGCTTTGCACTGCTTGTAAAAGTGGTTATAAGATAATATTACATTTTTAAATTCAGAAAGAATATATAATTTCCCAGATAGTTTAGATGCAACTGAAGTGGCAGCTCTAAAAAGACCACTAATCCTTGGTCTACGAAATTTGAGAGTTGTGTAGCAGTCGATCTCACAGGCTAGGGTAAGCCGGGTAACCTAGTAGTATACCTTTTGATCTATATATATACCTTGATATTTTAATTGTTTGACTTTCGAATTCAACGTTATGTATACTGTATACTCCTATTTGATTTTAAAGATGAAATTTTCCTTATCATCATGATTGACTTAGCAATTATGGTTTATACTGATAATTTGTTAATGATGGAATACTGGTAGAAATCTGCTCCCGTATAAAAAAAAAAAAATAAATAACTTTTGCAATTCCTCCATCATTACTGATTCTGAACTTATCACTTGTTTAAAAGAAATTTAAATCATCAGCGGAAATTCGTAATGATGTGCTGGTTTGTGTGGAGCAGTTTGGCAAGCCATTTATATTAAGCAAAATAAATAAAAGTGGACCCAGGGTTGACTCATGTGGGGTTCAAGTTCTACTGATAATATTTTCATAGCTGGATTTATTACCAGTGTTGACGAACTGGGTGCGATTCGGTACTTTTCAAACCGTCTCTGAAGAAGAATTTCATGCACATCATAATGGAAAAGTTAAAAAGACATCAAAATGCCATGGTTCATCCTATCGAATGCCTTCGAGAGTCTACATAGAAACCACAAGTAACCAGTTATTTTTATCCATGGCGTATCAAAGTGAAATAGCTTTTCAGTTGAGTACCCTTTCCCAAAACTCAAACTGGTACTAATTTACAAAGTGATACGTTTTTCCTGGGACATTGTATAGTTAATCACTTGATTACAGAGCAATCTTTCAAAACACCTTAAAAAGGTGATTACGCTGAAATAGGCCTGCAGTCGCCTGGGTCAGTGACATGAGCGATTTTGTAAACTGGAAAGACCTGTGAAACTTTTAGTACATTAGGTAATATGCATATGCCTGCACACAACCCCATTGTGTACCTGGAGCATGTTTATCATCTAAGTTTATTATGCCACATCACTTCTTTTTCAATTTCTTTTGGTAAGTTATCTCTACTGAAATCACCTCTAAACTATTTTATTGCAGGATAATCAACAATTGTTAAAAATTAAGATCAAAATTTATTCACAAAATCTGGCCTGCAATTGAAATTGCGTTGAATGGACTGTGATTGCCTAGAAGAAGACCTTTTTCCTTTTACAAATCTTTTCAGTTTACTTGATGTTGACCCATTCCGATTAGATAACTCTATGTTCCTAAAACTGGAGGAGGTTGAATTATATAATGTTTATTCCTTTTCCTGTTGTTGGAGGAACAAAAAAATGGTCTTGTGTTTTTAGATGATCCCTGTCTATCAACTTGAAGATCAGATCCAAATATTTTTGATACTACACTGATTGCCGTTGGAATACCAATTGAAGCCAGAGTTCCAAGTAATCCTCCTTCAATCTGTTTTTTGTTAGTTTAATTATAATTTATCACCAGTTTGATAAATATTATTAAGATCATTAATTTGGTTTTTGGTGAATTCTTTTTTTCTAATCCTTTTCCAAATATCATATCGATTCCAAGATTTGCTAATCCTGATAGTGCTTCAGTTGCTAAACCAGGTGCAGCTTTTGGTATAGCTGACAGGTAGCATATGGTAAAAGTCTTTCTAAGAGAAGCTAATATAGTAAATAAATTACCTTCATGTTTGACTGATTTTCTTATTTGTGTTTTTGAAATTTAAATTTCAGTTCCAGTTCCATTTGCAATTGCTTTAATTTTTAATCTTATTATTTTCATCATTTCCTTTTAAATTAGACTTTTTTCCATCTCAAAGTTAATGGCTTGATTTTTTTTATAGCACATGCTAGTTTTGTTTTGTTTGTTTGTTTTTTCCATCAGTTAAATTTACTTTGAATTCAAAATAAGTTGCCACTTTTTTACTATATGAATTATATTATTTATGCTCTGTGTAACATTTTTCCATTCCTCTTATTTTACTGTATTTCAACATCTTTTTCTTAAAGAATTCATGCATAAACTCTGTGGTCTGCTTTAGGTGCACCAGACATTTCATATATTTGAAAGATAATTTTAACACTCCATGTTATATATTAGGTTTTTGTTTTGTAAGTCACAAAAAGATGAAAGGAAATTTAGTGCTGAAATTGCTTCTCTTAGGAAGTGTTCCACCTTGATAATTGTTGTTTCCATGTATGAATTTCTTTACAGCTGTAAAAACTCTTGCCATGTCTGTGCTTGGAGCGTAATGAATTTCAGGATATGCATTTCCACTTCCTCCTTCGAAATGACAATTTGAAATAGTTTGGTTATTTGCAACTGCAAAAGTGGTGGACTTGAAAGTTAGGTGCATTAAGGTTAGCATCATTTGATTAATATTAATGAATACAGCTCTGCTCGTCACTGACAAATCACAATATTTTGCTCAACCACATCAAATAATATTATAATAATTCAGGCCAACCAACTCTTTTAACCTTTGAAACTAATATATATCTATATATGTATACAGCGACTCCTAAGTATATTAACTCGCATGCTAATGAGCAAAAAGGTAAGTAAAAATGACTTCACGAAAAATTCGTCTACGTCACCAGTTTGTTCGAAATTCTGGTCCTCTTAGATTCTGCCCACCTGACATTTCAGTTTTTTGATAGGCTATCCTTTTTGAATTTCTTTATTAAAATAAACTCATGTATGCATGTGGAAGAGGGGAGGCACAGTTGGTGTGTTTAGTTTCTTGGTGTTGCTCAGGTGTTGTTTGTGTGGTTGGTGTACATGACGGTACTTGTTGTAGATAGGTGTATTTGGAATAGCTGAATAGCTGGTAAAGGTTGATTTATAGGGTGGTTCAAATGGTAGAGTTGATGGAGATGAAGAAGGTCCTGTAGAATTTCTGCTGGTACTAATTTACAGTGTGGATGGTGTATTGTTGTAGTTTGTGACTGGAAAAAAAGTTGGAGTAAGGTAATAGCCTACTGTATTTATTATTGCCTGGGGCTGTGTGGTTGGCGTGGTCAGAACAATTAATGTAGATTAGTGAAGAAGATTAAGATGATGTTATAGTTCAGTATTGATTTTGTGAACTCTAATGTTATAAACCAGTAACCAATAATCACGAATAATAAGTATAAGACATAGCATTGCCTCCCAAAAGACAAACAGATCAAAGATCAACCTCTTCATAATATCTACAAAAAGCGACGTTTAATTTAAGCACAACATGCGAACAAATACGGATCCTTGTGCACACGACTAGATATATACAAATGTAGCCATATTAACGGACCACCAGTGGTATATATGAAAGATTTGTGATCACCTGTGCAGTTGATGTGCAAAGCTATATGACAAAAAGCCGTTTTCCGAGCTCCCAAGCGCACAGCGAGATCCGTCACACCTTCTTTGCTCTCGAAGCGTACTTACTCAAATGTGTGCACGTGGAAGTTTGCTCATTCCTTTAGCAGATTGGTTGCAATTAAGTTGTTTGTATGCCGACTGAAATAAAATCTCGCCTTAACTAGTGAGAAGCCATCCTTTCCCGCGATTTAATTAACGCGCTCACATGCGGAAAATAACCCTATTGACGATAAACTATTTTTGTTCGAATGCAAAAGAACTGAGGAAGAAATGTATTTCTGATGCCTTCTCGCCTAAACTGCAGATCCTCCCATTAACTGGGAGTGAATCTTCTTGGTACGTGCATCTTCTGGCTCAAACGGTAAAGTAAGTTGTTCGCCATTTTGATTGTATTGATCTTTCAAGGATCAAACTCTGGCAGCGCACACGCTGTGCGCATTGCAGCTTGGGTAAACTACGTGTCTCAAAGAAATAAATACGCCGGCAGTAGGAATGGGGATATTCCGGATATTACCTTCTGTACCCGTGATATTCAGATCGAGTCCATAAGGCATGAAAAAGCCTGTGGACCTGATTAAATCCCGCTCGCGTTCTTAAGGAGTCCTCTTTTGAGTTGGCCCTTATCTTCGCTTCACTTTTCCGACAATCGCGCTCTACCATCTGCCTGGAGGGGTGCAAACGCTATTGCCATCTTTAAAAAGAGGGATTCTGCTGACCCTAAGAGTTAAAGAGCTGAGTCCTTAACATCTCTTATTGCTTGACATAGACATAGACATTCTGGACTTCGTTATATCGGTGTAGAAAGTATTGCAGCCATAGAAAGTATATTGTAGACAGTATTGAAATTTTTGTTTCCAATAAAATGGACTCTGAGCTCATGACCTTTCACTTGACTCACCAACTTCTGCGAAGTGGGAAAAGGACGTTCTTCTTTCGTTAATTAGTCACATGATTACGAGGATGTAAGACACATCGTCTCGTCTCTCTAGTTATTCTAGATTGAATAAATGTAAGAATTTTATGAGGTAGGAATGTTAGACCTTTGCTTTATGTTGGATCCTATTTTTTTGCAATTGTCGCTCAAAAACATCCTGTATAGTAGGTTGGATAAAGGCACACGCGCTCAGTTGATGATAGGTTCTTTAATCAATAACGTTGGAGAACGACGAAGCTTAAAGGAAGATTTGTCAGCAAGTTGAAAGTTCGCATTCGAGGCGGTATAAATTTTCTTTTTTTTTTTTCAGAATTTATACATTTTAAAAAAGTAATAAATGGATAGTTTAATGGCAATAACTTTGACGAACATAAGATGTAGTTTGCACAAAAGACCTTTGCACGAGACCACTTATTGTTGAAATCAGAAGCATTTGATGACTTAAAGACAGTTCGAAAAAAATCAAATAAAAAGTCTTACTGATGCGTATTTTTAATTCTTAGGAATGATTTTCCCAGTTGCTTTTTAAAATCTCTTTACTGTTATTTCAAATCCTCCTTAAAAGTTTTGTCAAATCTCTTCATTTCAAACGTGAAAGGGTAAATATGCCAGTTATCCAGCGCCAGAAACGCCAACATATACCCGGAAACTTTGGCGCCAAATTCACCGTTTGCCTTAACTTTAGGTTTTGATCACGTTACCTGTCACGTGACCATCATAATACAATTAGACTTTCAGATTTTTGATAATTTTGAGACTTTCAGACTTTGAGATTTTCAGTCAAAGATTCATCCCGTTGAACGAAAGAAAACGAATGATACCGCCAGTCAATCATGGTTTCGTACACACGTTGAGGAGAGAGGAAAACCGTTCTTACGTGTCAATCAGTCCACTTAGGCATAGAAATTTAACTCTTGACATTTTTACTATGTACAATGTTGCCCTAATTACAAAATATGATACTCGAACAAGTTTACACTGCTATAACTATTCTAATCTGTTATTTTTTCACCGGCCAACTACCTGTAACAAGTTATGAACTTTGGCTAATCGTTTTTAGTAAAATCCAACTAGTGGTCTATTATCAATGCTGCATTCTGATTGGTTGAGCTACTACTAGGCTATAAGTCATAGCCCACTAGTAGCGAAAAGCGCGGGCTTTTTGGCGGCAAAAAAGGATTAGAGACAAGCTTTAACTAGCTAAACTTGTTTTATTCTCGATATTTTTGACCAACTAGTTGGATTTTACTAATAAAAACAATTATTCCTCTCGCCCTCATGGCCGCCAAGTCAATAGCCCATGAGGCCTTCGGCCTCATGGGCTATTGACTCAGAGCCCATTCGGGCTCGAGGAATAATTGTTAACAAGCCATGATATACTGTTTCATGATCCTTAGTCTTGTTTCCAATCGGCTTTTTAAAATTTTCTTGTGCTTTGTAACTTATTAGATTCAATTTTGATTTGTCTTTCATTGCCCTTCATAACTTTACACTCATTCTTAGAATCTGTTTTCAAAATACACATCAGAATTTATTGATCACATACTTGTCTAGCTTTCAGTCCGTTTTTTTTTTTTCTTTTTTTCTCGCTTAGCTTAGTCTACGCGTTGTGTCTTCATTCATCGAGCGGTGTAGTGAAGTCGCTGTCTCATCATATCCTGATGTTTTTCCAGCGTTTTAAGAAAGTGCTCTAATTGGTTGACTGACGATAAGCATCGTTAGAATCAACTCTGACTGGATATTATCCAGGATGCAATTCTTAATAACAGCCTATCATAGCTGATTCTAACAAAGCCTGCTGTCAATGCCAAATCAAAACATGTTAGCGGAAACTTTCTTATTTGCATATTGAATTTCAAAAGTACGATTTCAGCCATCTTGTTGTTCAGATTCGTGATAAATCTGCAATTTAAACGAAAATTTTGTCCCCCACAATTTGCTTTTCACTTGATAGTGCCGTTCATCTGCAAACGACTCTTTTAGAAATGAAAGCTATTGAAGCTTTGAAGCAAGAATTCGAGGAGTAACCGAAGCGCATCGAACCGTGCCAGATATGTTGTGTTGAGAGGTATATTCAATGCCATTTAAAACAGAATGTACGCAAAAAACTCTGCTGCAGCATCAGATTAAATTTTACCAAAACAATCTCACTAACTCGAGGTCCCTACAGTGTCCGCTATAACGAGAGCTGACTGTATTTCCAAGCGAAATCAGTTTCTTACGGGCACTCAACGAATGTTTTATGTGAAATCTCTGTTCGAAGAAACAAGGTTTTGGCTAGAATTTTCTATAGCTTGGAAACAGATAAAAATTTCTAAATGACAATTCTATTCATGTATGATTTTCGAAGCTTATCTAGCAAATTCCCAACGATTTCTGACCTTACTTTTTTTTCACATTTCACTCCCAGGGTTAATCTATATTTCGAAGAAAAAGGAGGTCTATACGAGCTCTGGATAACCAAAAACAGTGTCTCCGGTGTTTTTAGGGACATGTTTGTGGAATTAGAGCTTGAAAATAAGCTACGCCACCAGGCATATCCCATTTCACCTTTTCGGCATATAAGTAAATGGGGAAATGAAAGACGTCTATACATGTTTTTACATGGATGGTTGCTTCAGGATATTTCTACTGGTACATCTTTGCCGATTATACCTTTTTTAGTTTATAGGTTCAGCCTTATAGCAAGTCAGTTTTGACTGAGTTCTGTGAAGGTGTAATCTTTAAAATTAGTTTTGCTACAAAGCCACAAGTAATAAAGGCAGCTACAGCATGTTTGTTTGCTTTTTTTTTTTTTAATGCTCTTTGCCCCTCAGATCAATAAAAGCTATTGCTCTGCTATATATGAAGAAAAAGGAAAAAAAGTTCAGGTTTGGTGGAAGCAGAACCAATTTGATAAAAGCATTTACTAGTATTTCAGATATTTCAATTATTTTTAATGAAATTATAAACATATCACTTCGGACAGGTGTCGTACCAAGAATACTGAAATTTGCAAATGCCACTTAATAAAGCTGGTGATAATCAGTTGTAATGTAATTATAGGACTGGTCAGTTTCTATTTTTCCCGGCATCATTATCAGAGAAGACAGGGTATCAGTGAAGGATAAATAGATCGCCTGAATACATATAACATATACAAGTACTCAGCTGGAATCAATATGGATACAGGCATGAACACTCCTCTTGAATGAAATTAAGCTATATTTTAGATTTTGCTGAAAACATTCATGAAGCATTGGACAAAGGGGAATATTGTACGCTCAAATGATTTCTTGGATTCAACAAAAACCTTCGATATGGGTAAACGCCATTATTAGTATTATATTAAAGAAACCTGAATATTACTAATGGTATAAGGGGAACGCCTTTGCTGTGGTTAAAAATCCCTTACCAACCGAAAACAATATGTTTACTACAATGGAACACTCAGAGATATTTGACGTTACATGTGGACGTCCTCAAGATTTTGTTTCAGGTCCCTTTCTGTTTTGAATTGATATCAATGACATTGGTTCTGCATCTATTAACCTATATCATTCACACTTTTTGCAGATGACACCAACATATTTAAGAAAGATAATCGAAATATTTAATGAGGAATTGAGTAAATTATTCGTTATATTTCAAGGCAAAAAGGTTATCGCTAAACATACTTAACTAAGAGCGAATAATCTATTCTATCTTGCTAAAATTAACTATTTTTCTCTAACAGAAAAAAAGGCTATTGAATCAAAAATGAACATTAATATTGATGGAAATATAATAAAAAGTAAGGGCAAAGAAACTGTATGTTTTCATGGATTTATATTATTGATAAAGACTTAACCATCGGCTTTTAATGGCATAAGGCATCTGGTTAAGTCTTTTCAATTTTCAAGGTATATAGTTACGGAACACGTAATAGGTATATAACTGACACACTATTATTTAATATTACTGCACAGCCACATAAATCATTTAGGCTAGGGTAGTGTTCTCCGTTATTTCAGGGGACTGGTAAAAAAGTATAGGTGGGGGTGGGCCATAGCTGAGAGAGGGTGGGTCATCAGTTTTTGCATCCTGTGCAAGGGGTGGGTTGAACAATTTTGAACTAAGTGGGGGAAGGGGTGGGTCATCCTATTTTATTTGAAAGCAATAAACTATTTTAATGCAATAAATGGGTATAATGATTAATTTAATTAACTTAACAAACGTGGTGCTACCACACAGTCCATTACCTAGCAGACAAAGAAACAAAAAAAAATTCTTTTTTCTTCGGCGCATTATCGATGTTTAACAGAAGTACGTAAAGACACTTCTAACTAATGTATTCAAGAGAGGTTTACATAGCTATGCTAGTAACTCTTATATAACAAGAACGAAGAACCTACCGGGTAGGCTAGGCTTTGAAGGGTGGACGAATTTTGGTGTTGAACAAATGCGCTATTTTTGCTCCTTGACTTATAGTGGAGGGCCTTGTAGTCGTTGTGTTTCCTGGAAATTAATTTCCTGCTTCTATTTTTTGGTTCTAACTGTGGGTAAATAACCGTTTAATAAGAGTTTCAGTACCAGTTTTGTCTGAAGTGCCTGGATCGCCATAACTACATGTAGTTCTTTTGTCCACTGGGAATGTAACGAGTTTTCAGTTATGCTTTGCCATGCTGGACCCTGCTATTTGGTGTTACTTGCAGGATGTTGATTTCTCAGGGATAGTAGCTTACAGATCTAAGTTTTAAAGGAATAGGAAGCTACCCAAATTATGGGAATTGTAAATTGCAATTTCCCCTTTAGTAATTGCTTATGAATAAGTCTGTCACTTTATGAGCAGGCCAAACCATGGCTTCGGTTCTCCACACAAACCTCATCTAATCTAAAATCCTAACAAAGCAAGGACGACGAGTCACACTTCTCCTCTCTATAGTCAAAAGAATAGACTGTAGCAAATAATCAAATAAACCAATCAAAGCTTGAGAGAAGCACGTGCGTCGTGAAGCGCGCGCTGAAACGACTGCGACCAAGGCATGGTCTTGAATTCTGATTGGAAGAAAAAATGGGGTGAGATATGCTAGCCAATCAGGCAGTGAAACAACGAACAAATGACGTTTGCCTATCAACCCATCAAACCCTCATTTTTTCCTTGAATATTAAAGCCTTGTCTTTAATTAGTTGAAGCAAAATGTCTACCACACCAGCCTCTTTTACTGTTTACATTATTGTTGCTGATAGAAGGAAGTACACTCCTGAATTATCCACTTTGCCTCAGTTCTTATTAGCTTATAAATACTTTAAAGTCACTTTTAAATATTGCAGTAGATGTGATAGCAGTTCACAGTTGTAAACCTTTGCCTGGTGAAAGAGCAGAAAATAGCAATCTTTTTCTTACAGGATTGGACTCCAATGTCTTTTTTTTCCTTTTTCGTAGGCAGTTACATGTACAAGGTTGGGAAACTCAATGTCAGCAAGCTTCAGCACATCCAGCGGAAGCAAACAGGATCTATACTCAAAACCTTCTCGCAGTGGGCAGGAAATTAAGGTCCTGACGTCATTCGGTAACTCAGTTAAGAATCCAGAAGGTGGCGATGGCGCCAATTTCTGGCTGGAATTAGAAAACCCATATGGATTTACGGCCTGCGTGTTAGAATGTTATGAGCTTGCCAGACCTGCATATCGCTCTTGTCAGTATATTCTATATGATTAAACAACTCACAAGTAAAACGTCTGACTTGGCATTTATTACTATTAATGTAGTTTTGTACTATACAACTGGTGTGGTACTTTTCAAATAAAATAGCAAAATGACTAGTCCCCAGTCGCCTCTCAGTCTATAGTCAGGAGCCCATCAGTAACACTTTCCCGAGTAGATTTATAAATAAAACGGCTTGTTTCCCGCGAAAAGTGTCATATTTCCGCGGGTCTCCTATTTCATCGTGAAAAAATAAAGTTGGATATCCTATACGTCCATTTTTACGATTTTACAGTCGCTGGGATCTGGGTATCATGAAAGAAAAGTTATAATGAATTACCAGACTGAGCATGAATCGGTGGGACGATAGGAGTGAACTAAGGATCACTGAAAAGTTATCTTTGAGAGTGGTTTTGATTTTTGCCGTCATACATACCCCACGTAAGCATGCACTTCGAAAAGTAAAGAGTCGACGATGCTCGACAGTGAAGCTGACTCAACTAATTACCAACGGAGGAAGTCAGATGTTTGCAAAGTATTTAAAACACTTTACTAGTACTAATAAAAAATATTTACCAAAAAACTTTATAGAATAATTTGAAAATAAAATAATTTTAAAATAGAATAAAGAATAATTTCAAAATAATTTTAAAAGGATATTTTATTTATATTTTAAAATTATTTTAAAATTATTCTTTTAAAATTTTCCCGCGGTAAAATTTAAACAAGAAAATAAAGAAAAAATTCACATACTGTAATACAGACTAATAAGTGGAAATATGGGCAAAAAAGTGACTTTTTAGCAAGAAATGACATATTCATAGTAATTGAATAATATAATGCACGGGTAAAAAAGAAAATGACTTTTAAGCGAGAAAATACATCTACAAGAAATTACATGATGGGCAAAACTTCTAAGCGAGAAATAACACTTTATTTATTAGTATAAATAAAAATATAAACAATTGAAAATAAAAAAAAAAAAACGGGCGAAAACTGCTTGAATTTTAGGCGAGAAAATCCATTTATCAGTTTATAAAAAAGGAAACACAGATGAAGGAACGAACAAAACAAACACGCAAAAAATCGAAGCAATTAGAAAATAGGGAGGGGGAGAAGGAAATGTAGTTTCTAGATCAACACCCCAGAGGGGATACTGAGTGGAAGTTTGATTTGGTGCCATGCAAACGAGCCCTGATTTAATTCGTTATCCTTTTTAGGATAAGAAATTCGAAACCCCGATTTTTTTGCGGCCCATTACCTTTTAGGTCAAACAAGAGAGTTTCCTGCTTTCCCGGTGATCGGAATCTCTAGCTTAGGTATGTCAACATCGCCGGTTTTCATTTGCTCAGATAAATCGGAACATAAATGCCAGTCTCTTGGTAAGAATGAAGAAGTAGAGTATGATGGAAGCTGGCATAATAAGAAAAAAACCCCACACCGTCTAGGTCGGAGAGTGGTTATTAATACCCGGCGTAGTCAATCGAACTTTCGGTAATCGAACCCAATCGAACTCCAATCGTTCGACTGACTTCGTTGCGTTCGGTAATCGAACTCAATCGAACTCACCCCAAAATTTTGCCAACAGAAAACAATGCAACGTTCGGAAATCGAACGTTATTAAAAACAATTGAACATAATCGATCACTGCAACAATCAAACATAAAACCAGTTTCATCTGGTGTCAAACAAGGCATTTGCTTCAATTTCAAACACGAGTAACGCAAAGATGTCACAGAGGGAGCAGAGAAGACAACCACCTATTTGCTGCCTATGGACCCGGGATGGTACTCCTGGAAATTCTTGGTGGGGGTGTACCGCCCGGTTCTTCAAATCCTGACCCTATTTCCCCAAAAACGTCTGATGCAATTTCCCACACCCGTTTTTAGACCAGGGTCGAGTTGTTCAAAGCTGGGTTAAGTTAACCCAGGGTTAGTGCAAGATTTGAATTCAGATCTGAAAGCTTAAAAAGCATTTCAGTTTTAATTATTTTTGTCTACAAGTTGATGATTGGAAGCTCTAAAAATAACAAAGACAATTATCCAAGAAAATGCTTTTGAACACAAGAAGAAGAAACCTGGGTTAAATTTAACCCCGGGTTAAGCGCTAATCGGCCTTCGAACAACTGGGCCCAGACCTCTAAAATCCATACCCATTTTCAGACCTGGCCTTTAGGCAGAAATTTTGTTATCATTACTTAGATTAGAGCGCAAACAAAAAGAATTCTTCAAATCCATTTCCAATTTGCATACTTCTCTTTCTTTCTTTTCTCTCTCCCGTAGTTCCCTCAAAAACCATACCCGATTCCAGACCAAAATGGGCAAAGTGAAAACCTGTTTTCAGTCACCAAAACGGCCCATAAACCCTACCCGATGGGGCGGCACATACCTATATAGCTTATATAAGGAATTACCACCCGCCCCCCCCCCCCCCCCCTTTCTCGCGGTTTTAACTTGATTTCTACTTCTTGGTAAAATCCAAGATGGCGGCCAAGATGGCGACTATTGTTGGTGGCGTCACAGGCCTCCTACAGCGCCACCACTCCTAAAATATACCTCATCTTGTTAAGAAGATTAAGTAATGGTCCGTGTAAAAACTAGACAAAAGAACAATAGGCCAGTGCAATACCGGCAGTTATTTTGTAGGCGCTAATTTCTCTAATCAAATTAAATTTGACTGCTCTGATTGGTCAATAGGGCGAAATGCGCGAAATTTGAATTTTAGAAATGAATTAAGATAGCAAAAGAGTCATTCAAACAACTTTTTATTTTGTCTTCTGCTTTGATATGTTGAAAAATATAACATATCTTAAATTTAGAGGATTTCTATGCGCCAAGCCCGAGCAAAGTTAAAGTGATATAAAATTACATGAAAATGGCACAGGAATACATCAATCGGCGACCTTGTGAAAGACAGCTACTTCGGCTCTCAGAAAGGAAATGTCAAAACCGTGATCGGAAACAGCAATAATTCAAGCTCACATGGTGAACGCACCAGAGCCGAGTGTTTGTATTTTGCTATCATAAAGAACAACAATTTCATAAAATCATGTCGGAGGGTTTTCCTAATATAATGGCCCGCATTTGAATAAAAAGACGATACCGGAAAAAATGCAATTCATGGATGTTCGGAGAATTCGGTTTTCAGAAGAAGCTCTCTTCGCAGTCTTATATGGTAGATATATTATTGACGACATTTTGTCGGGTAAAAGACAAATTTCCTCACATCTCTAATATCGCATCAAAGATGGTTCACAACAAGGTCACGCGCGTGTTGCACGTTTTCCGCTCTAACTTTTGATTGGAGCATAGAACAATGCTTAAACTTGGCCGTGAGGTAAAAGACAGGAGAATGGGGAAAATAAAGCTAAAAAAAGTTGTTTTTGTCACGTTTTTTTCTGTTTTTTTTTTCATCGATTTTTGGAGAACCCAACATTTAATTGAAATTAAAAATTAAAAGTTAACACCCGGTAGGGGTTCCACCACCACTTATGAATTTGCATGCATGTACGTCATTTAGCCAAAATAAAATCCTTAACGCTTAAAAAAAATTGGCTAAGGAAAACCCGTGCTACAATCTTGAACAAAATAAGATGGAACAGCAAACCCCCATCCCCCCCAAATCAAGGATGAAGCCGCGCGAAGGGCAAAAGCGCGCCATTTTCCCATCTTTGATTTGGGGGGAGGGGGGGTCAGGGTTTTCCATTTATTTTGTCCAAGATTGATCTTGGACAAAATAAAATGGAACAGCAAACCCCCATCCCCCCCAAATCAAGGATGAAGCCGCGCGAAGGGCAAAAGCGCGCCATTTTCCCATCTTTGATTTGGGGGGAGGGGGGGTCAGGGTTTTCCATTTATTTTGTCCAAGATTGATCTTGGACAAAATAAAATGGAACAGCAAACCCCCATCCCCCCCAAATCAAGGATGAAGCCGCGCGAAGGGCAAAAGCGCGCCATTTTCCCATCTTTGATTTGGGGGGAGGGGGGGTCAGGGTTTTCCATTTATTTTGTCCAAGATTGATCTTGGACAAAATAAAATGGAACAGCAAACCCCCATCCCCCCCAAATCAAGGATGAAGCCGCGCGAAGGGCAAAAGCGCGCCATTTTCCCATCTTTGATTTGGGGGGAGGGGGGGTTCAGGGTTTTCCATTTATTTTGTCCAAGATTGTAGAATCGAATCCTGTCAGCACTACAGACAATAAAATGCAGGAAATAATTAATCAATATGCATGGAACAGACTAGCTTCATGGCCTGTCAATGTGAGATTAAATTAAGATTTACACAGGTAGTCTAAGAGTTTAAAGTACTCCACAGTACAATCTACCCGCTAGAAAGAAAAGATAGAAAATCTCTGAGGGATGTTCTAGATAAAAACGCTAAAGTCACGTCAGTCACTAGCTTATGATTGTGTTTGGCCTTCTGTTTGACAATATAGCATCAACATCAAATGTTATACTACTAAATGAGAAATTTCTGCAATTTGATTGGCTTAGAGAAGCGGTATTTCAGCTTAATCTGAAATACCTACTACCCGAAGAAGGTTTGTTATTTTCACATGTAGTATAAACAAATAATAGCATGATTTGTACCTAATATTTGGCATGAATACCACTTGTAATATTTCAAAATTGTCTCAAATCTCACTCGCCTAACGGCTCGTGAAATTATGGATAACAATTGTTTAATGTTTAATGTTTAATGTTTAATGTTTCTAAAACCAATGCACCGCTGGCTGGATATTATGCAGATTAAACAACATTAACTAATAAGAGATTGTTCACAATTGACTTTAAGACATCGGAAGCTACTCATCTGCCAATCAGTTTGTCTGTATCTGCCTGTTGTTTAGTTCTTGAAACTCGTTTTGCTACTTTTTCCTACTTTTTTACCCTCTGTTTTTCCGGTAGTCCTTGCCCAATTTGGCACTAGTTCAGAGGTTCATGTGAAGGTAGGTATATTCAAGAGTGATGCGCCAATGAGTCATAATCACCCTTCAAGATATATTTTAGATAAACACGAAAAACAGTCAGGAGAATTTCATATTATCTAGAGCACTTACAATCATCGTCAGTTTCTTTCCTTACGGGTCTATCGCTTTACTGGGGTTGTTTTGAAACGGGGAACTAAGCCCGGGAAAATTATAGAAAATGGGGCAAAGCGACAGAACGTGGCTAATGAAATTACGGATAGGACTGAGGTTTAGTTTTAAATGATTTTATTTCCATTTTCCAGTTCCCCGTACTTGTTTCCCGTTCCTTGTGCGCTGTTTTAGTAACATCCGTGTTTGGGATTCTTTGCCGAGTTGGTTTTCCTGCATCAGATATCAGTTTGAACGGTTTTTTTTATAATACTTCCAGTTTACAAATAAAATTTACGCACATCAAAAAATGCTCAAGATTTCCGGGGGTTGTATTTTTCACATTTTATTACCAAGATATTGCAATTCTGGCTAAAATAAATAATTAATATAAAACTATGTTTTCAAGTTCGAGAACATAAGCATAGAAAATATTATTATACAAAAGCAAAAAGCGGGAATCGTGACGTCATTGAACGATACGACACTCACAAAGGTGACATACAGAAAATACGCCACTCGGGTCCCGGATGAAGTGGCGTATGGAATCTACGAGTGGTTTAGTTCCCAGTAAAACACTCTTCTCCATATAATAAATAGAGGATATAACGCGGTGGCGAGAAGATATGAATTTTATGTTCGAGTGGCAAGAACAATATCTCACGAGTGAGTGAAGCCAGGGCTAAAAGCGAAGCTCCCATTAATAAATTTACTATTTAAATCAAACAATAAACTTGTAATCCACAAATCAGTTAACTTAAGGGGAAATTCATTTGACTTTTGAGGGAAAGGCTAAGTGATTTTAGAGTGAAACATCTTGCATTGAGTTGATAGCCATATAAAACACCCCAAAATAGCAATCATCTTCGATCACATTCAAGAGCCGTAATGGCTCTTGATCACAGTGGATTATACCTGGAAAACAAAGTTTTGGAAAACAAATTTTTGCAAAACAAATCCGGGGATGTGTAAACCAACCTTTCATACTTTTTACACATCACACCTGACGTGAAACAGTACTATTTATCATACCCCCTCTGCAGACCTCGAACAGAATGCAGTATTTCACAATTTTTCAAGACAAATTGCACTTAGTCAATATTCAGGACGATCAATTGTGGGCTTTTAGCGAAACCGTTAAAAAAATTTCCAAAATCACCTATACGACCAGAAAGTTCTCACTTTTAACGAGCGCCAAATTTGCAGTGAACATTAATAGAGTTATGCTTCAACATAAATAATTTATTGCTTTTTTTTTTATTTAACGGTTTTATAACGATGTGTAATCTTGAAAAACGTTTGATACGCGCGGCAAAAAGATAACTCCTGCAAGCGATGTTCATGAACGACTGAAAACAAGAGAGACTACTAACAATCATGACTAAAAGAAATATAATTCGGTTAAACATTTACAGAGACAACAATTTTCATTCTCGAAGATAAGTATTAAAGCATTTCGAAAAATCCTGAGTCTTGACTCTTGATAAGTTTATTTTTAAGCCGGCCTCGCGGTGTTTGCTTTTCTCAAAGATGAACTCGACGCAAGAAAATCGCTCAAAGTTTTCTGTCTACAGCCAAATTTATAACTAAATATTCTTCGGAACGTTTTCTTTCTATTTGCTGTGAGAAAATATATCTAAAGGCTTTTTTAAGTTCTGTAAGCTTATATCAAACCTGATATTAGGTCGGTTCATTGTCTCAAATCTTGCAACCGTGCATAAACTTGCCGCATAAATTGTGCACGACTACGTGAAATTAGATATAAAAAAAACAAACATCAAATGCAATCATTACTCAGGCTTACCATTCGAGATGCAGCTCCTGAAAGCTATCAAGTAACGCGAGAATCGCTTGAGAATTTTGAATCCTCTTTAATACGCATCAAGCAAGGTGAAAAACGAAAACGATGCCATTCGAAATTGGATTTCCAATTTTGACAAGCGACGCATCTCTCAACCAAAAACCCAATGAACAAACTGGCCATGAATAGCAGCTGTATTTCATTTTGTACATCCAGTGGAAAAAGACAGTTAAAAACATCACAAGTTGACACAAAACTCTGTCAGCTTCAGCTCTCAAAGTAAACAAGTTTCAAGATGCTGCATAAATTTTCGGCATGAACTCACCTGTCAAATTTTGACCAATCAGAGCATAAAAATTGGGCGTAGAGCGTGACCAACGCGTGACCTAGGTAAGAAAAGGTCTTCCCCGCCTAAATTTTCAAATAACTTGCTGAATTTTTGTAGTAATTATGGCCAATTATCGTGGTTGAGCGCGAAAGTGGCCCTTAAATCTTAAACTGTTCAATTATTTGCAAACTAGAAAGAGCATTCCAGTTTGATAGGTTTTACTAGGTATAATAAAGGTGACGTCCTTAAACGTGATTAAATCCGCGTAATCCGCTAAGTTAATTGGACAATATGCCTACTGATCGATACTGAAACATCAATGAATTTTGGGGGCGGTTAGAAATAACTGCTGACGATATATTATGAAACGATTATGAAATTATATATCTTATGAAACGATTCATTTAAAGAAAAAGAGGCAGATAACTAGGATCGCTTAAAAAGGATGATGATAACAAACCGTCAAAACACAAATAGATGATTAAAAAAGATTGATGGTATTTTTCCACATTCAAAGAAGAAAGATCTTTGAGTATTTTAACTCAAGGAGAATTTCTTAAGATATTGATAGGCCATTTTCGAGTCACCCTTGGCCTTTGTATCAAAACGAGGTTAATGGAAATAATTTTTCACTCTCATGCAAATAAAACTCATTTTCACGAAAAAAGGTTTTGCACTTGGCCGCATTTGAAAGTAAGAGTTTTCGAAACACGGAAGTGGCCTTTTGAATTAAAGAATAAAGCTTTTAAGATGACATTCATAAGTTATTGAGATTTCAGATTGTTTCATTTTTGATTTAAATAGTTTTGCGTTTGTGACTGTAAGGCAAATACCACAGGGATACTGGAGGTGTTTCTTCCCTAGCAATAAAATACAAGAACTTTGTAGAAGTATTAGTGAAACATTTACAGTCGGATGATAATTAAAATGAAAAATAGCCCTTGTGTTTTCATGAACTTCATTATTGAAAATGTAGAGCTCGCATGCCCTGGTGAGAATCCTCACAGAATCCTTCAGGATCTTGGAGGATCGTCAAAGACCAGCAAAGATCTTTAAAGGGTAAGGATCTTTAAACGATCCTTTGAAGATCCTCGAGGAGGTGATGAGGATATTTCAAAGATCTGTTCAAAAATCCTTGCAAAGATCTTTGTAAAGATCCCTTAAGATCCTTGAAGATTTAACGAGGATCCTTCAAGGATCTTTAAATCATGTCTTCAAGAACCTAGCTAGGATCCTTCGAGTTCTTTGAGGATTGCAAGAGGATCTTTCAGGATCTTGGAAGGATCTTTCGAAGGATCTTAAAAAGATCTTTTTACAGATCCTTTAAGATCCTTGAAGATTTTATGAGGATCTTTTAAGGATCTTAATTGACGTCCTCAAAGATCTTTCAAAAAAACTTACGTAGGATCTTTCGAGATCCGGCCTTCAAGAGGATCTTTCAAGATCTTAAAGGGTACTTCAAACGATCTTCAAAAGATCTGTGTGAAGATTCTTTAAGAACCTTAATGAACTAATGAGGATCTTTCAAGGACTCTTAACTGATACCTTAAAGGGTATGTCAAAGAACGTAGACAAGATCCTTGAGGATTGTAAGAGGATCTCTCAAGATCTTTAAAGGATCCTTCTAATGATCTTACAAAGCTCTTTTAAGATCTTTGGCCGGAGCACGTCATAATTGACCAATTGCACGTGAGATACCACTTGAGGCAATCCCACCTACAAGATTTGCAGAACCTTTGAAGAGGGCCTTAAAGGATCCTTGCATAGACCTTGTGAATCTTTGAAGGGACCTCAAGGATCTTTGCAGAGACCTGAAGGTTCTTTGAAAGAACCTCAAGGTTCTTTGCAGGGACCTTGAGGATCTTCACAGGGTCCTTGAGAATTCTTGCAGTTACTTGCAAGGATCTTTGCAAGGACCTTAAGAATCCTGGTAGAAACTTACAAAGATCTTTACAGGAACCTTGTCGATCTTTGTAGGGACCTTGAGGATCTTTGCAAGACTGTGCAAGATCCTTAAGGATCCTCTAAGGTTTTTCACCAGGGTGGAACCAGAGAACAGGATGATTAGTCATTTGCTCTTTCAAATATTTTTTTTTTTTATACGAATACCGGTAGTTTGAATATCACAGATCATTTAAATAACGAGAAATTTATAGGATCTGATGTAAATCCCTCGTAACTGACATCCTTCGACTGAAAAAACTGAATAGTTGAATGATCAGCGTCAAATGCTCATAAGGAAATTTTATGCTTACATTTGTTGGATATGCTGTTTAATAATTGTGTGCAAAGATTGTCTCCTTCATCAAATTCTACAAATTCTCCCACGTCGTATTGGAAAGTCTCATTGGCAACATGTGTTCCACCTCTTTCAATTGTATGTACGTCGGGGCATAAGACAATGGACAATGGACACGACCTCAGTTTTACATCGTTTTGGGTTGGCTGCCCAGAACATTCTGGTTGTTAAACCTAGCAACGCTGAAAAACGATAAACGAAAAGTTGAGAGGGGACTTAAAAAGCCTTGACATTTCGAAAAATGCTGCGCTATGGTGCAGATTGCTGCATATTTTGTCTTTCTTTTGACTTAGGGCTAATACTCTGTAATAATGGTGACACGTTTTTCAAATGTTTATGCTGAATCTCTGACCTGCAACTTTTGTAGCCCAGAGTGCTCTTTTGTTTCATTTATGTAAAAGACGTACTGACTAAAATTCAGCCGGACTGATTCTAAATTTATTAATGAACCTTACGCTCCATAATTATATTCAGCCTTATCATCATCGTCATCATGATCAAGATCATCATCATTTACTTGCGTTATTTCAATAATTACAAGCGTTTGCCCCTATTCGTTGGGCGAGGGGATCTTAAGAAACCATCGGGCTTGCGGGCCACCTCGAATGTAGTCATGTTTACATGCGTGTGTGTACAATTAGTATATACTCCAAGATATTTTCTTAAAGCTTCAAAAGCTTGGCAAGCTGCTTATTGAAATTAGGAGAGAATTCCAAGTTTAGAACCTTGGTTAAGGATTTCAAATTGCATAAGATTTGTAGGAAAGGATGCTTTTGATAATTGCCCCTTACCTGTTCTAATCTATTAACAACATCAGAAATGATTATGATAATAAAAAACTGACAAATGTGGCTATGTGAAATAAGGTGATTTAAAAATATCTCAGGTTCCTAGTTTGGTGAACCATAAAAGAGTAGAATGTGTTCAATGGTCTGAATTAGTAACAGCACTCAAACTCGTTTTTGAATTCATATTTGCAAGTAAAAAATTCCAGTTAAGCTAGATACTTAACTGAACAAAGGTAGCTGAATTTTTGAAAATATTAAGTAAAATTGAAACTTCTTTAATAGTAAAGAAACTGATTCAGAGATTTGCTCCCTCACATGGGTAATATAGTGTTTCTTGCTAACATGCTCATCGACATAGACACCAAGAAATTTTGTCTCATTAATCAATCCTTGTTTTCTTTTCCTCATTTAGTACAGACTGAAACCAGTTGTGACGAAGGCAAATAAAAGGTAACTGGCGTCGTCAGCGAAAGGTAAAGGTTTTGTTAACTTTAATGAATGAGGAGGATTGTTTGTCGAGAACCCAAAAATAGGAGGAAGAACTACATTTAGAATGTACTCACCGAATTGCAAGTTCTTCCCAGTGATCTGAATTGAATACTTCTGGGACGTGCAAATGTTCTTGCAAAAGGCTTAAAAGCTCTTGTGTATTTAATGTTAATATTCGACTGGCCATTTTAAAGAGCAACTTAAGCCTAGGTCACAGGAATCCGGATAAGCTGAAACCGAATACTTGATATTTGCGTCAACACGAAATTCGATTCTGATCACCAATCGACACGAATTTCTGTTCCCCAGAGCTACTCGGCTTATTAAGCCCCACCTCGTTTCAAGACCCCTTAAAAAAAACAAAGAGTTGATGACGTAGTTGATTAAAAAAATATCCGGTTTCAGTCGTCCACCGAATTCACCAAACCCGTCGGATCTAAAAGAAACCACTCTGGAGAGCGGTTTCAAAAATATGTGATTTCGGTGGACGGATTCATAAGTTTCTTGTGGACAGAAGGTCGATATCGCATAAAAAAGTATCATGGGGCCTTGCATTTTTGGGAAATCGTTAAACGTTACATGATGTCGTTGAGTCACCGTTACAACTTAACGTGAAGATCTCAGGCGCTCTTTTTCTTGGAATCATCGCTTTGCATTCCGCTTGTTATTGGCAAATTACAGATGAATTATTGTTCCGTGCACTTTTACCAGGCGTTCTTTTCGATAGTTGTTGCCCAGTTTTGGCGCTATTTCGGAGCATCACGCAAAAGGTACACGATATACAATAAATTGGCCCTCATATATAAACCTATGGATTATTGAGCCTTCTGGCAGAAATTTGCCACTTTAGTACTCAAAAATACACGGAACCTTTTTAGCAAGATCAAGCCGGTTCTTATCCATGGATTACAGCTATATTATGATAAACATTTAAACCAACGAGACAGTTTGCAAATTTATATTACTAGAAAATACTGTTAACAACTTGACTGTAATAACTAATAAAAGTGTTACTGCAATTCCTCCAACAAAAAAAGTTTATATAAAGAACAAACTGTAATTGTCTTTATGGGCCTTGCATAAAGGAGCTTTGCAAGGTACAGTCGTGAATAAATATTGAAAAAGGACCAAATTCACAAGTTTCGTTTACTTTTTTGGTAGTCAACGAGTCTGTTTCCTTCACATAAATTAAGAACCTTATTAAGAACCTACTTAGCCTGAATCGCCAGTAAGCACCCAAAATACAAGAATCTATTTTACCAGACTTCACAAAAAGGTACTTTTTTATATGCGGGTGTTTACTGTATATTTAAAAACCTTGTTTATGCCGGGAACCAGCATCATTATTGATGTTCCAGTTATTATCATTTCTCTCAAAATATTCATCAGACGTTTCTTCATTTAACAAACGGAAGGACTAAAGGAAAAAGGTTCTTCGTTATGAAAGAATAATTTCTAAAATGTCGTAGTTTTTAAGTAATTTTAATCACAACAAAAATATTGCAAAGAGTATGCGAGAGGTATGTCTATTTTCCGGAACTTCGAAACCCAAAATTTCATTTTCAAAAGATGTAGACTTAACTGTCAGAAAGTTGTGGAGAAGATGGACGACATAGACACAAGTAGTACTTCACATAAAACCCCATGGCTTTTACAAAAAAAAAGTGACTCAAAATGTGCCCTTCTTTCAATTATCTTGCTCCATCCATCATGCATCACTGGGGAGTTTTTGTTTAGTTTTCACATTAGACAACTTCCTTGATAAAATATGGAGAAGATTACTCTCTTAGCTAGACATTAGCTAGACGTATACCTCATAATTATATTATTTTATCGTACTCTAACTGTTGGAACTTTGTTATCAAAATAGTGAGGGAAATACACTGGAGTGAACTGATTGAATCAACATTCGTTCGTCATTTAGGGGTTGTTTACATGAGAAAAATCGCAGCTGTGCGAGTTTCATACCGACATGACTTTTTGATTTCGTATCGCGTTGTAGTACATGATGATGTACATGATGACTGGGTTATTTCACATCTCGTTATTTAAAGGTACACTTTATGTTGATAAAATGCACGTATGATTCAAAATCGCGAACCTTACGCATGCGCTACCCGTTCCAGTCTACCGGCAGAACGATTTCACACCGAAACGGGTGGTCGTTTCGTGTTTACATGATACCGTTGCGAGATTTCGTACCGGAGTGAAATTCTCGCCCCAGTACAAGAACCAGGGTGAACTCGCGCCGAGGTGACTCGCGCCAGCATGAAATTTGTGGTGGTATCATGTAAACAAATAAAGAGCCGTGAGAGGGAACCGGAGTAAACTCGCTCCTGGGCGAAAGTCGCCCCGGTGTCATGTAAACACCCCGTTAGTATCAACGTTTGCTTAATCTATAACTCTCACATAACTAAACAGCAAACTTAACTTTACAAAATACAAAAGACTGCTATAACACAGCCCTTAAGAACTAGATCTAGTTACGTTTTGGGTTATTTTATTCGCCTGCTTGTCTTTAAAAATTAAAAAGTTGTGGCCTTGGTTTTAACTAATTAAAATTAGTTAACACAAGGGAATTTCAGGTTTTGTCAAGTTTTTCCTAGAAAATAATTCTGAGTGATGTGGTTGATTTTGCACTTAGAAATGTAAGCAGTAGCTACTCTTGTAAATTATCCAAAGACGTAAGAGGAAAGGATACAGAAAACTGAAATCGCCCAAAATAATAATATGCTATCAAATTTATCAAGATAAAAACGTTTCGTTATGTAGTTGGCGTTTGCCACGAACGTCCAAATAAATAAGGATCCATAAAATTGCTTGAAATATTTTTTCCCTACAAAGAAATTCAATTTCAAAGTGAAGGAATGTTTTTGCTGCTGAACATTATATTCAAGATGGCACTCAAATTATTTTGATTTCAGATTGCTTCAAATTACTCTCTCCCAACGGGAATTAGCAGGAGTTTCTTTTATGTTTCTTATGGAACCGCAACAAAACAACTTCTTCGACTTCAAAGATCATTAATGAAAATGATAACATTCCATTCTTCAAAACCAATATAAGAACTTTGTTGAAGTATGATGAGTGTAACATCTAAAGACGATTGATTAAAGACAAGTAGCTTGGCTTTTGGCAAATAATTTTATCGGAATCCACGATCTCAAGCGGGTTCAATGCCTGAGATTTATTTATTTAATATCTATATATTTTTTTATAATAAAAGCTAAATACTTAAGGTGCATGCACAATTAAGATTTTATAAACTGAGTACCCTATAAATACCGTGCAGAAGTTGCGCTTTTGATATTGATCGTGTAAAAGGTTAACGTTAACGCTGAGGTACTTCTAGATGTGAAAAAAGGCTTTTAATACGGTACACCATACGATTATAATTACTGTATGTGAATGCCTACGGAATTAGAGAAAAATTTAATGCTTACGTACAATACGCTCTTCTCACATATGGTAATATGCCCGTCCAACCTCGTTTACGAGTAAAAATTCTTTTGAAATTCAAATACGAAAACATCGTCTGATTAGCATTTCAAAAGAACTTGTACTCAAAAACGAGGTTGGACGGGCATATTACCATACGTGAGAAGAGCGTATTGGTTTAAGTCCTATTTAGAAAATCGAATTCAAATATGTTTTTTTGGTGATTCAGTTTCCAAAAACTGCTCTCTCTAATGTGGTATCCCTCAAGGGATCACTTTGGGTCCTCTTTTGTTTTTCTTCTCTCAAATTGTCAGTATCTAACTGTTATCCTAGAATGTATGCTGCCTTGATACGCATCTTTGCGCTGATAACGATGTCAGGTGAATGTCATTCAGTCCAGTCTGAACGAAGATTTCCTCCTCTAAAGACGTGTTACGTGAATCGATTCTGGAGCTACCATTTAGTCTTGATCACCTGTACAAATATACAGCGGAAACCTGGTTTCACGAAGGCCGATTTAACGATCACCCGATTGAACGGTTTCTGCGGATTTTTGCGTCCTGGTAAAAGTTGCAGTGAATAGGCTTTATCACGGTTTTCGACGCCAGTTTGACGAGTAGGCAACTGCGTGGGAAATTACAGTGTTTGTAAGGCCTGTTTCAAACGTCGTGCTACTGCCGTGCTAAATTCTAATTTAATTCGATCAATTGAGTTCGGTACGGCAGTAGCACGGCCTTTGAAATGGGCCTAAGATAATCTAATGTCGAATAATGTCCGTAAAAAAACTGTTCTGAAAAAAAAAATGAACCGCGTAAACTAAAGCTACACAGCAAAAGATTTTACTAATCAAATTTTGGGGGCCGTTGCCTGTTTTTCTAAAACGTTTCTTATCCAAGCCACAAAATCAACAAAAATTCATTTTGCCTGATTTTTAATCTCTACTTTTTAGATACACGTCAAGAAAACATCAAACATTTCTCATAATTGAAATTCGAAGGTCGCCATTTTATAAAAACATCGTCCAGGCGTTGCTAAACCGAGGAAAGGACTGGGCCTTTAATCAGCTCTTGGCCAATAGATTTTCACGCGGGACATTTTGATATTTTAATGCCGCCTTTTCAATTATACGCGAAAAATTACGAGATGAGTTCCAGTGCTTTACCTTAATGACATGTTTCTTTCAAGCATGACTCAGACGCATTACAATTTTTTCTACTGACTACCCTACGTAGTACTTGGCTAAAATGCATTCATATCGTCAGCAGATATGCCGTTTGCGGTAAGGACCCCGTTCCCATCACCCTTCTCCTAGGAGCCACAATTTTGAAAGAAACCGAGGGAAATACGTGCCGACCTACACGATTCGGTAAGTTAGCCAATCAGAGCTGCGAAAAGAGAAAACAAAAATTAAAGGGACTGACAGTCACGCATTTGATGTGGCTGATTGCATCACTGGAAGGAAGCCCTATCCACTTCGGCTCGGCTGTTCTGGGGATGAAGTTTTTACTGAATTTTGCTTCAAATTTTATCAAATAACACTGCCGTATAAGTTGTTTTCCAAATTCATTTTATACAAACTCCAACTTTCTCACCAGACAAATTGAGACGTGAAATGTGGTCATTTTTTCTCTCTCAAAGTGGCTGAGAGAAAACTTAAAAGACTAACCTGGCGTTCTCGATCAGAAAAATCCTTTTCCATATATTATATTTAACAAGAAGTTTTACTCTACCCTCTGGCAAAGTTTCACCGAATTTGTTAAAGGCACAGCAGAGAACCAGAATCATTAATTCATAGTCCCTTTTTGAGAGTAACATTTGCGGTTAAAACACTGGCCTGAGGCTGGAGAATGGTTACCTCGTCAACGATGCATTAACTGGCCAAAAAGGTGTTTACTTCCATCACCCGAGGAACCTATCTGTGCACAAAAAATTTGTATTATCTTTAACTTGGCACCATTTTCTCAGAGAACTGCTCTAAAATTAATGATTATGCAAAGACAAGTGCAAATCAAGTCTATGGTAAACGGTAAAGGACTCCCCTGTATTAGCTCTGAAAGGACGTGTATGGGATTGAAAGGGCAGGCATTTACTTCATCCTTTCTCATTATAGGAACAAATCTGTACAGTGGTCCTCGAAGTGTTAAAAAGTATCTATAAATCGGTTAGTTAGATACAGGCTATTTTTGGACTGGTGAAGCTAGTTGGCCATACTTAGCCTCAGTGAGCAACTTCTCTGCTGGGTCCAAAGAAAGCAAGCCGTAGGGTTGTTGGTTTTTATCCAATCATAACAACAAATTTTTCAAATTCACAGTGTGCTCTCGTTTCAATTGTCGTTGAGTTGAATAATTTACGGACCACCAGTGCTTGGAAACAATGAACAAAATTGAATGTTTTATCTTTACACTTTATGATGATTGCTGAAATTTCAGTTTTTCATTTACAATTGTAAAATGCAAATTATTATCACACCCCCACTGACAACTGTCTGTATCTATTTCCTCTGTTTCCTCGAGGATATTTTTCCGGACACTTCGCTTTTCTCTCCGTTTAATTTGTTATTCGCAAGTTTCGTATGAACCCAGATAAATCATTGGCTTCTGCATTTTTCAAGGCATCTTTTTCGAACATCCCTGTCCTGCTTTTGCGCCGGCCTAGAGTTACACATGAAGGTAGGTAAAATTAAAATCTTTCCTTATGTCGTGAATCGAATCAGCATCATCATTATGCTGCATCAGTGCTTTCAGTTTACACAAAATATTCAACAGAAGGTTTAAAATTTATGAAAAGCCGAGGACAGGCTAAAGGAACGAGACTTATAAACTGATCAAAATTTTAAAGTGAGATACAACAAAAGTATTGCAGATATTTTGCGTAATGTGCCTTTTTTTTTTCAAACACAAGCTACGAAAACGTTACTTCCTCTTTCAAAATGAGTCAGTAATTGAGTTGTTTATACAGGTTGGACGGCAGAAGGGAAGGGCTGGTTCATGTGGCTTAAAATCTGCCCTTCGCTTGGTCATGCAACGCTGAAAATGTTTGTCAAGTTTTTGCATTCGACGCCTTAAGCAGATAGAATATGGTGAAGATTACTCGCAAGCTTACGCAAATGTCCTTCCCTTGTCTCATGATTCTGCGCTTAGTAATTTTCTAGTGAAAGTAGTAAGGCCTTTAGATATTGCATAGAAAATTGAATTGAATGATGGTTAGTGAATTAGTTAGAATTTTACATGATGCAACTGTCCTTCACTTTCGTTCAAGTTTGATCCAGAAGGGAATACTACAGAGTTGTTGAACATGATTTTAGGCCTAGACCAAAGGTCCTATTCTTCATGAGACGAGCCAAACTTGTGCGTTAAGTTCGATGAAAAGTTCGACGTCTGGCTCTGTTAAGTTCGTCTGAATAAGTTTGGATCGTCCGACACGTTGTCTCCGAAGCAGACGGATAGAACGCCTAAAGATCGTCTTCGGGACAAACGTCGTCATTCAAATGCGACAAACTGAACTAATTGAGTAAAAAAATTGTATGTAAGTGTATATTTAGCCTAGTTCGGGCTAAATTTAAAAGAAAATGGCTTTTTGGTCTGATTCAATTGGCTGGTTCGACGCGTCCTAAGCTCGACGTCTGACCCAACAGATGACCTTAAATTTAGGTCGACCCAAACTAGATCGAATTTGGCTCGTCTCATGTAAAGATCGACGTTTGGCCTAGGCCTTAAAAATGTAAGTAATCTATACTTTTTTGATCAAAAGACTAATGTAAAGGAAAGGATGTACCGAAAACTAGAATTGTCCAAAGCTAAGTGATGCTAACAAGCCTTCAAACCAATTACGATACATAACTTCTATAGTAGTTTGCAGGGTTCTTAAAGTTTTCTTACCGAATCAAAAAATAAATCGAGAAGTAAATTTGTCACTCTAGATCATTCAAGATGACACTCGCTTTGTTCAGATTTCAGATCGATTGCTTCAGTTTATTCTTAATACGATCGCTTTATTTATGTTCTGGATAAATTAATGCGCGCGTTTGGGGTCGCAGGACAAATTTCGCAGACTTCAAATCGTTGATAATATTGTTACTGGACAGAGATATTTGAGGTGATTTCCTCCCAAGCAATTCAAGAAACGTTGTGTAACATCTAAAGTCGGTTGAGTGATGAACAATACCTCTTTCGGCAAATGATTTTATCTCAAGCAGTTCAATGCTGGGGTTTGAATTAGTTTCTGATTGAAACAAAGCAAAAAAAAAAAAAATGAATGCGAATGCGCAAAAGATTTAAAACTATTGAAGCGTACAAATAATTTTCATTAAAGCTACAGACAGGACGGTAGTTGCTTTAATTCCTTTCATTAAGCAATTAAAATTTATTCTATTCTGAAATACGAAGAAATGTAAAAACACATTTTGAGCACTTTTGATTCCTTTGGCTTTAGGTTTAAAAATTGTAGTGTAACGGCGAAATAAATTGTACAGTAAAATGTTAATAATAAGAACTTGTTCTTGTGTAAACATACAAACATTCATTAGAAACCTCATTTAGTTTTGATATATCTAGCTCTTTCATTTTCCTGAGGTAGGTTCTTCAAATTTAGATCATCTAAGCTCCCAGAATGGTCCATCAAATTACCTGTAAAATAATTATAAAATGGAAAAAAGGTAAAACAAAATTAAAACAATTACTTTTGATCACTTTCATATATTTTTAAAAAGCTTTGTTCAGCTTTCAAAGTATAAGATGTGGTCTCTTAATACAGTAGAAGAGTAACTTTAGGAAATTATGATAGTCATAATTCGGAAAGAATTATTGAATGGATATGAACTGGATAAGCATCATTTGATCATCAGCAATGTACACAGTCAAGTGCATTTTTAAAAATATTTTTTTTAACATTGGCAAAAGAGAATAAGACCATTAATTTCAGCAATCATTACTTTTGCACTTTTTTAAGGCAATAAAAAGATTAACTAGACTTGAGGTTTTCATGGAGCAAATTTATATAGTAGTGAACTTGAACGAATCCAGAGCATAGGATGATTTGTCAATAACGTTAAGTTTACATAAGTTCTTTATGATAATACAGTCAGGTAGTTTAAATAATACAGATATCTTTTAAAACGAGAAATTATAGATTTGATTGCCCACATCCTACAAGAAAAATTCAGTACCAGTAGGAGCTTCCATTGCTCGTTATGCGAGATTTTCTATTTGTTTTTTTTTTTTAGAGATTTGATGAGGATTTTTCTGCCCATATGCTTTCAGAGGGCTTCGAAAGAGTATCAAATATTAAACGCGTACAAAATGATACCCCTTCCGCATCTGATACTGAAAATAGCATGATCTGACCTACTGGCAAGGTTAAGAATGTGGTGACCCACGCTCTTTGTGTTTCGACCTACTACCCCATGTAGTACTTATTCACCAGTCCATGGATCTATAGCTCATATCAACAGTGCATTTTTATAATAACAACTTAATAGTAGTTAGTTGAAAATGAAAACAGTTAATTTTGGAGGGTGTTTGTTTGCAAAATCGTTTTCAGGCCCTCTCAGGTTACAACTTAAAACAACTAAGTCATGAAGAGATGCAGTTTCTTAAGTAAAACTAAGCTGAGATTAAAAGTATCCTGGCCATTTTTTTCTCATACTAGAAAATGACAAAGAAATATATCAAGTGATTCTCGTGAAGAGAAAACTACGATAAAAACGTTTTTTTTCATTTTTTTTTCAACACAGGAATTAAACTACAAAAGTTGGTCCAACTATTTCAAGTTCCAAGTTAGTTTGCATCCTGGTTATCGAAAGCCAAAAGACACAGTTGTGCCAGCACTATCATTTTCTTAAATTATATTAATTATTTATATAAGATTCTATATTCTGTTTGGCAATAAGAAATTTTATGCTTACATGTGTTGGGTATGCTGTAAAAACGAGAAAGTCCCCATGTTCGTTGACTTTAAAAGCAACTTTTACAACTTGCAATAATCTCGTGATAAGGTTGCCAACTTCATCAAATTGTACAAATTCCCCCACGTCGTAAGGGAAAAACTTTAGGACACAATGTGTCAGCCCATCTGGTTCAATAATATGGTCGTCTGGGGCAAAAAGAGTTTCCCGCACAAGTTCCTTAACTTTAGTCCTGGACATTCCACGAAGGAACATTGTCTTTCGTTGGTTGCTAAAAGCATGATCGTCATTAAACTGGGCAACGCTGGAAAACAAAAGAGAAAAAGTTCAAGAAGAAATTAAAAGGCTTTCGATAAAGTATAGCTGGAAGTTCAGATGATTGCAAGATAAAAGGCCTTGTGGTGCACAGTCACTAATAATTTGTAGTAATCATTGTCAAACGGCAGGTACATATAAAATAATTGATCTATTTAACAGCACCGGCTGCTCACTTGTTGCATTTATGTAAACCGGACTTTCTTTGACTAACCATAGATGTGGATTACCTATTTCTTGCTCTACAACAATGTTTAAAGAGGTAAGTTTACATACAGCTGTTTGCAAAAATTTTGACCCCGCCAGAAATATATAAATATAAATATATACATTCATTGTTAATTGTAAAAAGTCTTTAAACAGGAGAAGTTCACACCTGCCTGTAACTGCATCATCATGCATGCATTCTTATATCAAAAGAAAACAATATTTGCTAATAGGTAAATTGCACCTTACCATATTAACAGATCACGCCAATATATATGTATATTTCTGGGGGGTTGAAAGTTTTTGCAAATAGCTGTATATATATATATATATATATATATATATATATATATCTGTCTGGATTTATGAAAACATGGCTTCAGCGAGTGTCCAAAGCTCCTACCCTAATTGTGTCCTTGGTACCAAGACTTTGACCCTCCCCACCCGGGACAATGGGTGACTGTCTACACCTCCCACTGAGCTCTGCAATTATCATGATAATCATTCTCAGCAGAGGCCTGATTCAGCTGGCCAGGCCAAATTAAGACCAAGGTAGCTGCCCCTCAAGGCCTGTACTGAACACTGCTGCTTACTGAAGGGGTTGTGTCAAAACAGCCCCCTCCCTACCCCACTAGATTCGACCCCCAGGCCTGATCCACCCACCAGCTGTTAGGGCAGTCCCTGGGCTATGCAGTTGTACCGGTTGTACCGACCAAGACGCCAAGCCCCCTACTATTTTGGACGCAGGGATGGACTGGCCCCGGGCTTCGCCCGGCGCCAGGCGAAAACCTAGTGATCACGTTTTAACGAAATCAGACAGATATATATATATATATATATATATATATAGATTAAGGCTTCTTTTTATATTATTGTTTATTTCTGTTTGATTTCGAGAGGGAAGGGGGAGGTGGTACGCTGGCAACTATATATCTCCATGGGGACCACAGGTCATGAGTTGTGGGGTACTTTCTTTCGAAATCAGACCGATTACTGCAGAAGATAAGCAATGATGAGAAAACTAGTTCATCAAATAGAGAAAAATGATGATAATTAACTGGGGAATTATCTCTCACTTCCAGCTATTGGCTAGTTTAGCTTTCAATCTTGCTGCCACAGAAGTGGCCTTGCAGTAAAGAATTTGATTATTACGCTGTTTCTTAGTTGCTATCCTTCCCTTCCAGCAGATAGGTCAAAGGCAGGGTAGGGGAAGGGTGGAATAGTGCGCTAGCTTATATCTACCAAACTTACTCGGCATGAGTACCAAGGAAATGGCAAAGATTTTGTCTCAGACCCAATTATTTTAATTTTAATTTTATTATTGAGTACATTTTTTTTTAAAATCAAACAAATTTATTTGTTCAAAATAACAATTTATATTGCAATTTGTGGTGTTTTCTAGCTGCTTAACAGCTCTCGTCATTAGGCAAATAAATATCTATTGTTTCGGTAAATATCATGCTTTGACACAACAAGGAAACCTAAGTGTAAAATTCACTCACCTGAATGCCCGTCGGTCCCAAGAATAGAGACTATCGTCTTCAGCAATGTGCAAGCTATATATAAGATGTCGAATATATTCTTTTTCATTTGAAATCATCGCCATTTTATAAAAGGAATAACCAAGATCACGAAATATAGCGAAGAAGTGCGAAAACCTGAAATGCATCTTGGGTAAATAACGCAAGGCTCACGAATTTTCTCAAACGTTACGTGGTGTCGTTTAGTGACCGCTACAACATAAAGCAAGATATGAAGCACAAATGTCGCTCGCCATAGACTGGTCAAATCTCACAACGGTGGCTCTTAGTCTTAGCTCTAAAAAGAAATGTATGCTTGCAGGATCCCGCGCTTCCTTCAAGGCTCAAGGTTGGGAGAAATATGACAAATTGTAAACAATTCCTTCAAGGACTGAAAGTTTCTAGACAAAGGAGAGCTAACCATGTAAACCAAACTACTACCACGTGGATTGATTCTGAAACTGTGGAAATTCATAATGATTTAACTAAATGCAGTGTTGTGTTATTCACCAGGCGACTTGAGGGCGAATGACAGACGAATCGATTGCAACACGATTTCAACCATTGCTAAAAAAGGAGAGGCTGGGAAATGTCACTCCTCTGCAGAGACCCATTAGGTAGGTGAAATACCTTTTTAGTTTACTGATAAATGATGTCATGGATTGAATGAGTGAAATGGTTTGTGATGGACGGCATTGATGGTATGGTTTTTCCTGGTCGAATGGGACCTATGGTTTTCAGGGACGGAACATGTGAAGAGGTTTGTAATGAGTTAGGTGAAGTAATTTGTCATAGTAGAATGGGTGACATGGTTTTGTCTGGATTGTATGGGTGAAAGGGTTTCTGATGGTGGTATAATTGCAGTGGTTTTCATGGGGACATCATGGGTCTAATGTTCTTTTTTCAAGTGTGTAATAGCGGGAAATAGTTTGTAATGGATGGCAGATCAGAGGTAAAATGGTTTGTCATAGTTGGCTTGGGTGAGATGGATTGTCATGGGTGGAATGGGGAGATGGTTTGTCATAGATGGCTTGGCGGAAATGGTATGTGATGGTGACATGATTTCAATGGTTTATCATGGAAGCATGGGTCTGGTGGTTTGTCATAAAGTACATTGGTACAGTGGTTTGTTATTTGTAGTATGCTTGAAATGGTTTGTCACATATAGCATGGATGAAACAGCTCGTCATGGGTGGAATGAGTGAAAGGGTTTGTCATGGATGGCCTAAGTGAGATGGTTTGTCATAGTGGCATGGATGGAATGGATCAAAATGGTGGCATCCTTGCAAAGGTTTGTCATGTTGGCATGATTCATTGTCTTGATTTATAATGGGATCATGCGTGCGCTTGTTTGTAATGGGTTACAATGGTGCAATGCTTTGTCAGGGTAGCATGCGTGAGATGGTTTGTCATGGTGAAATGGGCCTATCAGTTTGTTATGGTGGTATTGGTGTTATGGATAGCATGGGGGAAATAGTTCGTCATGGATGGCCTGGGAGAGGTGGATTTACATAGTGGCAAAAGTGAAATGTTTTTGTCACGTGTGGCATGGGAGAACTGCTTTGTCACGGTGGCATGAATGCAATATTCTTTCATGGTAGCATGGGGCGACTTGTTTGTCATGGGGTACAGTGGTACAATGGTTTGTCATAGGTAGCATGAGTGAAATGCTTTGTCATGGGTGGAATAGGTGAAATGGCTTAACATGTGTGGAATGGGTGAGATAGTTTGTCGTGGTGGCACGAGGGTACTGTTTTGTCGTGGGTGGTATGGCTAAAACGGTCTGTGATGGTGAATGATTGCAATGGATTCTCATGGTAGCAAGGATCTGATGGTTTGTCATAAAGTACAATGGTGCAATGGTTTGTTATGGGTAGCATGGAAGAAATGGTTTGTCATGGTTGAATGGGCCTAATCGTTAATCATGGGAGGCGTAGGTAAAAAGGTTTGTCATGGGCAGGGTAGACAAAATGTTTTGTCATGGATGTCCTGGATGAATTGGTTCGTCATGGTTGAATGGGCTTAGTGGTCTGTCCTGGGTGGCACAGGCTTAATGGTTTGTCATGGGTGACATGGTTTGTTGTGTGTGGCATGATTGTAATGTACCGTCATGGTTAGCTTGGGTGAAATGGGTTGTCATGGTGGCTTGAGCGCAACGGCTATTCATGCCCAGGTTTGGCAAGTAATGCTTGGGTGAAATACGTGGTTAGTCATCGGTGGCATGGTTGGGAAGGTTTGTGTGAGGGTTGCATGGGTCGTGGCATGTTTGTTATGGGTAGCTTGGGTGAAACTGTTTGTCATCAAAATTCATACTCGGCTCCAAGGCTATAAGAGGTGTAAAATAAAAGAAATCGCCTGAAGATTCGTGCATAAATTATGTTTTCATTCCGCGGCCCTCACTGCCAGGCATTTTAATTCACTTTCAGACATTGGACTTAATTTCACCGAGACAAGCAAGATCCAACTCCATGGCAAGGTAACATAGCTATTGTAGGGGTCAATATACACTCTTATGAATTTATATTCACATTGATTTATTTATTTATATCAACAAAGCAACTGGTATAACAAATAGTTGGTGATTATTTAAGTTTCTATCAATTAATTTCACACGCAGTAAATTTTACTTTTGCTCAGAATTAATAGTACAGTATGTTGCCCAGTATCCTGACACTTCAGTTTATAAACATTGCAATAACGTTCCTTTGTTAGTCGCAAGAGCTCTGAAATTTGGCCCAGAGAAAATCTATTTAGTCCTTAATATGACGAAAGACAGTTTAACTTTTTTGACTTTGTTTCCATCGCGAAAGTACTTTTTTTTTGCAGAGGTTGTCTTGTCTCGTAGTCGATGGATCGTATTTCGGGCCTTGTTTTTCGTTTGTTTGTTTTTGTCTTCCTTGAAAAGATTAAAACCGACGGAAACTTTTTCAAAATACTTGATTTTCTCCTTCAAGTGTTTCAGTAAACATAACAGACAAAATTTATATGAAAAAATCGGTAGCCGTATAAAAGCCAAAATGTGATCATATTTGGGGTATTGCTTTCACTTAGTTCTGAAGTCGGGCTCATAGAAAGCTTGCTACAGCGTATTTAAATCTTTGTTACTTATTATTGACTAAAACACAACATCAACGTTCAAAAAAGTTCCAAAAATTTAAGAGCGGCTTTCCGTAAATATCGACCCAGGGTCAGCACAAGTTTAAAATTTGATTTCTTTCATTTTTTGCTCATTGATAACCCTTAATGAGTAATGAAACATGCTGTAGTTAGTTTTCCCAAATAACGTGTTCTTTTGTTAAAATTCGAGAAAACTCATTTTGCCTGTTCGGAGCTCGAAATCCACTTCCGGTAAAGCGAAATTTTACACAAATTTCATTGACTCGTACGTCAACCCACAACGATTTGGCAGCCTTTGAAGAACACGAAAAGGTTTTATGACCCTTTCTTTCTTATAAGACGATAAATTTGTTAAAGCTGTAAAAATTTTGTGGCCAAAAAGGTATTGTTAAAAATAGGCCCTATTGACAATTTCTACTGTTCAAAATTTTAGGGATAAAATAATGCAAATTTTTACAATGCGCTATAACTTAGAATTTCGCAAATTGACTTTCTACGGCTTGACTAGGTTCCAATCTATCAGAAAATTGAAACAAATCTCCGGGCAAGTGATTTTAAGTAGCCCGCAAGACCTCGAGTTCAACCCTAATTTTGCGAAGAATCGCGACATTCCAGTGGTTAAAAATAGCGTTACACGACCCGTCACGCCAGTGTTACGAAAGATACGCTTTAAACAATTTACTTAAAGGCAGATTAAAAGCCAGTTCGAAATTAAATCTTTCAGTAAACCTATTATTCTCATTGACTGCAGCATTTTCTTCATGCCAATAGAACAAATAGCGTCCCCGGGATAGCGTCAGACACTTTCTGGCCGTTTCAGACTGGCGATTTTCCTCAAAAAATATATATAAACAGAAAAAAAATCTAAAAACTAATAAATGTTTATACTGAATGAATTTTTGCATTGCGGGATATTTACGAATTAAATCATGGCCGAACAATGCCATTTGGTTTATAAAACTAATTTCCTTGAAGAAATTAAATATTTTAGACTAAGCATTGGCAAGAGAGAAAATAGATCATTCTCTCTTGGTACTGGTGCAATAGTTCTTTTCGAAGTTTTTACCCTTGTAGGCTCTCAAAACTGAAATAAAGCTACGTGGATGCCAAAGACGAGCCTATATACTTGTATGGCAACGTGTATGAATCATGAAGCTACTGCATGACTCTATATATGACGCATTAAAACAAACTAAGAGAACACTTGGTGCTTTGCCAGACTTACATTAACTCAATTTCGGGTTGTTTTCAACGTTTCATTGGAGAATTCTTGAAACAAACGGAACTTCTGAAAAGGCATTCGGCTATTTTCCTGGTTGGAAAATTCTAGGCGGAACAATTAAAACTGATAATGTCACAAGCGGTAGAAGGGACGTGTTACAGACGTGGATCGGCACTGGCGGCTAAGCGGCGAATGGGTTAAACAATTTTCTTCACTAATTCTGAAAGGAAATGTATAAATATCAGCCGGGGAATCTGTAAGGGGATATTGGGGCTTACAGAGCATCTTAACACAACAATTTAACGGCAAACCAGCAGAACGGGGATTTAACATTTTCCACTACATTTATAGTATTCTTAGTACCAGGAGCTTTGGCAAAATATGATTGCTAATGCAGTGACTAAGAGGTTGATTGGACGTGGTTGTTGACATTAGAATCACGAACATAATTTCATTGATTTCATGTTGGGCAGTGCTAGCCACTACATTGCGTTGCGTCTTATCAGTAAGCCAGTTTCTTCCATTTCATGTTAGTGAAATCTTCAGGGACATGCTTTTTCAGATATAATTTGTACAGTAAATCACGATCAACTAGAGACATTTTGATTTAGAAGATCAAAACAAGATTAAGCCGAAACACTTATTATCATAATATGAACGCAACCCCTCCCCCTGCCCCCCTCCCCCCCAAAAAAATCAGTTAGTCACAAAGTTATATAGCCTGCAGCGCAGGCGTTTTCTTCGGGAAGCGCGGATGTTTTTGCTCGCGAAAGCGCCTTGTTGAAAATCTAAAAGAGAGAAGGAAGTAGGGCGAGTCAAAGGTAGCATAAAATCAAAGATGGCGGCTACAACAATACGAACATAAACAAGCTTTCGCCCGCCCAAAATACGCCTCGACTGCAGGATAAAATTTTTATAGCAGGTATATCATACTGCCAACACCATAAGGGCAAAAATTAATGAAGTGCAGTGTTGTATAAGAGCTTGCGTGACTGTTTTGGCCAGGTCTAGGTGCTGACTTTAGAGACTATGTTCAATAATGGGACAGTGAATGTTTGCTAGAGCCAGGCGGTCGATAAAATGAACACCTAAATACTGTTAGTCCTGGGAAAAGAAAAAACGCTCATGGTAGAGATTTGAAAAACAGAGCCCACTGCTAGCAAAATGGCAAAGGTGCAATGATCCAAGAAATCTAGGACTTAATTACACATTACCATAGACACAATTTTCTTTTGAAAACGCGCATCTGTTACCTGGGCGTGAGCAAACCAGTTAATCTGAGTTCCCCTCACAATAGATCCAGGACGCAGCTCACGTGACTTACAAACTTCTGCGAAATGGGAAAACGTTTTTTTTTTCGTTAATTTTGATATCAGTCACATGATTTCAAAGATATAAGACACATCTTTGCTTCTATACTTTAGGTTATCTAGATTACATAAGCGTTAGAACTTTTGGATAATTCTCGCTGTGAAAGGTTCTTCGGTAAAGGCGCTCTGTTGGTGATCAGTTATTTTCCAGAACAAATCGTTACCATATGGGAGAACAATAAAGCTTTTGTGAAAGGTTTGAACCCAGGAGTCATTTCATAAGTAGGTTGAGTTTGATCGTCCGGGTGAACGTAGTCCTGAATGGGACTGTTGTTGTTGACAATGACTGACGTTTCGACAACCTGTGCGGTAGTCATCTTCAGAGTCAAAGTAATTGGTGCGTTTCGATCCGTCTATTGTCACAGTTAAGCAGTCGTCTATTGTTAGTCAAATTATCAGTTCTCCAGTCGCCGTACAAACGACTTATTGACGAGATGAAGCGAAACTAACTAATCATATTTATGGTTCAAGGTAAAGGTTATCATATATTAAACATAACTAAGCCAAGATGGAATGATCTTTTCACTCTTGTAAAACTGAATACGTACTTGATTTTATCAAACAAAAAAATCAACACATGAACATTTTTGTTCATGGCAATATAATAAAAAGTAAGGGTAAAGAACTGTACGTTTTTAAGTGTTAATATTGTTGATAAAGACTTAGCTATTGAAAGCCCTTATTATTCATTCCAAATATTTCCCCAATTCTGATTGGCTAAAAGCAACGCATAATTCACCATAACCAGTTACTGATGAACAAATTTGGAAGAATGTTGTGTTAAACGAGGAAATAACGTCAAAAATGCCGCCCGCTACAGGTTAAGGCACCGTTAACCGAGAAGACCTGGGGATGAGGTTGAGTTGTTTGGGTTGTGAAAAAAAATGGCGGACATTTCGCTTGTTTCAAGAGTAAGAACTACAGCTGGAACGCGGCGAAATAATGCCTAAAAACATAGCAAAAACAGCAAGAAGACAACTCGGAGGGTGACATCTCGGCTATTTGGAAAATATTTGTGGAGCAGGACAAACCTAAAGGTACACTATCGAAGATGAAATTAACATCGATCCATGTAAGCATGTTTTGGCTATGTTTTTAAACTAGGAATTATTTTGAATGAATATAAGGCCTCGGCGGATAACACCCTCCGAGATCTGCTTACTGCTTCATATCCTACGAAAGCCGAATTCCTTAACTGCTAATTAATGTACTTCGTTTGTCCTTACCTTTACTTCAACATTATTGTTCACTTTGGGCTAACACTACTTCAAAATTGACTAGGATTGTGATTATTTAGAAAAGGACTGTACGGAAAATAGCTTTAAAATGGTAGGTATAGGGAAACTACAGCTGAATTTTTTGAGGATTTTTTGATCGTCACAAGAGATCAAATAAATGAATTGGAAATTTCAATTCTAATGCTTAAGTAATCGTCTTTATGGATTAAAGCAGCTATTCAAACCAATTCTTAAGGTATATAATTACGGAACACTTTATAGATATATAACTATTATATTATAAATAAACTCATCTAGGTTATAGGGTAGTATTCTCCTTCATTTAAGGATACTGGTCAAAAAGTATAGTTGAGGGCGGGAGAGAGCTGAGAGGGGGTGGGTCATCGATCAGTTTTTGCATCCTGTGCAAGGAGTGCCGGTCGATCAATTTTCAGCTAACTTTGGGGATGCGAATACGTCATCCTATTCTATCAAGGAGACAGGAGAATAACTAGTTGATGCTAATGGGATGGGCCACGCAAGTATATAAACAAAGCAATGTATGGATATATTACTTTGAAAATTTTCTTAAACCTCCTGAAATAGCAATTTTAATGTACGATGGTTGGTTTTTACCTTTCATTGAATTAACTTAATCAACATGTTGTTTCCACACAGCCTAAATTCAAGATCAGAAACAGCAGACAAAGAAGCGCAAAGTTCATTTCCCCCCTTTCTGTTTTTTTTTTTTAGGAATCAGACAATGTAATAATCTTTTAAATTTAACACTTTGGTCTCTATAGTCAATATTGATACACTTTGTAAATAGTTTTATTAATTCGATTTTAGTTGCTACAATAGTTGCTTATTTTAGCTTATAGTGTCCCCAGTTAGTGGTTCCTCTATACTGCTATATTAGCATTACGTTAGATTTGATCCGGGTAGATTCAGTTTCAGTTTATTTATTTGCCACAAAAAAATACATATATATATATATATATATATACATACAGACATTCAATAAATTTCAAAAATGTTACTTAAAGATTAAAGAGACTTGAATTAAAAGTAAAGGTATTTTCCTGGCGAGGAAGCTCAAATAGAAACCGTGGGGCTTATTGAAAGAGCTCCCTCCCAAACCTAACACTAGGTATTGAGAATAAATAAGCAGCGAAATCATACTGAAAATATTAATTAGGATAAAAAGCAAGCAAAACAAAACGGACAAAACAGACAAAAAGCAGCAAAGAACAAGTAATATTTACAAATGATGAATCAGCCAAGAAGAAATGTTTTTAATCTGGATTTAAAAAGAGAGATAGTAGCAGCACTTTGTGTAATGTAATTTAGTGAGTTGAGAAAATTTGGGGCCCTGAAATCTTATACCAAAACGTCTTATATTTGTTCATGAAGGAAATAAATAGAAAGTATTTGAATTTCTGGTATTATAGGAATGAACTTGATGTTGTCATTAAAAACATTTCATTGAATACATTAGAGAGCAGGCCTATTTTATAAGAGTACATATTAAACTTTCCACTTGAAAAAAGTAAATTTCAGATAATTTCAATATTTACAAACTTTTGAATATAGGATCAGTGTGAGCATAAAATGGCTTCTTGGAAATAATTCGAATAATTTTTTTCTGAAGTAGAACTATTACGTATTACGTTAGATTTGATGCGAGTAGATTTAAGGGAAAATTCACAGAATCCAGCAATACCTTAACTAACGATATTGATTGATTGATTGATTGATTTAATATGCTCGTGCTTAATGTTGAATCTCTCTAGCGGGCAGGCTTGGCTTTGAAGGATGGAGGATTCTTAGTGCGCTTTTTTTGCTGCTTGTCTTATATTGGGGGTGGGGGGCCAGTAATGTAATTATAGGACTGGTCAGATTCTATTCTTCCCGGCATCATTATCAGAGAAGACAGGGTATCAGTGAAGGATAAATAGATCGCCTGAATACATATAACATATATTAGTACTCTGCTGGAATCAATATGGATACAGGCACGAACACTCTCTTGAATGAATAGCTATGTTTTAGATTTTGCTGAAACCATTCATGAAGCATTGGACAAAAGGGGAATATTGTACACTCAAGTGATTTCTTGGATTCAACAAAAACCTTCGATATGGGTAAACGCCATTATTAGTATTATATATTAAAGAAACCTGAATATTACTAATGGTATAAGGGGAACGCCTTTGCGGTGGTTAAAAATCCCTTACCAACCGAAAACAATATGTTTACTACAATGGAACACTGAGATATTTGACGTTACATGTGGACGTCCTCAAGATTTTGTTTCAGGTCCCTTTCTGTTTTGAATTGATATCAATGACATTGGTTCTGCATCTATTAACCTATATCATTCACACTTGTTGCAGATGACACCAACATATTTAAGAAAGATACAGTACATTGAAATATTTAATGAGGAATTGAGTAAATTATTCTTTATGTTTCAAGGCAAAAAGGTTATCGCTAAACATAACTTAACTAAGAGCGAATAATCTATTCTCTCTTGCTAAAATTAACTATGTACATGCTTCTCTCTAACAGAAAAAAAGGCTATTGAATCAAAAATGAACATTAATATCGATGGAAATATGATAAAAAGTAGGGGCAAAGAAACTGTATGTTTTCATGGATTTATATTATTGATAAAGACTTAACCATCGGCTTTTAATAACATAAGGCACCTAGTTAAGTCTTTTCAATTTTCAAGGTATATAGTTACGGACCACGTAATAGATATATTACTGACACACTATTATTTAATATTATTGTACAGCCACATAAATCATTTAGGCCAGGGTAGTGTTCTCCGTTATTTCAGGGGACTGGTCAAAAAGTATAGGTGGGGGTGGGCCAGAGCTGAGAGAGGGTGGGTCATCAGTTTTTGCATCCTGTGCAAGGGGTGGGTTGAACAATTTTCAGCTAAGTGGGGGAAGGGGTGGGTCATCCTATTTTATTTTAAAGCAATAAACTATTTTAATGCAATAAATGGGTATGATGATTAATTTAATTAACTTAACAAGCGTGGTGCTACCACACAGTCCATTATTTAGCAGACAAAGAAACAAAACATTTTGTCTCTTTTCTTCGGCGTATTATCGATGTTTAATAGAAGTACGTAAAGACACTTCTAACTAATGTATTCAAGAGAGGTTTACATAGCTATGTTAGTAACACTTATATAACAAGAACGAAGCACCTACCGGGTAGGCTAGGCTTTGAAGGGTGGACGAGTTTTGGTGTTGAACAAATGCGCTATTTTTGCTCCTTGACTTATAGTGGAGGGCCTTGTAGTCGTTGTGTTTCCTGGAAATTAATTTCCTGTTTCTATTTTTTGGTTCTAACTGTTGGTAAAAACCGTTTAATAAGGGTTTCAGTACCAGTTTTGTCTGAAGTGCCTGGATCGACATAACTACATGTAGTTCTTTTGTCCACTGTGAATGTAATGAGTTTTCAGTTATGCTTTGCCATGCTGGACCCTGCTATTTGGTGTTACTTGCAGGATGTTGATTTCTCAGGGATAGTAACTTACAGATCTAAGTTTAAAAGGAAAAGGAAGCTGCCCAAATTATGGGAATTGTAAATTGCAATTTCCCTTTAGTAATTGCTTATGAATAAGTCTGTCTCTTTATGAGCAGGCCAAACCATGGCTTTCGGTTCTCCACACAAACCTCATCTAGACTAAAATCCTAACAAAGCGAGGAAGACGAGTCACACTTCTCTTCTCTATAGTCAAAAGAATAGACTGTAGCAAATAATCCAATAAACCAATCAAAGCTTGAGAGAAGCACGTGTGTCGTGAAGCGCGCGCTGAAATGACTGCGACCAAGACATGGTCTTGAATTCTGATTGGGAGAGAAAATGGGGTGAGATATGCTAGCCAATCAGGCAGTGAAACAACGAACAAATGACGTTTGCCAATCAGCCCATCAAACCCTCATTTTTTCCTTGAATATTAAAGCTTTGTCTTTAATTAGTTGAAGCAAAATGTCTACCACACCAGTCTCTTTTACTGTTTACATTTTTGTTGCTGATAGAAGGAAGTACACTCCTGAATTATCCACTTTGCCTCAGTTCTTATTAGCTTATAAGTACTTTAAAGTCACTTTATTGCACTAGATGTGATAGCACTTCACAGTTGCAAACGTTTGCCTGGTGAAAAAGCAGAAAATAACAATCTTTTTCTCATGGAACCCAATGTCTCTTTTTTCCTTCTTTGTAGGCAGCTACAAGGTTGGGAAACTCTATGTCAGCACATCCAGCGGAAGCAAACAGGATCTATACTCAGAACCTTTTCGCAATGGGCAGGAAATTGAGGTCTTGACTTCATTCGGTAACTCAGTTAAGAATCCAGAAGGTGACGATGGCGCCACTTTCTGGCTGGAATCAGAAAACCCAAATGGATTTACAGCCTGCCTGTTAGAATGTTATGAGCCTGCCAGACCTGCATATCGCTCTTGTCAGTATATTCTATCTGATTAAACAACTCATAAGTAAAACGTCTGACTTGGCATTTATTACTATTAAATTAAATATAGTTTCGTACTATACAACTGGTGAGGTACTTTTCAAATAAAATAGCCAAATGACTAGTCCCCAGTCGCCTCCCAGTGTATAGTCAGGAGCCCATCACCAGGAGCCTCTATCTCCACTGGCTTCTTGAGTCAACGCTTTCCCGAGTAGATTTATAAATAAGACGGCTTGTTTCCCACGAAAAGTGTCATATTTCCGCGAGTCTCCTCTGTCATCGTGAAAAAGATAAAGTTGGATATAGTTGAAATTCGAAGCCCTTCGTCCTTCGACCTATACCCCCATTTTTACGATTTTACGGTCGCTGGGATCTGGGTATCATGACTATAAACGTTATAATGAATTACCAGACTGAGTATGAATCGGTGGGACGATAGGAGCGAACTGAGGATCACTGAAAAGTTATCTTTGTAAGTGGTTTTGATTTTTGCCGTCATACATTCCAAATGTAAGCATGCACTTCGAAAAGCTAAGAGTCGACGATGCTCAACTGTGAAGCTGACTCAAAATTAATTACCAACTTAGGAAGTCAGATGTTTGCAAAGTATTTAAAAAACTTTACTAGTACTAATCAAAAAAATTTACCAAAAAACTTTACCCGCGGTAACAAGAAAATAGATAAAAAAAAAATTCACATACTATAATACAGACTAATTAATGGAAAAAATGGGCAAAAAAGTGACTTTTTAGCAAGAAATGACATATTTATAGTAATTGAATAATGTATACTATTATATGGAAAAATGGGTAAAAAAGAAAATGACTTTTTAGCGAGAAAATACATTCACAAGAAATTACATAATGGGTAAAACATCTAAGCGAGAAATAACATTTATTAAATATAAATAAAAAAATAATAAAAAAAAAAAAGAACGGGCAAAAAATGTAAGGAACGGGCAAAAAATGTAAGGAACGAACAAAACAAACACGCAAAAAATCAAAGCAATTAGAAAATAGGGAAGGGGAGAAGGAAAATTTAATTTAATGTAGTTTCTATATCAACACCCCAGAGGAGATACTGAGTGAAAGTTTGATTTGGTGCCATGCAACCGAGCCCTGATTTAATTCGTTATCCTTTTTAGGATAAGAAATTCAGAAACCCCGATTTTTTGCGGCATATTACCTTTTAGGCCAAACAAGAGAGTTTCCCGGTGCGCGGAATCTCTAGCTTAGGTATGTCAACATCGCCGGTTTTCTTTTGCTCAGGTAAATCGGAAGATAAATGCCGATCTCTTGGTATGAATCGAAGGAAGAAGTTGAGTATGATCGAAGCTGGCATAATATGAAAAATATCCCACACCGTCTAGGTTGGAGAGTGGTTATTAATACCCGGCGTAGTCAATCGAACTGTCGGTAATCGAACCCAATCGAACTCCAATCGTTCGATTGACTTCGATTGCGTTCGGTAATCGAACTTAATCGAACTCACCCAAAAATTTTGCCAACAGAACACAATGCAACGTTCGGAAATCGAACGTTATTAAAAACAATTGAACATAATCGATCACTGCAACAATCAAGCATAAAACCAGTTTCATCTGGTGTCAAACAAGGCATTTGCTTCAATTTCAAACACGAGTAACGCAAAGATGTCACAGAGGGAGCAGGGAAGACAACCACCTATTTACTGCCTATGAACCCGGGAAGGTACTCCTGGAAATTTTTGGTGGGGGTGTACCGCCCGGTTCTTCAAATCCTGACCCTATTTCCCCAAAAACTTCTGATGTAATTTCCCACACCCGTTTTTAGACCAGGCCCCAGTTTTTCGAAAGATGGATAGCGCTATCCACTGGATAAATTACTATCCACTGGATAGCGCAATTGGATGTCGTAATACTTATCCTCTGGATAGCGATTTATCCGGTGGATAGCGCTATCCAACTTTCGAACAACCGGGGCCAGACCTCTAAAATCCATACCCATTTTCAGACCTGGCCTTTAGGCAGAAATTTTGTTATCATCACTTTAGATTAGAGCGCAAACAAAAAGAGTTCTTCAAATCCATTTCCAATTTGCATACTTCTCTTTCTTTCTTACTCATTTAGAATTGAAACGGTGAATACGGTCTTTCACTCCCGTAGTTCCCTCAAAAACCATACCCGATTCCAGACCAAAATGAGCAAAGTGAAAACCCGTTTTCAGACCAAAACGGCGCATAAACCCTACTCGATGGGGTGGCACATACCTATATAGCTTATATAAGAGGGATTACCACCCCCCCACCCTTTCCCGCGGTTTTAACTTGATTTCTACTTCTTGGTAAAATCCAAGATGGCGGCCAAGATGGCGACTATTGTTGGTGACGTCACAGGCCTCCTGCAGCACCACCACCCCTAAAATATACCTCATCTTGTTAAGAAGATTAGGTAATGGTCCGTGTAAAAACTAGACAAAAGAACAATACGCCAGTGCAATACCGGCAGTTATTTTTTAGGTGCTAATTTCTCTAATCAAATTAAATTTGAATGCTCTGATTGGTCAATAGGGCTAAATGCCCGACATTTGAATTTTAGAAATGAATTAAGATAGCAAAAGAGTCATTCAAACAACTTTTTATTTTGTCTTCTGCTTTGATATGTTGAAAAATATAACATATCTAAAATTTAGAGGATTTCTATGCGCCAAACCCGAGCAAAGTTAAAGTGATATAAAATTACATGAAAATGGCACAGGAATACATCAATCGGCGACTTTGTAAAAGACAGCTACTTCGGCTCTCACAAAGGAAATGTCAAAACCGTGATCGGAAACAGCAATAATTCAAGCTCAGATGGCGAACGCGCCAAAGTCGCGTGTTTGTATTTTGCCATCATAAAGAACAACAATTTCATAAAATCATGTCGGAGGGCTATCCTAATATAATGGCCGCATTTGAATAAAAAGACGATTGTCCATACAGAAAAAAATTCAATTCATGGATGTTCGGAGAATTCGGTTTTCAGAAGAAGCTCTCTTCGCAGTCTTACATGGTAGATATATTATTAGTCTCAATATTTCCGCAAAACCTTCTTTAATTCTAAGAAAAAGTAAAGGCAACAGCTACAGTCAAACTTGCATGGTCTTTCGTAGCGGGTAGCACTCAAACACTTGTATTACATACTATGATAACTAAGCGGCTGCCGTCTTACAACTGTTGCGAAATTACAATCATAAATTTCAATTCGTTCGTCTTAAGTTGCACTTAGCTAGATGAAACAGCCTAGAATGAAGACATTCTCGGAGACCCAGGGGCAGATAGTGGGGACGAGGAAAAGTCTAAACGGGCGGAAAAATATATGGCACGAAGGAAAGTAAAGAACGGGGAGAAGAGCGCCTGGGGACAATGTCTTACCAGAGCAGTTCCAAACGGTCGCCGCCGTTCTGGCTTCTGATGGTTTTCTGGCACCAATCAGAAGCCAGAACGGCTGCGACCGTTTGGAACTGGTCTGGTAAGACATTGTCCCCAGGGGCTCTTCTCACCATTCTTTACTTTTCTTCGTGCCATATATTTTTCCGCCCGCTTAGACTTTTCCTCGTCCCCACTATCTGCCCCTGGGTCTCCGAGGATGGAATGAAGACAAATCGAATCAGAGAAGAGTAAAGATACACAGAATTCTGAAGTTTCGAAAAGGACAAAATGTCTACACAGTCACATCATGCGGTGATACGAAAAGTTATTGGGTTCAGCTTACCACAAGCTCAAATCAGGCGGCTATTTCACATATATCGCTTTAAGAAATTTAATTTGTTTCTGTATAAAGAAAAAATCTATCGTTTCCACTCTGAATCAAAGCGATCTCCTCCTGACAACATAAACAACTGCTTCGGTCCTACTTGTCCACATGGCCCGGCCCGACGACACGTTGAGGACAGATGCAAACACTGCTGCAGCAGAAATTTCACGATCACTCCGATGATAAAATACATTGAATAAAAGCAATAAACAATCGATAAAGGGAAATATGTAGATTTAAGCGATGAAACTGACGACATTTCGTCGGGTAAAAGACAAATTTTCTCACATCTCTAATATCGCATCAAAGATGGTTCACAACAAGGTCACGCCCGTGTTGCACGTTTTCTGCTCTAACTTTTGATAGGAGCATAGAACAATGCTTAAGCCGTGAGGTAAAAGACAGGAGAATGGGGAAATTACAGCTAAAAAAAGTTGTTTTTGTCACGTTTTTCTCTGTTTTTTCGTCGATTTTTGGATTTCAGCCAATCTGAACCCAACATTTAATTGAAATTAAAAATTAGATTTAAAAGTTAACACCCGGGTAGGGGTTCCATCCACCACTTATGAATTTGCATGTACGTCCGAGAGTTAATATAGAGGGTCATTTAGCCAAAATAAAAACCTAACGCTTAAAAAAAATTGGCTAAGGAAAACCCGAACAATTTTGAAATATCACTCGACGACGTGGTATTTATGCCAAATACCACTACAAATCATGCTATTTAAAAGTATACAAATTCATTAAATGTTTAATGTTTCTAGAACCAATGCGCACTGGCTGGATACACACACACTATACTTTATTTCATGAACATCATTTTGCCATCTCTACCCGCAAATAGCAAAAGCTAGACGAGGCGGGCGGAGAGGAAAGGTTACAGCAGTCATAACAGATAATATAACAATTGTAAAGTAATTAAATAAACTATCTGGATAAATAAGAATTACTGAAAAACAAGCTAAATTTGCAAAAATATATAGTCATACAGAATGATATTACAAGCAAATTTACTACTAACAGAACTATTGATTATTAGTACATTGAGTCAAGGATGCAGAATTTGCCATTTTTTGTAGGAGAGTGGGCACTTCAACATAATCGTCCTCTGCTTCCATTATCGAGAGCAAAAAGTCATGAAAATTTTTCTTAAAAGCTCCTTTGGAGAGTTGACGAAATTCGTTTGGAATTGCGTTCCAAAGTTTAGCTCCAAACCTGGAAAAAGAATCTTGATTTAGATTCAGTCTTGAAGTTTGGACATAATAATTTCCAGACGAAGAAAACCTGGTCTCATGTTTGTGCTTTGAATTAGCTTTAGTGAAGAAATCACAGATGTTAGACGGAGCATTCATGCAGGAAACGTCAAACATTATAGAAGATACTTTTTCAGCATATAACATTTGTAAGGGTAGAATTTTCGAGGAAATAAATAAAGGCACAGCATGGGCTCTAGGTTCAGAAAAGTACATCAAACGAAGGACTCGTTTTTGAAGCAAAAGAATTTTTTGTAAATGGGTTTTGGCAGCTTGACCCCAAGCCGCCAAACCATATGTCAGATGAGGCAAGATCAATGATTGATAAATATTTAAAAGGGTTGTACGTGGGACGAAGTGCCTAAGACGGGCAACAACACCAACAGTTCTGCTTATTTTTAATGCAACATTATTAATTTGAAATTTCCAGCTTAAATTGCTGTCCAATAGAACGCCAAGATATTAAACATGTCCTCGCACTGAAGCGTGGTAGGAATTTGAGTACAGTTATCGATCATTTCAATGTTAACCGAGTAGTTCAGCTTACGTTGATATGGACGAAAGATAACATAGTTTGACTTTTTAGCATTGAGCGTTAACTTATTTGCATTGAGCCATTCAGAGACTTTGAGCAGTTCGCTATTGACGGTTTTTTCAAGAGATTTCAAATTAGAGTCAGCATACAGCAAGCTCGTGTCATCAGCAAAGAGATGGAATGACAATTTCGCTGAAGAATTGTGAATATCGTTAATATAGATTAAGAATAACAGAGGACCAAGCACAGACCCCTGTGGGACACCACATGAAATCATACATTCGGTAGATAAGTTAAAACCCACTTCAGTTACTTGTGAACGACCAAGAAGGTACGAGGCAAACCAAGCATTAATAATTCCTCTGATGCCATAATGATTAGGTTTTTGAAGCAAGATTAAATGGTCGACGGTATCAAAGGCCTTTTTTAAGTCTAAAAAGATCCCGCGAGTGAAAAGTTTTTGGTCCATATTGTTTTGTATGACATTAACATTATCAATAATGGCATGTTGCGTGGAGTGGTTTTCGCGGAAGCCATACTGTGACTTAAATAGAATATCGTTTTTACCAAGATAGGATTTGAGGCGGTGGTACATTAATTTTTCAAATATCCGATTGAAAATAGACAGTAATGATATCGGACGATAATTACCAGGCTCAGTCTCATCGTAATTGTTGTGCACAGGAACAACTTTCGCTTTTTTCAGTTTGGATGGAAAGATGCCCTTTTGCACAGATATGTTTATGATGATGGAGAGAGGGCCCGAGATGACGCATCTTGCGTCAGTTAAAATACGAATCGGACAAGAGTAGAGACCGTAAGTTTTATTTTTAGGGATCAAAAGTATCTCACGCTCAATTTCCTCTGGCGTAACTGGGTCAAAGAAGAAAGAGCTTGGATTATAATTGGGAGACAAGTATTCGGTAAAATAGCGAGATGAACGAGGACGCGTGAAGCTAGGTTTTTACCGACCGAGGAAAAGTAGTTATTGAAGATGTTAGAAATCTCAAGAGGATCATTAGTTAAGCTGTTATCATCAGGATGTTTAAGGGAAGAAATGACTTGTTTTCTATTCTTTTTGTCATTAATTAGCCTATTTATTCCATTCCAGGTTTTTTTCATATTGTTTAAATTCTCGGCAAAGAATGCATGATAATAATTCTTTTTACTCAGCCGAGTAAGACCAGAAATTTTATTTCTGTATATTTTATAATTTATATGATCACCCGATTGGAGGAGAGAATTTTTTATTTTGATGGATTTTCTAAGGCCACCAGTTATCCATGGTTTAGAGAGCCATGCAGATTAAACAACATTAACTAACAAGAGATTGTTTACAATGTTTAAGGTTAATTGTTTTTAATGTTTAATGTTTAATGTTCCTAAAAACAATGCGCCGCTGGCTGGATACCATGCAGATTAAACAACATTAACTAACAAGAGATTGTTTTCAATTGACACATTGGAACCTACTCATCTGCTAATCAGTTTGTCTGTATCTGCCTGTTATCTAGTTCTTGAAACTCGTTTTGCTACTTTTTCCTACTTTTTTACCCGCTGTCTTTCCGGTAGTCCTTGCCCAATTTGGCACCAGTTCAGAGGTTCATGTGAAGGTAAGTATATTCAAGAGTGATGCGCTAATGAGTCATAGTCACCCTTCAAGATATATTTTAGATGATCTTGCCAATGACAGTCAGGAGAATTTCATATTATCTAGAGCACTTACAATCACGGTCAGTCTCTTTCCTTACGGCTCTATCGCTTTACTGGGGTTGTTTTGAAACGGGGAGCTAAGCCCGGGAAAATAGAAAATGGGAGCAAAGCGACAGAAAGTGGCTAATGAAATTACTGATAGGACTGTGGTTTAGTTTTAAATGATTTTATTCCCATTTTCCAGTTCCCCGTGCTTGTTTCCCGTTCCCGGTGCGCTGTTTTAGTTTGGGATTCTTTGCCGGGTTGGTTTTCCTGCATCAGATATCAATTTGAACGGATTTTTAAAACTTCCAGTTTACGAATAAGATTTACGCACATCAAAAAATGCTCTCGATTTTCGGGGGTTGTATTTTTCACATTTTATTACCAAGATATTGCAATTCTGGCTATAATAAAGGAATAAAGGTCTCCTGAAAATTTCGGTATAAAGACAAAGCGTCTCGTAAAATTTTCTTATGATTAATTAACGGCTACTCTATTTCGTCAAACATTCAGACCAAAAAGCGTTGCGCGCGCCTCGCGCGTTGATCAAGTGTCCGCGGCTGACGCCATCCTGGTTGTGATGTCAGGATGCATTTTAGGATTTCCAAGCATCGTTTCTTCAAGAGCGAATACAAATGCTGTGGTGAACTATCACGTTTTATTTAAAAGTACGTTTCATTTCGACTTTTTACCGTCAAAACCTCGCTTTTCCCTCTACCTTAGGAATACATGTTACACCGAGGTAAACCAACAATGAATTGGTTTTTTCCCCGCCGATCGATGTGACCGGTTGGTCAAATCAAAGACTGTTTTCAGCTCCGGACATCCATCGGCTGTTGAGCCCGAGAGTGAAATAAGACCGAAATAATGCAAATTGGCTTTGAAATATCAGCCTATAACATATCTCAAGAATTTCTCTCTCTCCCAACATCAGTGACTTCATTCATAGCTCAGTTGGTTGGAGCATCGCAACGGTATCGCGAAGTCACGGGTTCAAACCCCGTTAAAGCACTGATTTTTTTTTCAGGCGTTCACAACTGCGAGGATCACTCTTCACTTGAAAACGTTCTTCTGTAATTACCATAGAAAAACTTTTCTAACTATCAAACGATGGCTGAGATTTAAACAGATGGAAACATCCTTCCAAATCTACTACAGAACTTGAAAAAGTCTGACCGACGTTTTCAAGTTTGTTTGTTTATTGGATTGCGCATGTGCTAGGGGTGACATAGCCCCTTTAAACCCCTTAAGTGTCGCTAAATCTATTGCAACGTGGTGTAAAACTTGGCATTAATAACTTTTACGTGATCGCAATGTGTTAACAACGTAATTGTTTGTGAGTCATAATTAAACGGTAGGGTTAGGATATGGACTAATTTTATTTCATTTTTTTGCTCGGTTTTGGATGAACATTTTTCTGTCTTCGGTACGTATTTATCTTTTCACGAGTGACCCTCAACAATGATACTTTGCGCCTCTGTTGTTATTATTACTGCCAGGAAATCGGGTCAAATTGATTTTTAAATCAATTAAAATTCCTCGCGGAAGCGAGTTTAAAATTTTGTCTCGCGTGCAGCGCGAGGATAGCAAGCGGAGTGCGATTTTGCCCTTATTTGGTCCTATTTCTTTCGGTTTGGTATCCGGAGTTGCCTAGCGGCGATGTCGCCACTAAGCTCCATTCTGACGTCGCGTCTAGGTGCATTTTTATGGTTTCCAGGCAATACTTAAAAACGGCGGCTTGAAATTCAGTGCGAACGACGAAGAAGTCGACAACAAGAAAGCGCGAACACCGAATGATATAGGTATTCACGACCCCATAAACTGCATAGCTTTTAAAAATCATCATTCTAGAATAAAGGCTGTCTGTCTATCTTCTGTAAAGAAAATGTTGACTGTCACTGAATAGTAACCGATTTTCCGCATGTAAATGCCGAGAATTGCAAACTGTACAACGCCGTGAGCAAGAGACTACGCGACAGTCGCGAGGTATTGATTGCTCTCCAATACCATAGCTTGGTAATGCAACGGTAACCTCTCCAGTTAAATGAAACATAGTGTTTCGACCAGCACTTCCTTTCCTCAGGAGTAACGACTCCCGTCGCTTTGCAGGCTTTTGATTTCGCTCTTTACAAGATACTTAAACTCAAACAAACCTCTAGGAAACAGACAATGTAAAAATTACAATTTAAAACTATTTTGATCTAAAACTATGTTTTCGAGTTCGAGAACATAACAATAGAAACCGAAAACAAGACTGCTGAATATGTATCTGAAGATCAGGAATTTCTGGGATTGTAGACTAATAGCACCGACGCTAAAGTCGTCGAAAATAGGTCATTTGCACGATCGCGTCTTTTTACTACTACGACCAGGAAACTTTGTTTTTCCTTTCATATTTAAATTTGGAAATCCTAGCACGTTCGGTATATTAAAATTCTAACATGACTCCGAGGCTTTCTGATCATGATCGTTTTTCTATATTTGGTTTGGATTTTTGTGCTAAAGTCTCTTTTGGGGATTGCCAGTGCGAGACATCAGGAGTCGTGAAAAAATTGCAATAACTAAAACCTCGGAGTCATGTTAGAGTTTCAATATATCGAACGTGGGCCATTTGCACAAGAAATCAAAATCCCGGAAGGATTCTGGTCATAGTTAGTAATTATGGCCTATTATCGTGATTGAGCTCGAAAGTGGCCCTTAAATCTTAAACTGTTCAATTATTTGCAAACTAGAAAGAGCGTTCCAGTTTGCTAAGTTTTACCAGGTATAATAAAGGTGACGTCCTCAAACGTGATTAAATCCGCGTAATCCGCTAACTAAAGTTAATTGGACAATATGCCTACTGATCGATTCTGAAAATCAATGAATGTTTGAGGCGGTTAGAAATAACTGCAGACGATATATTTTTTATATTATGAAACGATTCATTTAAAGGAAAAGAGGCAGATAAATACGATCGCTTAAAAGCGATGATAATAACAAACCTTCAAAACACAAATAGATGATTAAAAAAGATTGATGGTATTTTTCCATAAAATATAAGAGATGAAGGATCTTTGTAAGTTTTTTAACTCAAAGAGAATTTCCTAAGATCTTGATAGGCCATTTCCGAGTAACCCTGACCTCTGTATCTAAACGAGGTTAACGTTTTGCACTTGGCCTCATTTTGAAAGTAAAGGTTTTCGAAACTCGGAAGTGGCTTTTTGAATTTAAGAATCAAGCTTTTAAGATGACACTCCTAAGTTCTTGAGATTTCAGATTGTTTCATTTTATATTTAATATGTAATTTTGCGTTTGTGAAAGCAAATAGGCGCCCATTTAAAAAATAGCTTCACTGAACAGGGACATTAGAGGTGTTTCTTCCCTAGCAATAAAATACAAGAACTTTGTAGAAGTGTGAGTGAAACTTTTACACTCGGATGATAATTCAAATGAAAAATATCCCTTGTGTTTTCATGAACTATGATCTTGGAGGAACGTCATTGTATTAAGTATTGTTAGGTATTAAGATAACAACTTGTAAAAAAACCTTTACTATTTGACGTATAAGATAAAAGATAAGAGATAAAATATACATCATAATTTCCATGCTTTATTTCTTCAGTCAGCTGACACCAAAAATCTGAGCATAGAGGAACCCCGTGAAAACCGCTGACAGTCGAAGTGGATGTCCTTTGGCTTTAAGGTAACGTTTATATATGATGTGGTCCTATAACAGGAGCTATAATTATAATAATAACGCACAGCAAAAAAAAAAAAAAAAAAAATTTAAGTGAGCTTAATGGTGGCCTAAAGTTCTAATTTACGTGACTTTACAACACATTTACACCACGTACTGTGTCGAAGTTTTCGCTACCTTTACGCACATGCGTAAAGGTATCGTAAAAAAAACACTGTAAGCTCTGCGTAAAGTTGGTGCAAATACGCTTTAAATTAGAGACTTAAAACCAGGCGTAAGTGACGCGTAAACTTGGTGTAAAGGGTTTATTTTAGGCATCTTTACCATACTTTTACGCGTTACGCGAACATGCAAAGGAGTATTAGTTTAGGAAGTGGGTCTCCTTTCCGTTTCCATTTTTTCTTTCCATAACCAATTTTCAAAATTATTGCCTGTCTTATTTTCACATTTCAAATCCCTTGAAAATCACCAGGAATGCTAACTACAAAAGCTGTAAATAGGAATCGCGTTCTTTAAGGGTTGCCCCGAAAAGAGTAATTTTACAAGGTTTTAAACTGAATTTTCTAAATGTAACATGATTTATTTATGTGTTACCATCGGTCATTACACATGGGGGAAATAAAATATTGTCTGAGGATCCACAACAGTGCTGCGAAACTTTTGAATGGCACTCTACTAGAAAAAGGAAGAATATTACAACACCTAAGTAAAGTTTAAATACGAAGATACATAAACTTTTCAAATGGGTCAAAACAGTATTAGTATTTACATGTAAGGCACAAGAAAATAATAAATAAAGAGCAGCTCTAACACACCACTGTAAAGGTGGGTCAAAATGGTCTCTTCCAATATGAAAATATTTAGTATAAGTTAGCATAATTCAAATTACATGCTTTAGACAATTTCTGATTTTAAAAATGAAAAGAATAAAAGTCTAATACATGTATAGCATTGATGGTTTCTTGACTTAGACCTTTCACTCAATACTGTGTACAAAGTTTAAACTGTGATTTATAGCCCTTAGTGACAACCCTGGAACCATCTTACAAGACTAAGGCTTGTATTTAAAATGTATTAAATAAATCCTGTCTTCTTTGAGAGGACTTCTGTCACTAATATCGCATACCAGGCTGATCTGCTGAATAAATAGAAAGCAAGTGTTGTTTGAGTACACTACGCAGACTATACTTGTAAGTTAGTGAAACTAAATTTTAATCGGAACATAAGTGATATACCGAAAGTCATGAAAACAGCCAATAATACCTCCGACGGCAACAAGACACGGAAGCAACAGAAAGGCTAACTTATGCAAACATAAACAATAAAAATATAGTACATGCAACGTCATCATCGTTACTACTACTACAGTCCAGATTATTATGATCATTTATAAAAGTACAAGAACGTTTGTTTTATTGGGAAAGATTGTTTGTACCTCTAATCCTTCATAACAGCGGATATGCTGTGATAAACACAACATTCCCATCCCTGTCGCTCTTGTACACCAATTTAAGTGTATACAGTGACAATTTGTGCAGGTTTCTTTGTCGGTCGAAGTAGGAATATTCCCCAACTGGATCTTGGAAAACTTTGGTCAACGCTCTCCTGCCATTACGTTGATATTCTTTAAAGTCTGGGAAATCCCATGTTTCTTTAATCTTTCCCCAAATGATACACCAGGATGTAAGTGCAAACTGGGTTTTAATCTTGTCTGGGTTATCCCAGTTGTATCGGGCATTTCTAAAAAAAAGAAAGAGAAGGCTTAGAAGGGCTCCAAGGTTTTGATAAAATTATAACTAACTGTAAATCAATCTTGTAGTTGAGAAAGTGAGCTCTTATGGACGAGGAAGCTCTAAAAGGCTATAGTGAGAATAGTTCGATTTTTTCAGGGACAGTCAGAATTATTTAAACAGGCATTTTTCTTAATTCATTCTGCCAAAAAGCAATTGGCTTGGAAAGCTAATTTAATTGGCTTGGAAGATAAAATAGATAGTTGCTCCAATTTCGCACTTGATCGGCTACTAAATCTAAACTGAATAACCAATATAAACAGAAAATATCTCTGAGGTTTATCAGATCCCGAGAAAATCACTGAATGCTTGAATATTCACTTTACAAACGTTGAGCCGAAACTTGCATCTGAAATCCCTACGGTGGACTGTGATGTAAATCCAGTTGATTCCCAACAGCCTAATTCTTCGTTTGAACTGAAAGAAGTCACGATCTCTGACGTGTTTAAATGGCTATGTAGGGCTATGTATGGCTATGTAGGGCTATGTATGGCTATGTAGGGCTATGTAGGGCTAAGTAGGGCTATTTAGGGCTATGTAGGGCTACGTAGAGTTATGTAGGGCTATGTATAGCTATATAGGGCTATGTAGGGCTTTTAGGGCTATGTAGGGCTAAGTAGAGGTATGTAGGGCTATGTAGGGCTATGTAGGGCTATGTAGGGCTATCTAGGGCTATGTATGGCTATGTAGGGCTATGTAGGGCCTTACATAGCCCTACATAGCCCTACATAGCCCTACATAGCAAAAACATAGCCCTACATAGCCCTACATAGCCATACATAGCCCTACATAGCCCTACATAACCCTACATAGCCCTAAATAGCCCTACATAGCCCTACATAGCCATACATACATATACATAGCGCTACATAACCATACATACCTCTACATAGCCCTATATAGCCATACAAAACCCTAGATAGCCCTAGAAAGCCATACATAGCTCTACATAGCCATACATAGCCCTACATAGCCATACATAGCCCTACATAGCCCTACATAGGCCTACATAGCCCTACATAGCCATACATACATATACATAGCGCTACATAACCATACATACCTCTACATAGCCCTATATAGCCATACAAAGCCCTAGATAGCCCTAGAAAGCCATACATAGCCCTACATAGCCATTTAAACACGTCAGAGATCATGACTTCCTTCAGCTCAAACGAAGAATTACGCTGTTGGGAATCAACTGGATTTACATCACAATCCATCGTAGGGATTTCAGATGCAAGTTTCGGCTCAACGTTTGTAAAGTGAATATTCAAGCATTCAGCGATTTTCTCGGGATCTGATAAAGGCCCAGAATTTTCTGTCTTTAAATCATTAATCTTTGTGCTGTCTGATTTCTTACCCATTAGGTCGTTAAGAATTTTCCAAGTTGCTTTCAGGTTACCAGAGGCTCCTTCTATTTGATGTTTGCAACTATCCCTCTTTGTCTTTTTTACTATTTTGTTAACCGTTAACGTTTTAGTTTTATATGCCTTCCAAACATATGGCCGCTGCGTTTCTGAGGCTTTTTCTTTAGCCAGTCACGTTCATACATTTCCTCTTTTAACTGAGAATTTAACCAAGGAGCGGGTTTATTCCTGACTCGCATGACTCTTCTCGGAGCATGCTCATCAACTATATTCAAAAATATATTTTTCATGCATTCCACGCACTATTCATTTCGATACCGCTTTTAATAACAGGCCATGAGGCATTTTTCAGATCTCTTAAGAAATTTTCCTCATTGAAATGTTTAAAATCCATCGATTGAATAAACTTTGGTTGTCCACTGTGTAAACCAATTTTTGTAACAGCATAAATTATATTGTGGTTGCTAATGGAAGCGAGTATACTCCCAATGAGAAATATCATCTTCTTTGTCCGTAATAAATACAACAATAAGAGTTTGCGATTTGGCATTAACTCTTGTAGGTTCTTTGATTAATTCTGACAATTGATACTCAACTTAACCATCAAGTCCAACAAAAGGGTAGTGTGAACCTCCACCACCGAGTTTGTTCCTATCCCTGCGAGCAATATTAACCAGATTAACCAATCGATCACTATCTACCAGATCCAATTTTGATTCATTAAAAGCCAAAACATCTAGGGGCTTATTTTCTATGTGTTTAGTAAGGCTGCTTACGTTGAGCAAGGCAATTTTGAAACCTCTAATTTAGAAGTAACCTCATCAAATGACATTGGTTTAGCAGAACAGAGAACATTAGGTCGATGATTATTACTATCTACACAAGTCAAATTTCAATCTCCATTAATATATTCCCTAAAATTAGACGCATAGCGGTAAACACCTTTCCGATTTAAATGCAATGCACTCCCATTAAGAGTCCTCTTTGATGCTACTGCTATCAATAAAAACCCAGTTCTTACTCTGAAAAAAAAGAAGAGAGCCGGTGGTTTACCTCATCAATCTTGGAATTAAGAGATTGATCATCAGACCTGAAGATTGAAATGTTAGGCTATGGAAGGCTATGTAGGGGTATGTAAGGGTATGTAGGACTATGTAGGGCTTTGGAGGGCTATTTATGGTTATGTATGGCTATGAAGGGCTTTTAAGGGCTATGTAGTCCTCTGTAGGGTGATGTAGGGCTATGTAGGTTTTTGTAGGGCTATATATGGCTATGTATGGCTATGTAGGACTATCTATGGCTATGAATGGCTATGTAGGTTGAAGGTGAAACTTGGTGTATTTTTAGTAAAGTTTCTAAGATTAGGTGCAGTTGGAGATGCTTTAGTTGCTTTAGGTAAAATTTGATGTGGTTTAGTGGGGTTAAGATGGTCTTGTAAAGTTTCTGTTATCTATGACATTAACGCAATTTGATCTAGGAGGCGTAGGTGGTATGACCTGTGACTTAGTCTAGTTTTGCTTGTGTAGTTGATGCGCTTGAAGCAGTTGTCAGTTGCATATTTTGCAGAATTGGTTAGTATTATAGTTTTTTTCCAGTATGCTTTAGTTGAATTCCTAACTGAAGTTTGGTATCTGTCTTGGTTTGGCCTTGTGTGGTTATCGTGGCTGAACAGCTTATGTAGATTCGGAAAAGGTTAGGATGGTGTTGTAGTTTAGATTTGTTTTTGTGTACTTAATAAATGTCATGAACCAGTAACCAATGATCCCAAATAATAAGGCAAACAGAGTTGCGAGTCATCAGCATCGAAACTTTGACACGAGATGAAAGCTTGACCTTATAATAACATCTCAAAAGCGGTAATGTTTAATTCAGGTACGACAGGGGCCAAATATGGAGTCATGTGCACGACAGGATTGCATCCATATCAGAGGACCGCAAGTTAACATTTAGTAACATGTGCAAGATTTTGAGAACCACAGTGGAAAGTAAATTTGTTTAAGTGACACGTGCACAAACCTACATCGAAAGTTGGTGTTTTCTAAGCCAAGATTTTTCCCTCTCGCCACGCGCGTAATTTTATACTCATTTCTTTTGGTATATTCTTTGCTATTGTGTTTTTTGCCGGCCGACTGAAATAACTTTTTGTCCTTGAGACTTAACTGTGTATCACTCATCTATTAGATTGAATGAAGCATATATCCGAAGCCTATTTCGATTGACCTTTTCTCCGAAGAGCGGAGTAGTGTAGTTTTTGTCTCACCGATAGGAAAGATTTTCCCTCTCTGCGCGAGAAAACCCGCTGGAAATATGCCCCTCGTCTACCAAATGTTGAATGAAACGACTCTCCATTTTGATTTCACTGTCTTCTGTCTTATCTTTCGAGCATCTTTTTTTGCAATGTAACTTGGGTAACCTGTGACACACCATAACAGCTAGGCAAAACTGGTTTCCTTTTTTTGTTGAACACGTGATCCGAGTCTCACTTCTTTGAGTGGCTCAGCGAAGATCACATTGGAACTATCGAGATTTCGTTGAAATGTAGAATTTCAGGAAAAGATCTTCAAATTAGAGATCGAAAGTTCGATACTGGTGGAAATAAGAAATGGCGACGGGTGTAACCTCTGTTTAATCGAGTATTTATTTATTTATTATGCGGAGCTTGATCTTTATTCCCTTGTTTACAGTCGATAAAGCCGGTAAGTTTCTCCCATCGCACACGCCATCGTTCAACAAACTTTAGCGTATTTCCCTTCCAAACATACTGGGATTCATCAATATACTGGCTCGTTAATGTAGTTGGAGAGCCGTAGAGCTGTCTCACAGGCTTCACAGCCCTCATAATCCAAAGCCTCAACCAGGACATTTTAATAATTCCACAACTCGACGGCCGCGAAGTGGAAAACCACTGCAGACTTCGGGATCACGCACATTTCTTTCATTTTCTTGTTTTTCGATAGCAAACCAGGAGGCTGTCAGCCGATCTGCCGCATTATTATTGCGAATAAAGGCTTTAGTTCTGCAAAAGCGGCCCTTGTTTGTTCTCTCAGCGCTAGTGGGAAGAAGCGCCGCCATCTTGGATGTCGCAATGTTATGCGCAGTAGAGGGTGCGCAGTGCAAAACAAGGGAATTACCTTAAGATTACTGATTTGTGGACTACAAGTTTATTGCTTGATTTAGACAATAAATTTATTAATGGGAGCTTCGCGTTTAGCCCTGGCTAAATCTATATATTATGTATTATACACATTGTTATTCAAATTTTTAACGGGTAGATGAATGATGAATATTATGTTTTGCTTCAAGAACCAATGCCCAAGGCGCTTGCGTTTTTTCCTTGGGAAGAGATATAGCATTATTTGCATAGTTTTCAAAAAGTTCGTAAGAGTTTGTTGTCGACTACATATCTTTACCCAGTGACATCTGGCAACCAGTTTGCCTGTGTCTGCCTGTTGTCTCGAAACTCTTCTGCTAGTTATTGGCAAGTTTGTTAGGTGTTTTTTTACCACCTCTCTTTTTGGTGGACATTCCTTGCCAATTTTTGTCGCCAGTTCAGAGGTTCATGTGAAGGTTGGTATACTTAAGCGAGGATGTGGTAATGAAGCACATTTGGGACAAAATGAGTCTTCAAAATATATTTTAGATAAAACTTCATATCATCTAGAGCACTTACGGTCTTAAACTTTCTGAAAAAATTAAAAGGGTAACAAAGAACCGGGAACAAGCCAGGGAAAAAAATTATTGATAGGACAAGGGTTTTGTCAGGGGGGGGGGGGGAGGGTGAGATGTCTTCAAGAAAATCTGTGGTACAGACCGCCTACCAGTATGACGTCACGTCTCGCGTCAGTGACTTTCAAAATGGCGAGCAAAGTGTTCATCGAAGAGACGGATAAAAATTTCGATTTTATCACGGAAGTACTGTTCCGATTTCTTGGATTTGGAGATTTTATGGCTTCCATTGTCATAGAAAACTAGACTTAAGTACTTTTTTGGAATGAAATGTCCAGTGGTGTAATGAATTTTAAAGATTCCTTTCTATCGTCGAGCAAATTTTACGGGCAATCATACCGCCTGCATGGTCACACTTTTGAAGGCCAGTGCACAGCAAGATTGAGGAACGGTTTAGACACAGCAATAGGAGGTTCATCAAATGATGTATTATACTTTACATTGTGCGTATTTTCAGCTCTCCAGAGCTAGTGAAACCCCATATCATTCCTCTCAAAGTTCGCTTAGCTGTAGCGTTGAAAGAGGAAGCTAAATGACAGGTATTTGTGAGAGACTGTGAGCATTGAATCTTGTTGCTTTACCGCATTTTAATGCTGTATTGGACATACACCTGTAATTCTGTAATTAAATCCCGAAAACCATGAATAAAGGGTTTCTTTTAATTATTTTTTGGGGGCAAACCCAGTGGAGATTTTAGGGTAATAATATTGACGATTAAGTTGATGTACAAAAGGCAAGTTTAACTTTCGCCAGTGGGTCATCACTGGTGGGTGTTGGGTGTAAATTAGTACAGCGAAAATGAGGTGAGATTTGCTAGCGGATCAGGTAGTGAAGCAACCCTACAAATGACGTTTGTCAATTGACTCATCAAACCCTCTTTTTCACCTTGAATATTAAAGCCATGTCTTCAGTTGAAGCAAAATGTCTACCACACCATACCTCCTAATGTCTCCTTTACTATTTACATTTTTGTTATTAAAAGAAGGAAATAGAAGTACATGTACATGACCTGAATTATAAATCTACTTAATAAGCTTAAGTGCTTGAAAGTAACTTTATTGCACGTGATAGCAGTTCACAGCTGCAGAAGTTTGCCTGTTGAGAGCAAAACACCAATCTTTTTCTCAGAATGAAACCCAACGTCTTTTTTTTTCTTTTTCGTAGGCAGTTACAAGGTAAGGAAACTCAACCAGTGTCAGCAGATCAAGCGGAAGCCTGTTTGCTTGCAAACAGGTTCTATACTCGAAACCTTTTCGCAATGTGCAGGAAAGTAAGGTTCTAACTTCATTCGGTCACTGAGATAAAAACCAAGAAGGTGGAGATGGCGCCGCTATCTGGCTGGAATCAGAAAACCAATATGGATTTAATTCCTGCGTGTTAGAATTTTGCGACAGTTCCAGTAGTACTGGAGAGTTTAACTCTCTGGCAATACAAGCTGCTCCTGTAAGGGATTATCCGGGAACCGTGTCCTTGGACTCTTGGACCACCGGAACAGAGTGTAAAACGATTCCCTTGCAAAATGTAATTTTGGTGTCCATATTTAAGTCTGAGTTTCTCTAGAATAGCTGTTAAACCTCCTGAGCGAGTTTTTAACTGAATGTCTGACCCTCTTTCAATATTGGTGCATGCCAGGGGTTTTAATTACGATGCAAGACAAACTTTATTAACACTCCCGAATTAGAAGGTTTTTTAGTGACAATAAAATTCGCTACTGCACACCATGGACTTGAGTGAGTACACAGTCTTTGAATGTTTGAAGAAGCCATAAAAGGTGGATGCCGTAAACACCAACCCCACTTTTTTGAATTTTGAACTGCGGCTCAACCATGAGAAAACGTTCCACACAGGATTATGGCGTTAGGAAACCAGGGTACAAATGGAAAAAAATCTTGCCGTAAAACATTAAATGTAGACAGACAGGAAAAGAACAGGCTTTGTTCTTTTGGTGTTCTTTGTTTTCGTGTTTGCTTGTTTCGCGGAAGAAGTCTAGGGAAATTGTAATACGACACTGTGAATAATTCAAGGCTCAACTTTTGAATCAGCCATGAGAGCCTTTAAAAGATCGGTAATGTTTATTCTGGTACCTTTTGTTGGCCAAAAAATTATGCAACTTTATTATCGGCGCTTTTAACTTTCCTAAGAGCACGACCGTGAAACGTACACTGAGTCAAAAGGTCGTACTTTTCGTCGTAGGTCGTTGTGGGGACCTCCCTTTGCTTACACACCAGCACTGTGGGGACCTTCGACATTCTGGGGGCCTTCTTGGGTTCCCCAGAACTAAACTGTCTCCAAACGTTAAGATTTGTTTAAAAACGTCTTTTCCAAATGAAAATCTGAAGGTCCCCAGAACTCACCTCAGAGTGCAAATTATTTTACGAAGGTCCCCACAATGTTAACAAAGAGTGTAAAGAAAAATTCATTAATTTCTCTGTTAGTCATATTAATCAACTAAGCAGTGTATGTATTTGCCGAGTTAGTTTTTTTAATTTTGAACACAGAGCTTTGTTTTCTTTTACACTCAATAGGACAATTGCACGATGACGTCATTGTACTACAGCTACCAGAATCCTTGAGTGTGTTGTTTTCTTGTGCAAATTAAGGCTATTGTTCTTTTATCCTCAGCGGAATTTGCAAATTTAAATAACAAAGCAAAACCGAAATGAATTCTGGTAGTTGTAGTCAAATATCGTCATCGTGCAATTGTCCTATTATCATAGTAGGCATACACAGACTTTGTGGGGACATGTTAACGGAAGTTAAAAACAAGAGATTTATGAACATAAACAAAGTTTTCCAAAGATTAATTTTCACATTACAAACAAGATTTACAGACCCACTATGATAACTTTTTATTTGACGATAAAGAGAGACGAAATTTCTCCTCTGGCCATACATACTATAGCTAGAACATACCATACAAAAGCATTGTGGGGACATCGAAAAAGCTCTACGTACAGAATCACTGGGTTACACTGTCCATACGGAGTTTAGTAGAATTACATTTTACGACTAAAGCTTTAATTATATTTATAGTTATAGGTATGAAATAAATCTTATCCGGATAAAGTACACAGCTAATTCATCGATTCTGTACGGTGAAGAAAAACCTGTCTGGATATACTGGGCACCTGACATGAATACTTAGTGAATGTTTCTGGTCTCCGTTATTCCAAACAAATCGAATTTCAAGAATTATTAAACTTTTTGAGAACCTTACTCCTGAAAGTATCTTCATTTGAAATTTCTCAAACTCAATTTAATAATTCATAAAGAAAATACAAAGGAACTTAATGTTTAATGAGTGTTTGGAAACCGGATGAAAAACTGCTCATTTTTGCGTCCTTAATTTCTCCACCTAAAATCATTTCGTTTGAGAAGTAATATCATGCATTCGACACAGTGTTTCATCACCAGATTAAACACCTCGAAATTCGTCAAAAATACTCCGCTGCGCGTCGTATTTTCACTCTCTTCTTGGTGTTGGATCTGGTGATGAAACACCGCATCTCATGCTTGATCTATTACATAAAACAGTTTTTTTAAAAAAAATGTCACATATTACCTACCCTTTTCTGAGCAGCACTAATTTTACTGTGCACGCAGTAAACAGCGCAAATATTATATAGCCATGAAAAGTTTACTCACCTGAAAAGAACGGCGTCTTCTGCGACTGTTTCGCAAGCTTTAAACTCGCCAAAACTTTCATCTTAAAGCTGAAATGTTCAGCTTTCATTCGAAAGGCGTTCGTTTCATTCGTTTACAGAGAACTGAAAAGGGTGCCTCAAAAACTGAGTTTTTGTTTTAAGTGTCCGGATACTGGTACCGTCCGGATACTGGGGTAACTGTCTCATAGGGTAAATATTGTCATAGTGCAGAAAAAACCTCAAGTTGTTTTTCTGTTTTTTTTTGTTCCGTTATTCTAAATAATATTACTGATCTTAAGTCTTCAAAGAGGTTTCAGCTACAACTTCTTGTTTTCCCTAAAAACAAACAAAACAAAAGGAATAACAAAGCACGAATGAAATGAGTTGGTTGGAACATTTGAGGTTTGCCTACGAGATAAATTAGAGAACTAAACAGCGAAATAAGCAGAAATTATAATTAAATGACTATCCTATGCTTATTTTCAAAATTTAAAGAAAACATTAAAATTTTCCCTCGTTGTTTTCAGGGAAGTCATTTTTTTTATAATTCTTGTCGCGATGAAACGTAAATTGATTCAACCGCTCAAAAAAGCGTCGCGTTTTAGGGTCGGTCGATGTGAAAGAAAATCTAATTTAATGATATATTTTAACTGCAAAGAAAGATATCCAAAGCTTTTATCGGTGTCAGTACCTGAGTTAACACTCAGAAAATAGTCAATTGAAGCAAATAATCCAACAAACCAATCAAAACTTAGCACATGTGTCGTGAAGCGGGCGCTGAAACGACCGCGACCAAGGCATTGCCTTGAATTCTGATTGGGAGAGAAAATAAGGTGATATAGCTAGCCAATCAGGTAGTCAAACAACCGACAAATGACGTTTGTCAATCGACTCATCAAACCCTCTTTTTCACCTTGAATATTAAAGCCATGTCTTCAGTTGAAGCAAAATGTCTACCACACCGTACCTCCTAATGTCTCTTTTGCTGTTTACATTTTTGTTGCTAATAGAGGGAAGTACAGGTACATGACCTGAATTATCCACTTTTCATCAGTTTTTATTAAGTACTTCAAAGGCACTTTATTGCAGTAGATGTGATAGCAGTTCACAGATGCAAACGTTTGCCTGGTGAAAAAACAGCTGAAAATAACAATTTTTTTTCTCAGGATGAAACCCATTGTCACTCCTTTCTCTTCCTTTTTCGTAGGCAGCTACAAGGTTGGGAAACTCAATGTCAGCACATCCAGCGGAAACCTGTTTGCTTGCAAACAGGTCCTATATTCAGAACCTTTTGGCAGTGGACAAGAAGTTAGGGTTCTGACTTCATTCGGTCACTCAGTTAAGAATCTAAAAGGTGGTGAAGGCGCCGCTATCTGGCTGGAATCAGAAAACCAAAATGGATTTAAGGCTTGCGTGTTAGAATTCAGCGACGGTTCCAATGGTACTGCAGAGATTAACTGGTTGGCAATACAAGCTGCTCCTGTGGGGGCTCAACTGGGAACCAATTCCTTGGACCCTTGGACCACAGGAACAGAGTGTAAAACGATTTCCTTTCAACAGGTAAGTTTGGTTTCCTCGTGACAGTCTCCAATTCTCTAGCGTAGCTATTACTTCCTGAGTGAGCTTTGAATGGTACATGGTGTTTCAATTACGATGCATGCAATACGAACTTTATTAACATTCCCTATATATAATTAAAACTTAAGGCTTTTCTGTCACAAGAATTTGCGGTTCAACCCGGTGAAAACGTTCCACATGAGATTGTGGTAGTAACAAAACCAGATACACATGGCAAACAGAACAGTGAAGCATGGAATGCAGACAGAAAGACAGGAAAAAAACAGTCTTTTTTGTTTTCTTTTTTTTTTTGGTGTTATTTATTTGTTTTTGGTTTTGCTTTGTTTCGCAGAGGAACACTAGGGAAAATGAATTTCGAAACTGAGAATGTTTAAGGACTTGAATTTTGAATCAGCCATAAATGACAGCCTATAAAAAGACCTTAAATATCCATCTTTTGGCATCTTTTGTTGACCAAAATAATAACTATGCAACTAAAGCATCTTTATTTATAACCATGTTTTCGAAGAGTACCACCCACGTATAAAGAGTCAGAAGGTCGTACGCGTGCGCTTGGATTACTGGCTTATGCTGACACTGAAAGATACTGTCAAAACATTTATTCAGACAACATTACATCGTGAAAACACAGGCTACAGTGTTTTGACCACGTGCTTTCATAGAAGTATTTTTACTGATTTTTTTTCTATTTTGTCCCTTATCTTTTTTCCCTTGATTTTTTAGCGTTTTTCGACTCCTCCAACGATACTTGTGACTCCTAGTCATCAGGATGCAGTCAGACCTCAGGATGCCCTGGTATTCTGGGTCGAAGACTCAAGTCAGGACAGTTTCAAAATTTGTCTCAGGGAGGTCAAGCTGTTCGATGGACTTCACAAAAACATCAAAATTGTTCGTAATTATTGTTTTTTTTAAAATTAATATACCATATAATTACGAAATGATACTACTTGAAGCACCCATTTCTTATCCTAATATTTGACGATCTGAGGTTTGCCTTCCACAGTGATATAGCCTGCCAGCAGTAAACACTTCATCTATGCTAACGAAACGGGCTGTGGGGAAGTCGCGTCCCTTTGATCGCGTGCTGCTCCCGCGCGTGACTTCTCGCGAATCTGCTAAATGGAGAGCTTGTTGCTCGCAAGCCTACCCGTGTAGGGTTGTGTAGCAGCTGCTGATGATAGAATAGTGTTGTTAATTGATTTTCTCCATCCTTGACTTGCAGAATTGGTTGGCTTATAACAATCTAACCCTTGAAAACTTCACCTTAATTGACACTGTTGAGTTTGCAAACAAAAGAGCACCATCGAAACAGAACAACATTCCTTTCTGTCAGGTATTGTCAAATTAACCTCATAAACAAAAAGCATAACTTTAGTAGAGATCTAGAGCTCTGTAATTAATTGTCACTTGCACTATAAACACCCCGTGAATGCGGAAAATAGATAATTGGTACGTTTAAAACCTGAGGTCTGCGAGGGGGTGGATTTTGCTTTCCTTCAAAATTTATATAAATTTATATAATCTTGATAGTCATGACGCAGTTCCTCTACACTGGTCACATGAGCAGAAATGTCAGAAATTGTGGTCAATTTTCAGAGCAGCTCCGGTCTTGAATTCCCCAAATTGGAAGCTTTGTAAAGCATGTTAAACGTACTTATTTAGTATAGTATAAAACATCATAAAAGCAAGAAGATGATAATTTCCTCTCTCTCAAACCAACATAAACCCTTAGAAGAGCACCTTATAAAATCCTGGGTGGATGAATTTACTAAAACTTTTACAAGTGTAATTTACAAGTGTAGGTATTAGGTGTGGTTACACGGGACACTATTAACTTGGTAAATGACACATATTAGGTAAATTGGCGTGGTGCGTGTGACCGGACTTTCCCGAGATAAATTGGGAAAAATCCATGGTTACGCCAAAGAAAATGAAAGAAACCGCTTATGACATAATTAACGTGGTAAAGGGTTTTTCGAGACGTAAGGCAAGAGAGCCAATCAGCCAACAACAATATGAAACGGCCCAAAAAAATCCTCTTTAAACGGGTTTCTTTCACGTTGTTCAAAGAAAAGTAAAGATATGGATTTAAATGGTTTGTTGGGCTTATAGATTTAAGAACGATATTTTCCAGATAGATATGTTCTATTCCTGGTATATAATCAAACGATGGGATGCAGCTGAACTGTATAATGGCATCTAAAGTCAAGATAAAAAAAATCGTATACCTTTCCTAAATTATCAGTACTTACATACTTGTTGAAATTTCAGCTAAACTGTACGTATATAAGTAGAAACGGCTAAACATGAAATACTGTCATCATTGTTGACGCCGAGTATTACCGCAATAGTTCGAATGAAGCCCTAAGACGACTAAATTAACTTGGGAATTAATTCGTGTGTTACCGCATGTTACCACGGTAAACTAAACCCATGTTAAAACCACGGCTTCGATAAGGTGGGAATTGCCTTTTACTGTGGTTTGTGTAACCGCACCTACTGTTTTGGTAAGGGTGCGTTCGATTGGGAAATCTGGATTTAGATTTTAAAATCCGGATTTCGGATTTGCAATCGAACGCGAAGTCCGAAAACAGATTTCAACGCTGCAATATTTGTTTTTGGATTTTCCTTTTTACCCTTCGATTGGGAAATCCGAGAAAGGATTTGAAAAACTGTCCTTAGGAACAGCGGTCCTGCATGCCCACGCATAATTAGTAAAAAGAAGACCGCTGTTCACGAGAACAGTTTTGCAAATCCTTTTTCGGATTTCCCAATCGAACGACAAAAAGAGAAATCCAAAAAATCCAGATTTGGATTTCTTAATTGAAATCCACCCTGAGGATGGATTTCTCGGAGGTGAAATCCGTTTTCGGATTTCGCGTTCGATTGGGAAATCCAGATTTAGATTTTGAAAATCTAAATCCGGATTTCCCAATTGAACGCACCCTAAGAGTATGAAAACAATACCCACACATGTAGATTTTACTACTAAAAGTTTTATTAAATTGGCCCCTGCCATTCGTATTGCAGCATATTAACTTCACAGACCCATTTTACGCTACACCAGTGGTTATTGTAATGTCAAGGCTGGCTTACAACAAATCGATTTTGTCCGCTGGATCTGAATGTTCCGCTGCTATCGCCTGGGTTGAGGTGAGGCTCCTGATTGTAATTTGTTTTGCACGACCCATTCTATACGCTGATGTAAATAAATCGGATTCTGGCCCCAGTTGTTCAAAAGATGGATAGCGCTATCCACTTAATAAATCCCTGTCCAGTGGATAAGTATTAGGGAAACCAATTGCGCTATCCAGCGGATAGAGATTTATCAGATGGATAGCGTTATCCACCTCTTGAACAACTGGGGCCTGGGTTCCATGCTGTGAATTCCATATTCCAGGTAAGGGATTCTGGATCCTTGTCAGTGGAACTTGGATTCCGTTAGTGGGATACCAGATTCCTTGACTTAAATAACTGGTTCCAAAGCCCAGGATTCCGAATTTCGCAAGCCAAAATTTAATTTTCTCGTTCAGAACTCCACGAGCAAAATTTTCCTGGATTCCGTAATCAGGATTATCCTACATGGGACAAATTGGATCCTCTTTAAGCCACTTCTGACCTCGTTTCCATCAAAGTTTATCTGTTTCATCCAAAATACAGCCATTTTTTCACAAAAATGTATACTTTTACGAATTTTTACGTCATAGGATTTGACCTTTTATTTCTCCCTATAGTACGCTTCGACAACAGGCATGGAGATTTGTATGAGAAACTACGACTACAGCAATAAGCATTCTTCTAGTGTCGATTACATGGTTATCGGAGGTGGGTATAAAAAAATGCTTAGAGACGTTCTTCGAACAACACAACTAACTCGGTTTGGTCGCTCTATGAATCGAAATGGAGATAAAATTAAAAAAGAAAAAGAAAAACTGCTGCTTTTTGCACTTAGACAACTGCAGCAGAGAAGTCGAATCATTCAGTAAATGGAGAGTCATGTAACCTCATGTAGCTTGACGATGCCAACGACGTCAACCTTAACAAATTCAGTGGATAGCTTCAAAGAGCAAGCTAATGTCGCACAAACGTATATTTTAGTTATCGGTGAAAATTTTCGTCAAATAAATGCAATTATCCTTTGCATGCTGTTCTTTGGCCTTTTCTTCATTGAAACTTAACATGAATTGCATATCCAGCCAATCTTAAGGGAGGCTTTCCGTACCCAGGTCCCCTACTCTTCTCTCCCACTACCACCCACCCGTGACTCGGTTGACTTTCCTTTTAACTCCCTCCCAGCATTGCCCCCGCCATACTTTCTCTGCCTATCCCTTGGTAACGGTAAGACTTACATTATTTTGTCTCATTTTTTACAACCCGTTTCTAGACTTGGATCCTTGTCTAGGGGTAACCTGTGATTTTGGTTTATGTAAGGCATTTGGTCCTTACGATGCCCGATGTGTGTGTCTAGACAAATGTCCTTCATACCAGAAACCTTTATGCTCTTCAAACGGCACGACGTATGACAACGAGTGCCTCTTTGAACAAGAAATGTGCCTGCTACGACAGAACTTTACTGTACAACATCCTGGTAGCTGTGAAGGTGTGAAACCAGTTTTTTATTATTTGTTTAGGGCTGGGTACAATCTTCCGGCGCAACCATTCCTGGGACGTTTGGTTGGGCAAGTGTTATTTATGATTAGTTTAATGTTTGCGAGAAATACCACCGACCAATCATAACTAACGCACATGTCCTTCAAAACGATCAGAGAGTCATTGCACCTAATGCTTGTATCCACTCTCCCTAGAGTTTCTGAAGTGGGGAATTGCTCTTCAGTGTTCTTTTCACAGTCACGCTATGCTAGCTGTTAGACTAGGGAAAATCAAAATCGTCACTCTTCGTTAGTTAGAGACACTTGCTAAGGCTTGTACAACAATCTTTTTGTACTTGAAACTTTCAGAGAAATAATGTTTCAACCGCATTAACTGAGCTTCAAAGATGCCATTTGATTTTCTGTGTGAATTTTCTTCGCATGCTAACCTACCAATGGCGGCCATTATTAAACTTCCTTTAAGTGTCGCCTCTGAAAGGAACCTTTAGAGAGTGTTAATAGAGTGTTATCATCAATGCAGATGTCTTGATGAACCACTGATTTTGATTTGTGAACCCCTGTTCTTAAATAGGTTTTCCATTTCAAAGAGGACGGCGCCACATGCCTCACATACCATCTTTGGGATACTCCCACTGCGAAATAATCCATCTGCAGCACTTTGTTTTCTATCCTGACAAACCAATAGAAGTACAGATCACTGTCAATCACATCGATACAAGTGATATGTCTTATGTCCACGATGCCACAGTGTCGTGGGTGGAAGAAGTGAATTTGGATCGATTCACTGCGTGCGTGATGGCTGCAGGTTTCAACGAGCGAAAGTCACATGCTAACGTCACAGTGGATTGGCTGGCGTATCAAGGAGCCCCGGTGGGTGGGGTGTCAGGAGAAGTGCGTATATCACAATGGTGGACTGGCACAACTTGTGAGGTTGTGAAGTTTCCAGCGGTTAGTGATTTCTTTTCTTGTAACCTAAACAATATTTTAGCATCAGTCATTTTAAACACATCTAATTTGCCTGTATTGTTGGTTTTCACATGACGTCACTAAAATTCAAACTAAAAAACCATCGATCCTACCGAGATTTTACTTTCACGATGCATTAGAGCAGCTGAAAACTAATTTTCATACAAATTTTCGCTTCAAAAGGGTTCTTGGTTTTGTGATAGAGGACGCTTGAATTTCTAAGTTTTTGCGTGACGCGATATTTACATGACGGCCAAGAGAGCTGTCATGTAGGTTAAAAAAGGCTTATTTCGAGAAATTTTGCTATTTAAACAGTTCATGTATTAGAAAAAGTATTACTTTAATGTTTATGAGTTTCTCGAGGAATAAATTCACGCTCTTGTAGCAAAACTCGGTAACAGATGTATCTGTTGGTTTCCGTCAGCAGGAGAGTCTTGGTGGCGAACCTTTCTCGTCTGACGTCAACGTACACCAGGACAATTATTGCGCTTAAAGCACGAAAAACATTATTAAATGATCCATTTTTTATTAAGCAATATATTTTTATTGCTATTTTCTATTATGATACAAAAAGAGTTTATGTGTAGTGAGACTGCGGAGTTGAGACAAACATTTTTTAACCTCGTTTCCCCGGCCTATAATTATTCATAAAGTAATATGCTACACACAATATTCAGTAGTCTCAGGTGGTTCTTATGAATAGGGTGTTAATCATTAGTGATTGATACTCTTTTTGTAGGTATTGCAGTTTTTTTCTTCCTGATCGTCCAGTTTTATCCAAATTTTATACAGGGTAAATTCTCACAGCAACCATTCGTTTTTGTTACCGCTGCACATCATCATGCTGGACTAAAGCGGGACGCTGCGAGCGTTTGGTTGGAGGATATCACACATTCTTCCTTTAAAATTTGTTTAAGGGAATTGGAGAACTACGCAGGATCTCATGAAGACATCTTCGTCGTGAGTGTTGCATCCGTTGCTGACTAACTACTACAATCTTACGGTCGTAACTTACATTAGACTGAGCAGAAGCGGTTAGGGGTTGAAAAGCGGGCACTAAGTGGGTTGAAAGGGACAGTGCAAGGGCGGAAGCAGTTCTTGTTTCCGCTCTCTTGAGAGATCATTATTTTGTGCTAGTACTGCCCTCGAAAAATTCCATCATCATCATCGTCACCATCATCATTATCTTCATTATCATAATCATCAGAGGGCTGAAAGCTTTTTTTTACACCCATCCGGTGCTGCGTTTTAACAGAGGGAAGGTTTTCCTCTCACTGGTTTCATATCAACGCTTTTTTGACTTGGCGTTGTAAGCTTAAATTACATTGTAAGACATAGATTCCGTTGAAATGTTCATAAGTTTGTATTTCGCTTGTAATTCGTTAATAGTCCAAATTATTCACCATCCTATAGCTTTGCTCCGGGCTATCGCAACCCCCATAAAATTTCAGAAGTCTCTTTACTTTGACTAATCTTTGAGTAATACACATATATCAATATGACGAGCTAGTAAGATTTGAAGGGCATTATCTAACTGGAAAATACATTTCATGTTATTGGTCAGTATATATTCAGAATAACTTCATTATATTCGCTGCAGCTTTTAAGCATAAAAGCTAAGAGTGAACGTGGAGTGGCAATTGACCACATTGGTTATACAGGACATGAAACGGCATATAGCTCCCACTAAAAGAGTATCACTGATTTAAATATATTCGTAATTATTGTCTTACTTATTTTGTTTACTAGAAATGGCTGGCGTTGTTGTCTTTTCATTCGCCCTTTTTCTCAGAACACAGTTCAGTTTATTTTGCGAACACTCAGCACCCCCCGGCTGACCACAACAACGCCTTTTGCAAGGTCAGTGCTTTTTTGCTTTCTTTGTTGTTTTCTTTGAGTGTGGTAGCTTTGAAGGTCGGTGGTCAATTTTTGACGGTTGAATTTTAAAACTTTTGACGCCGGGTTTCTTATTAAATAATTTGAACTTTAGTCCAAAAGTTAAAATAAATACTAATTTACTTCTGTATCCAGCCTATTTTCTTATATCAGCCTATAAACGAATTAAATTTGCACTCACTTGAGTCAAAAGGCAGGTTTCTTAAGCCCGAGAATCTCCAAAATCACAGTAACACAGGAAAAGGAAAGAAGAAAAAGAAAGAGCGAGAAGGAAAGGAGGAGAAGAGAAAAAAAAGTAATGGTTGCTATCTTTATGTTTTTATAAAACATGTGGTTACTTTGGACGATAAAGGCCCATTGGCGAAATTATTAACGTTTTCAAAATTCTGGCTAGATATGAATTTATATTTATGGTCGTGTTTTGGAGGTTGTCTTGGCCTTCCTCTTATAAAATTTCGAAATATATTCAGATATATGCAGGTTGTAAGGTCTGTCTAGAAGGATTGTTTCAGACAACATGGGAACTGGTTTGTCTAGTTTAGAGATTCTTCAAAAGCCAGAAGTCCATTAAGGTCAACTAAAATGGTGGGATTTGAAATACATTGAAACTTATTTAAGGCTAATCCTTAACCTGTATTTTTGACGGTTGGCGGTAAAATAACCCTTTTTGACAGTTGAAGATTAAATTTTAGGGTGTTTGACTGTTGACGGTTAACCCCATTGAAGCCCTCCTCTTTGACTCCATTACGTTTTACGGTATAACGAAAAATTGTCTTAATGCTATGGTTCACAGGATCTCCAATTCAAAAAGATGTATAGGAAGCCTCCAAGTATATTTGTATCTGCAAATCACACTTCAAAAGGTGGCAATATAGACCCTATGCACAATTCCATTACCGCTTGGGTGGAGGTAGGTCAATACAATTCTTTTGATGTGGTTAATAAAGCCTTTAGTTTACCATTTAATCAATTCAGTTTCTATCTTTAAAATGTCATGCAAAAGTCAGCCGATTTTTGGACGAAAATGGCAAGAAAAAAGGCAAAAATCACAGAAGAAATTGATGTGTGTGAAAGAAAGAAAATGGAAAAGAAAAGAAAAAGAAAAAAAGATCACTGCTCATGGCCCTTATTCGCTAAGTAATTTGACTCAGCGAAATAATTATTACTTGTAAATGACAAAGTCACAGTGTCAGTACAGAAATATGTTTACTAAGCGTACTATGTTTGAATTAACAAATGAAGCGTTTTGAAATGACGTCACGTCCTCCATATTGGTCTAGTGTACCAAAACAATAAAACGGCGGCCAATTTGGTGTTCCAAAACAATGGTCTGGGCGTTGGACCTTTTTGTTTTGTAAAAACGTTCTTTTAATCCGGTAAATTTGCATAGCTATTTTATTGGTGATGAAGACTGTGAGATACGGAGTCGAAAGCTACGTACAAGACTAAAAATGTGAGACTGAAATTTATTTTTTTAAGTTTAACTACCAAGGTCAGGAATGAGCAATGGTGACTTTTTCTGGTGGCCAGGTCCTAATGGCTGAGTTTTGTGACATTTCCAACATGGCAAAATCTTATGTGTTGCTTTGCAGTACATCAACACGACCGGAGCTCGAGCGTGTTTCAAGGAATTGTTTGTGTCAAAGTATGACCCTCTATCTATATCATATACCATCATGTCAGGTTAGTAGTTAGGAGCATTTTTATTTTAACCACTACCATATGATCACGATGACCATAGACTACGAGTAGTCTCCATTTTTCCTCAGAGATAGTAGAGCGAGCGAAACGCGAGCGCGCGTGAAAATCACCCCGCCGCGTGTCGCCTTTGTTCGCGTGAGGTGATTTTCACGAGCGCTCGCGTTTCGCTCGCTCTACTATCCCCGAGGAAAAATGGGGGACTACTGGTAGTCTATGGTCACCATGGTAATGATCATGATCATGGCCATCACCATAGTAACCATCATAAACAAGATTATCATCATTAAGTTATCATCGTCATCAGCACCGTGAGCCATGACAGTACCCTGAAAACCTGATGGCAGAGTCGACCGTCAAATGTTTCCGGGGACTTTAAAAATATCATTGTCAGCAATCATTTGACCTTACTCTCTAAGGTCAAATGAGTCTATATTCCTCGAGTTACCAGGCATTAAGACCCATCTAACTCTTGACGATCGTGCATTCCAGTCAGCTGCACCTTATCCCGGGAATGCATTACCTTCGGCAATTCGCAACATGAAGACATTGGACACTTTGAAGACTGCTGTTAAAACTCGTTTTTTCAACTTAGCTTTTAAATAGATTTAATTGTTGGCTGTTTTTTTTTTAGTTTTTAGTACTTTTTATTGTAGTTTTTAATAGTTTCTCATGCTTTAGTCACCTTTAACATAAATTTAATATAACAATATTGCAAAGCGCAACCGAATATATTCATATAGAGGTTTGCGCTATATAAATGTAAATTATTATTATTATTATTATTAAAGCAACTGTATGTTTTATCCACCCAACTTAAGTTGTCTGATCCGAAGGTGAGTAAATCAGCGTAGCATTTAATGCAAACCGGGTCTATCTCCTAGGTTCTTCACAAGCCCAATTAAGTGTGCCAAACGCTTAAGACCCGGCCAACAGCTTCTCGTTTGTTGATTACTTATACATTCATTACTTTTTACATTATAGATATTTGTCCACTCGAATGGAATTACTTTGACAGTTTTTGCTACCTTACAAGTCGCCAATGCACCTCATGGCTGAACGCTGAATCAAACTGCACCGCAATGGGTGCAAATTTGGTAACAGTCCACAATCAAGAAGAAAACGTCTTCATCCAGCATCGCATTGATGGGGGGAGATCCTGGATTGGGCTTAACGACCGAAGTGTGGAGGGCTCCTTCGTTTGGACGAACAAAGAAGTAAGCAGTTTTAGGTTCTGGGCTGCAGGACAACCAAACAATTGGAAAAAAGAAAACTGCGTGCACACCCTAGGAGCAAAGCATGGCTATACATGGAATGATGTACCGTGTGATAACTGCAACAACTTCACATGTTTTAAAGGTAATAAGTACAGTGCAGATATTGCTACCTTTAACAACACATTGAAAGGAGTTTGACATGATCTCAACAACTTTCTTACTTAATTAAACCTTAGCTTGAATGGATACCCCGGGAAGAATCATTCCGTCCAAAAGTTTGTGAAAGGGGCGTCGCTTACTTTGGAAGGGTTTGTTAATACAATTTGAAGTTACAAAATATCATGAGGATTAATCGCTTTTGTACCACCGTTACCCAGGCATTCACACCAAAAAAGTAATAAGGCTACAAACGAGCATGAAATTTCTTTTATGGTTTCCCAATCTATTAATTGAAACGGCTGCCCGCGTTTCATGCATCACCTCTTATATTTTTTCAGATATGGACGAGTGCACTGCTAATTACCATATCTGTGACAAAAATGCCGTTTGCCAGAACACAGAGGGTTCTTACACCTGCAGTTGTAAGGCAGGATATACAGGGGATGGGAAAAATTGTAGAGGTGAGTGATTTGGTGTTCTCTTAATTGACTTCTTGTTGAAAGATGATGATGATGATGATGAAAAAATTGGTATGAGCCTGGCGAATATTCAGATGACCAAACTTGTTCCTTGAGAGTGGTGATTTTTGACGAAAATGGCGCATCCAGTGAAAACCTGCAAGCAATGGCAAAAATACAATGTCCAGTCAGGCATAAAAATCACCAAAGGTTTGACGGAAATTTAAAATGAGGCACTTTGTCGTGATGATGGTGATGATAGCGGGCATGGTGGTGGAAGTGGAGGTTGTAATTGCTGTGGTGATTTTGACGAAAATGGCGAATCTGGCAAAAGATCGCCAAAGGGTTGACGAAAATTTACATGAAACTTCAAGAATTGCTCCTTGCATATCTCTGACGAAGGCGTGATGATGTTGATGATAGCAGTGATGGTGGAGGAAGTGCGGAGGTTGTGGTTGCTCTGGCGGAGATAACGATTATCATATCTTAAGATTTCCTCATGTTTTTACAGTAAAGTAATTCGATTGGTAACAATGGCGATGAGGCGCCTGTCGCGTAGATGTCAACGTATAGCAGCCAATTGTCATTGCTCATTGTTATTTTTTACTCTTGTGCTTTCGCTTTGTAAAAGTATCGAAATGCAACCGTTCTTTTTCATTCCCTCAGATATCGACGAGTGCGCAAGCGGGGTACACGATTGTCACCGTTTCGCCTCATGTGAAAATACCGATGGGTCTTACAAATGTGCCTGTAATCATCCCTCCACAGGAAATGGAAAAACATGCTCTCATCCTGTGGCGCCGGGTAAATATCTGGCACATATCGCAAGCCTAGAAATTATTTCAAAAGTTCCTGAGAGAAATCTTTCTTTAACGAGTTCGGTAATTAACAGCTACTAAAAGGATGCTTTGTGGAGCTCTGGTATTGATATCTCTGTCAAAAATTGTAACAATAATGGTTATAATATAATAGTAATAAAGACAATGATAAAATAATGATAACAACAATAACAGCAATAATAATAATAATAATAATTATTATTATTATAATAACAATGATAATGAATTAAACTTTATAAGATGTACAATTGGAGAAAATAAGGAGGTGTCCTTGATCAGATCGGCTCAAGACTTCATAAATTTATTAATACATTTGTTACACGACAATGTAATCTTAATTATTCTTACGCTTCACTTTTCAGAGTGCCAAAATTACCAAAGTCTAAACGAATCCGATAGAAACGTGAGGTACAGCCGTACTTACGGGCTCAAATGTGACGAAAAAATAGGCCCCGGCTGGTTCAGGTTTGAAGGGGCAGCAGGGACGAGAATAGCAACTTCATGTACGCCGGCTTGGAGATGTAATACTGATGCAACAGGCTGGATGACTAGTGGTCACCCAACAGTGGCGGAGGGTGTGGTAAGCCGCACAGTCTGTTTCCGATGGGACTATTGCTGCTATTGGAGCACAACCATACAAGTTCGAAACTGCGGAAGCTACTACATCTATTTCCTTGATGGCACGGATGGTGTAAAGAACTGTTCAATGCGCTATTGCGGCACCGACTGATCAAAACCAGGTTCTCATGTCAAACTGAAAAAGTGCTTTTACACATGTTAAAAAAGAGTAATGCGTTAAAGTGAACTATTTTAGGACACGTCTGTAGCTCTTTTTGCATGAGGAGAAAATGAAATGATTAAATCGCTGTTCTATAGCTAGTAGACCTTTTCCGCATTCGTTTACAGTGAGCAGGGAACGAATTCGATGCCCGGGTAAATAATTCTTACAAATTATTTGTCAACCAAGAATCAAGTTGGTGCCTTTATTCAATGGGAAGCCAAAGCGCTCAATCAGATTGTGACACAATCCGAAACATACTGAAATGGGGAACAATTTTAAGACTGGGAGTACTTACGGAATTTTTGGGTGGGGATGTGCCGCTGGGACCCTGGAACCCTTAGCCTATAACAGAATTAGTTCAGCTGAATTTTGCTACCCTATACTAGAGTTAAACTCCCCAAATCCCTGTTTTCCAGAAACTACTGAGGTCAGGTTATTTAATTTTTGAGTGGCAATTCACACATATCTATATAGCACTACCCCAGTCTGGGTCCCTGGACTCAACGAATTACCGGAAGTACGTTTAGAATTTCCCTTCAACCTGATTAGCAAATCGAACCGAACATGACTCGTTCTTGAATCCTAGTGCACAGCTGGGAGCACAGAAAAAGGATTTCGGCGCTGGTTTGCAAACGTTAATGTGACGTGTAGAGAAAACGCCGTGGATTCTGGATTCCAGGTACTGGATTCCTGATTCTTTGTCAGCGGAAGTTAAATTCCAGATCCCAATTGGTAACTGGATTCTGGATTCCTTGAGCTATATTCCGGATTCCAAAGCCCAGGATTCCGGATTCCACAAGTAAATTTTTCCCGGATCCGGAATCCAGATTTCCTTACATGGAGCGAGCTCATGACACTGAGAGTGAGCTAAAATCCCCTTGAAGTAAGAACATTAAAATTCTATCACCGAGGCGCAGTTAATTTGTTCGATTCTATTTCATAAATATATCGAACCAGACAGACCATTCGAAGGCAGGACGAAGGACTTACAAACCTTTGCAGTATCCAAGAATGGGATCGGGAGAAAGCGGCAAGGCACACTCACAACGAAACACCACAACTTCCTCAAACCAAGCAGATTCACACCACAATGAGGCAAAAGCGACTTGAAGCCGTGCTTTGCGTCTGGGACCGAACGGCATTTACCAAAAGACAGTCTTTTCCTAATCGACGACTGTCTCTTGATAGGAATTTTAGAACGTTGTCTGGGGTGGTCGGGGGAGGGAAGTAAACATATAACGTTTTATCCAGGGAGTCTCCGCCCCGAGGTCCAACCCCTTACCCTATTATATACCATTTTTGACTGGAAAGGTACCTCTTTAATATACCATCTATTGACAAATGGTACCCCTTTCACATTCCCAGTTTAGAGCTTTGCATCCCTTTTAACGATTGCAAATGCACTGTATCTAGCTTTCATATATAAACAAATCACCAAATCAGAATTTTTTCTCATTTTCACAGCCATAAAATGTATCTGTTAGCCCTTTAGTTAAGGATCTTCTTACCGACCGAAATGACAGATTTCCCTTCCCTTTCATGTACTTACATTTCTGTATATCTGGAGCCTGACGAAAGGTACCACCTCCTGTAGGCCATTATAGGGAGTCCAACCCCTGGGATTGAAAGATGGTGCTTGAAATGGCTCATTGGCATTTTCTTGAAATTATGAATATATGAAAATCATATATGTGAACTGCGGAGTGAAGAAAAGGTACCACTGATCTTCCTTCAAATAATGGCATTTTCTTGTTCGACTTTGTAGTGACTAATGTTGAGCTTTTTACCAAATGACGTTTTCTACGGTCTTCCTCTCTACCATATTCAAGGTCGAATACGGAGGAAGCATAGAAACTTTTAAATCTTTTTAAGAAGGTTTTCATGACCTTTACCTTAAAGCTAAGAAAACTCGAACGCATTAACTTACTTTGATGACCACTACAGAAAGGTAAAAAGGGTAAAATATTAAAGATCACTTTCCTTTTTTTTTTCCTCTGCCTTTTTATGTGTATCCCGCACATAAAAATAAGGAAAAGCGGACGTTTGATTCACTATTAAAAATACTTAAGCAGCAGAACTCATTCAATTACAGAACGCAGTGGCGGATCCAGCGGGAGGGTCCGGGGGAAAATTTGCAGCATTTGCATATTACCACCTAAAATTTGCATATTACCACCTAAAATTGCTGTCTTAAATTAAAAAGCCTAGGATTCAGTGTTTTGAAATACATTGTCTTAACGTTCTGCTGACATGGCTTAGAAGCGTCAGCAGCGTTTGCTTTCTAGGTTTCTAGGCTCGTTGCGGGCAGGTAATTTACTAGACTTGCTACAATAATGCACCGCGGGCTATGAAACATGGATCATGTATCATGCATCATTCTTCTCTGAAGCAACCTTAATTGAAAAAGGTGTATCACTTTTTATAATAACTGGCTGATCTTTTTAATGAAAAGCGCGTTGCATTTTGCCACTAAACTTAAAATTCTGGGGATATTAAAAAATGTAATTGTTTTTGGGTACCCTCCTATGATCTGTTCGCCTCTGCTCGCATAGCAGTTTTTCCCGCACCAAAGGCGACCGGAGTTCACAGATTGAGAAACACGTGGTTGTCTCTGTGAGAAGTAATTTGCCACAAAAAAGTTCAACAGCTATTTCTGAACCAAGGTTTGAACCCCCCACCAATAAAAAACTCCTGGATCCGCCCCTCTGCAAAGTGCATGTTGATAAATCCTTTGCAAGTAGTACTCGAGGGAGATTCGCGAGACCTCGCCTTTCAGAAGTTTCTTTAACCCTTCATGCCCCAATATCCACATACAAATTTTCCATACAGTAGTCATAATGGTTGATATGGCTCCTAACCAATCATAGAGCAGTACATCTCATTAAATCTATTGTCTTTTTTCGGAGAACAATGGAAACTCATTAAAAATTCAGTACTTTGGGTCCTCTTCGGAACCCATCGGAATACCAAAGATCCGTCGGGTACTTGTCGGACATCATCGTAGCATGACGTCACACAAGGGATGACATCATTCAAAAGGATCGAGTCCCAGAACCCTCCAACCCCTCAGCCCTTAGTCTATACATTTCCTTAAAAGATCACCTCAATCAAAGCGTTTTCCCTTTAGTGATCATTTTATAAATTCTCATAGGGTTTTCTGTTGACGGGGTACTGATATTGTTGAGAGAAAATTCATGTTGATCACCCTTGTGACGTAAAGGACTAAGTTGGTTAATTTGATGAACATCATGGATATTACAAGATTACTCCGCTTTTATTAGTATCAAATTTATTGCCTGGTTGATCGGAGACTCGAACGCTGCTGGTTCGAAACTGAAAGCAATTAATTTGAAGGGCGGGGAAAAAACCCAGTGCTCACTTAGGCTATCAACGATTAAAATCGAAAGTGAAAATAAAGTCCCCCCTGTTATAATGAACAAGACTCGAACAACAGATTTGTTTTCTTGAATAAATTCAACAACAACAAAAAAAGAGAGTAAATCCGAGCGAATATTGGAGAAAGAGAAAAGAAAAATGAGTTTCAAATTAAACCGTCAACTTCGAATCAGGCTTTAACTAACAAAATAGACTGGAAAGGAGACCGGGTTTTTGACTCACCAAACGCTGTTCCTCGAAACCGTCCCTGCTAGCAGAGATCTCTCACGATAAGGCAAAAATGAGAGAAAGGAGAGAGACCTCTGCCGGCTCCCGAAGCGTTTTCTATCACGCATGCGTGTGCGTTTCCTTAACAACCAGTGACGTTTTTGTCACGTGCGACACAACCCACAGAACCGGTTTGCACGCGAAACTTCAAGAAATCTCGAGAACTCCACAATCTCGCAAATTTGAGGAAGGCGAGGACGTCCGTTAAACCAGCTGAGAGTCTGGAAAAGACGGTAAATGCCTTTTCTGAGGACTACAATTCAAAATAAGAGGGCATATCACTTGGAGTTACCTTTTGTAGCGGCGGTCGAAACAGAAATACTGAACCTTAATTCGCGTTAAAGCAAAACAATAAGGTCACGTATCACACAATCACGAGGTTATGAGTCATGGTTGGCCCGTCAACACCTTCCATTGTGGGCTCAATAACTGTCATCGTTCAGTCTAACAGGGCACGCGCATTACACATTAAACAAAACCAGTTTTGAAACCGGTAAGTTTCGACCAGAAATCTGGTCGGCGCCCTCCTCAAACAACGCGTCGGAAGCCGGCAGAGGTCTCTCTCCTTTCTCTCATTTTTGTTTCGCGTGAGAGACCTCTGCTAGCAGGGAACTCGAAACCGAAAGCATTTAATATTGATGAAGGGAAAAATCCCCGTGTCTGATGAGACTTCAAGCTGTCGTTTAGGTATAGGAATACCGAAACTGTTTCTCTGGCGAGTAGGGAAAAACCCCTGTGTCTGTTTAGACTTCAAGATAATTGATTCGGATACCGTAATTGTTTGTATGGTTGTATGGAGTGTAGGGGAAAAACCCACAGTCTGTTTAGACATCAAGCTATTGTTTAGGATACTCGAAACTGAAACTAAAATCCCCTGTGCGTAGGACATTGACTAATCTATTTGGTGCATATCGCTTCGAAGAGCGCATTCAACAGAAGGCCGCAGAAGAGTAACATACCCTTGTTGCTAAGTATCTAAGAATGGGATCGGGACAAAGCACGGCACATTCAGGGGCACCCAACGACAATTTTCGGAAAATATCTGTTCGAAAGACGATTTGAGATCTAGAATTTCCGGAACATTTGTTGTAAAATTTCTTGCTTACCTGCCTCTCCTAGGATTTTTCGAACATCTAAAATATGGTATTATTACCCATTTTTAACGGATTTTTACCCTTAAAAGGTCACCTAGAATTTTCGGGAGCCCTTTTTCTGGCTGAAATTTTCGAAAAGGTACGTTTTGATCCCTATAATTTTCGGATCACTAGACTTTCAGCTAGGAAATCCGAACAGATGAAAAATTTTTAGGGGATTAAAATATGTCTATATCTACCATTTAAATACTAAATTACGTTTAACAATGCTATGTTTAAATGGTTTTGAAGTATATTCTCGTTGGGTGCCCCTGGCACATTCGAAACGAAAAACTACAACTTCCTCGGGATTTTTGGGAAGAGGTAGACACATTCAGGTAGGAGTCAGTGGGACATTTTATAGAACCATCACAGAGGACCGAGAGGATCAAACCAAAACACTAAGTACTTGATGCCAACTGCAATTTCCGCGATCTTAATTCTACTATTTTGGTCCCAAATCATCGATAGACTTTTGCCATTCTTGACACCAAAGAAAGAGGGGTATTTCATCGGGGTGGAAATCGCCAGTATCATTTAAATCTTGCCGGAACCCTCGCATACAGTGGCTTTGCTTGGCGCCTTCTGTGCGTTTAGGCAAAGTTAGCCACGAATCACATGAACAAAGTTCCATGTCGAACTGCACGTTTAACTTTGTTCCTTTAGTATCAACAGTGAGCATCCCCGGTTTGAATTTTCCTTATTTTGAAATGCTACACTCCCTTTGCTGTTTATTTTCTTTACTTGAAAGTTAGTCGTGTTCCACTAAATTCGCGTTAAATTCGCCCCATAAAGAGGGCCTGGATGTCAGAATCCGGAAATTTTTTGCTTGTGGAATCCGGAATCTTGGGCTTTGGAATCCGGGATACAGCTCAAGGAATCCCATTAATAATTGCAATCTAGAATCCAAGTTCCAGTACCTGGAATCCACAATGTAAGATTGTCTTAGATTCCTTTATATTAGGGTGATTAATTAAATTTCTAATACCAATAATTTCATGGAGGATTTAAATTCAGGCATTTTAACTGTTTCCTGTTCTCTATTGCAACGGGTGACAAGGAGGCGAGCAAAGCACTTTGATACATTAATCATCAAAATCATCTTCTTCTAGTGTGTTTTCATCACCATCACTCAATTCATTCTCCTCATCATTGTCTTCCTCATTGCAGCAATGGACACCAGAAAAAAGCTTGTGCTTGTGGTTTGTCAGCAAGGTGTTAAGCAGTGCTACATCCAACTGGTCAAGAGGACTCTTTGTTACATTTGGAAATGAATGAAGTGTTCTACCTTTTTGGTACTGAAAAGGTTTAACCTGTTGCACGATAGTTAACACTGCTTTCAATTGACATCTTGCATGGTACAAGCATGAGTGTGCTTGGTTGACTCTGGGTGTATGCCACACTCATAGCCATACTGGGTGCAACATTCTTTAAGACCATATGCTGCAGTAGAACATCTTTGGACAGCTTTCAGCAATTTGTTTCCACACAGTCCCCTAAGAGAGATCTTGTTGTCTCCAACCAGGTGTTTCATTTTTAAGTCATTTGCATAATTGGATCCTTCTCCTCCCTTTGCATTTACAAACTGGCCATGTAACACTCGATGGGCAATCTTCTCTGTGTATAAACCCTTAACACAAGTTATGAATCGCAGTGCCTCAAAGGCATATTTTTTCCCTCTTGGCCTACTTCTAAAATATATACAACAGAAGCATCTTCCAGTTAATTAGGCTGCGTTCTCCATCTCCCTCACCCTCTGTATCATTATATTAAGCTGCAGGAGCAAGGTAAAAATGAGTGGCAGTGAAAAATAAAAGCAAACATGCATGAACACAGGAGACAAAATATTGGGTAAGCACATATGACAATTTCTCCATAAAAATAATGTGCTTAAACTACAAAGTTTGACGTTTTAGTCCTACAAAACAGCGTTGTAGTTGTGCAAAACAACGGCAAAGAAAGCCAAAAAGCATGCTGCTTGTGCAAATTTGTGTTTTTGCTAATTAGACAAAAAGTGTGCTGCAGATGCAATTTGTTTCTTTGCAAATTAGATCTATTGATCTTGATGCCATTTTCATTGCCCTCCCCATTTAGCATTACATGAGTTACTGGTAATTTTTGTTTACGTCAAGTATTATTAACCAGAACTTCGCTTTTAGCCCTGGCTAAATCTATATATTAATACTGCAAAGCATTGTCTTGACCATTTCCTTCTTATGCTTGAGGAACAAAGGGAAATCAAAGATGTCTATGGCCAAGAAGGCAGACCGGTGTGGGATTGTATAACCTTTTTGGGCTTGTTGGGCTTTTTTTAAACTAAATACATGTGTAGCATATCATTATTAATTATAGTTATTCCTACCTGTGTTGGATATGCTTTGGTATGGCAGATTTGAGAGGCTCCATGAATTCAAAGAATTCAGCAAGAATACGGGCCACTAAGACAATGAAATCACTTCGCAACTTCTCAAGTTCACTTTGACACGGGAGGTACTCAATATTCTCAAATCGTGTGCCATCAGATATAGGTTTGGAATCATGATCGAGGTGATCAGAGGGTACTCTGTCGAATGTTGCATATAAATAAGCAATCCAATGCATATCTGAGTGGCGGTGATTCTGCAGTATGATGTTAACCATATAATACCTTGAAGTCCAGATTATCAAAGAATAACCTGGGTACACATCCAGCTGACACATGCCTTCTTATAGTGACTGTTAATTTAAAAAATAAAGAACAAAGCATTTTAATTGAACTTCTTTTAGACAGCTTATGAAGTTCTATGCGTAATTGTATAGACCTAGATTGAAATATTAAAAAGGGAGAAAATAAGTTTCATAATTAACTTTTCTTTAGGATTGATCCTTGCCGTGAAAATGCTGTGAAAAACCTGTGAAATACCCTGTGAAAAGAAAACACCCTGTGAAAAACCCTGTGAATTTTGCACAGCCTAAATTTTGAGAAAATTTCAAAATTTAGGACCCTGTGAAAAAACCTGTGACTAAAATAACCCTGTGAAAAACCCTGTGAAAAAACCTATGAACAAAGTTTGAGAAAATTTCTCAAGAAACACCTGTGAAAAACCCTGTGAAAAAACCTATGAAAAATGTTTGAGAAAATTTCTTAAGAAGCACCTGTGAAAAACCCTGTGAAAAAACCTATGAACAAAGTTTGAGTAAATTGCTCAAGAAACACCTGTGAAAAACCCTGTGAAAAAACCTATGAACAATTTTTGAGAAAATTTCTTAAGAAGCACCTGTGAAAATCCCTGTGAAAATACAGGTCTGTGAACAAAAAATGGGTGAAATCAATAACAGAAATTTGCAAAGACCCACTGAAAAAACCTGTGAATAACAATGCATGTTATTTTATAATTATGTGAATAAAACACATGCATTAGTAAATGTTTTTTTGAGACCACCCTCCAACCCCTACTATCTGAAGGCCTGGATCTGCCACCATTCTCTGCAGTGTTCATACTCTGTTACGCTCCCTTTGGATTGGTAAGTGCCTATATGACACATGCATGGAAAGAATTATATTTTATATTTTTGGTTTCTCTAGAAAGTGGCAAGCATACAACTATCAATATAATTTCCAGGCAAAAAATGTATTTAGATAACGGAACCCTTTCACTTGTTATTTTAAAAGGGCAAAGCTGGCCCTCTGCTGCACACTAATAATGCAACTTAATGACATGTGCAATCTTCACGTTCCACAAGATCACCTTAAGGTTTCAACATTTTGGGTGCTTTTAGCCCCCAAAATGTTGAAACCTTGTTGAGAAAGTATTGAAAGAAATCTAAATATTGTTTAAATTTCATTTCAACATTGTGTCATCATCTTCGTCGTTCTTGAGGATGTCTGTATTGAAACATGACGAGTTATCTTACCATTTGGTTAAAACTATTTAAGTTAAGAAGTATTGTTATAAACGAGAAATGCATATTATATCTTTCTCATTTATTACTTACCAGGTCCTAATGTTGGATAGCACAACACACTGTATCTACTGGCTAAAGCACTATCCAGTGGATAAGTAATTGGGAAACCAATTGCACTATCCACTGGATTATAGGTTTTTATCTGGTGGATAGTGCAACCCAACGTTTGAACAACCCAGGCCAGGATCACATGTTCAAAACTATAACTGAATTTAACAAAATGGTAATATTAATCATGCAAGCATCAAGTTATGGATGCTTGTGGTTGATTGCTAAACATCAAAGAGGCACCCAAGCATGTTATGCAAATGTTTTAATAATATTGTGAAAGAAGATAATAATTAATGCACAATAAAAAACTGTTGGGAAATATAATAATTTTATTATTGGTTTATGATGAGCTCATTATTATAAATTATTGTCAATAAAAAAGGTAAAAAGGGTTGTTAATTTTATTGTTATCACAGGATCCTGAATACCATCCATTTTGGGAGTAAATTTAAACCATTTAGTCTTTTAGACTGCTTTCACTTCTTACCTCCCACAATAATAATATTGTGTTTCCTTTAAATTGGCAGCTCACTTTCTTTAACCAGTCTGCCAAGTAAACTTGACTTAATGGCCCGTTTTATGAGCAAAATATAATGAAAGCAGTTTTGAGGCTCCAACTTCTCGACCATGCATGGGTGTAATGGTTTTTATGTCATACAGCAAACCTGAAGATCAGTAATTGGTAGTGTTTTCCACTAAAGGTACAAGAAAAGAAACTCTGCTCCACTTTCTCCACTGGAGGTTGGTGGTTCAAGCCTTGGCGTCATGTTATCTCATTAGACAAGAAACTTTGCTCCACTTTGCCTCTTCACCCAGGTGTATAAATGGATACCAGTTACATACTGTTGGGGGTAGCCCTGCGATGGACTGGCATCCCGTCTATGAGGGAGTAGCAATACTCCTAGGTGTTTTATGTTAAAGAAACCGGGATAAGCTCTGGTTGCGTACACAATAAGTAAAGGTCCAACCAAAGGGTTAGTTTTTATTGTTTGTCTCACGATTGTCACTTTGATATTGATCACGACATTTCTACCGCGCACTGTAGGTCTTCATCAAACGACAGTGTCGATTTACTGAGTCGAACTATTTGTACTGTACCACCATGGTTGTTAGTGATTGGTGTATCACAAACCTCGCTCGTGGTTGGTGGGTTTCGATCCAAAGCATTGTTGGCATTGTGAGAGGAAAAAACTGATCCCTCGGCAGTTCGCTGTGGTACAAGTCGGTTGCCATGTTGTCTGATTGTAAATGGAGCCGGAAAAAAGAGAGGGGTATGCCAAGTCCTCCTATTATTGTCAGTCGGAATCTATATTGTCGCTTCAGGAATCTCAATTCCACTGTCCCTGTTGATGTTGTTAGGGTGAAGTCTTATGTGGATAGCCTCCTTAACTCTACGAGAGTACTAGTGAGGGTCTTGGTCAATGAACTTAACTTTGTGAAAGGTTTGAACCCAGGAGTCATTTCAAAAGTAGGTTGAGTTTGATCATCCGGGTGACCGTAGTCCTGAATAGGAGTGTTGTTGTTGACAGTGACTGACGTTTTGCAACCTGTGCGGTAGTCATCTTCAGAGTCAAAGTGAATTGTATCATGCCAGTTGATGGTATTATACTCTAGTTATTGATCTGATTGGTCAATTACGTCACAATGTAACTTTGTCCCTGAGCTGATAATGCCTGGTCTTATTAGCATGTTCAGAGATCGCCAAAGTTTGAGTTTGTGAAAGCCGTATATCCCTATTGTGCTCCTTAATCTGTTCATGCATGCACATTCCTGTTACGCCAGTGTACACTTTGCTGCATTCACAAGGAATCTTAGTGTTGTATTGGATTTGAAAACAGATCGTACGCCATGCTGTTGTAGGCAACTACGAAGAACTGCTGCAGATTTACAGTGACTCAACCCAGTTATTTTGTGAGGGTACCATCCCACTTTGAAGCACGCTGGTATCCCAACCTTTAATTTGATCGTAAGTCTAGCATATAGCATGCATAACATATAGATCAATCTACAATACAGCATAAATTTTTTGCGACCGGAGTAAATGTCACGTGGTTAGTACCACGCCCCTTTGGGTCACAGTCGAAATTCTGCTGTTGCTGGCATTTTTTCATGAAAATCTCTCAGCTACATATAGTGCACATTAGTGCCTTGCGTTGAACAGAGTTTCACCAAAATCACAAAGACCCAACACGAGAAATTAACCGGTTTCCAAATTTAGGTCATAATTAATTTTATGTAAAAATGAAAAGCAAACTTTACACTATTATGCATTCCTGTTCAGCACGCGTGCAACGACCGTGCTTGGCTGACTTCCGAATGCTTACCGAGATATGATAATTTTGATACGGGGGTGAGATAGGCGACTGCACGATATGTAGAAGGTTTAACTCACAATTTTTAATCAATTCTCGTGCCGTGCTTCTTGTGCCTTTGCAAAAAAAGCAAGCAATGCTACACACTAAATCTACTTACTATTAAATAACATTTTTACATACTATTAGGTTTATGCAACACTCAGCTGGCTGCAGACGTTACGTGACAGGAAGCCCTTTTATTTTCTCCCACAAACTGATCCCGTTAAGTAAACCCTAACAGCTCTCGATCTACAAATCGATCTCGACCTATCGCGCTCGAGACCGCGCGTTTAAATGGACCGAGCTCGGTTTACGTTAATCGTAGCTAATCGGGCTCGGTGACCTAGAATGCTTCTAGTTTTCCGTGGGGCAGAATTAGAAGTCCTGGACTACTGTTATGAGTCTTTAAATTTTCATAGAAACTACCCGAATGTGGCCAAACCTTTCATTATTTGTCATAGAGTTTGTTTCGCTAGAAAGCCCTGATATAAAACAGTAGTATACAAAACTCGGATCTTGGGGTAGTGGATCTTACTGCACTTTCTAAAATGAGTATTGCCTGGCGATTATACAAGCACTGAAGGTAAGAAACCGCTTTCAGCGTTGTTAAACCTGTTTTTTTTTTTCACAACTTCGAAGTCGTGGCAGTATATGAAAACGAAACGATACGGAAAGTCACTGCTGGTGTCTTTGCCTTTAGCTCGCCTTGAGCATGGAAAAAACGGGGTCTAAGGCTTTTATAGTCTAATGATGCAGCCTTCTTATACTATGGAATTAAAGTCTTTATTACATGCAAGTTTCATTAACGTTGACTTCTTAATTTTTCTCAAAAAGCGATCGACCGTGTTACATAGCGGAAGTAGCAAACTGTTACTGTACACTTATTGTAATCGAAAATAATTACATGAAATTACTGTCTATATTTCTACTAGGCTATATGTTATAGTCCACTAGCAGCGAAAAGCGCTGTCTATTTGGCGCCAAAAAAGGATTAAAGTTTACCTTTAACTAGCTAAAACTTTTTATTTTCGATATTTTTGACCAACTAGTTGGATCTCCGGGGGGTACTTGATATATCCTTGGGTGGGGAGGTGCTGCCCGGCCCCTCATACCCGGACCCTGTTTCAGACAAAAATCGAAAGGAAGACGGTATGCGAAGCTTTTTACGTAATTCCAACAGTACCTTATTAGACATCTCCTAGGAGAATCTTTTACCTGTAAATAGTTATGTTTCATTGAAATCTTAGACTGATTTACGACCGTCTTACCAAGCTCTGTTGTGCGACAACGGGAAAAAAGGGTTCAGTTTGATAATGTATTTATCGATCTGTTGATTCATTAACAGGAGCTGCCGGAAAAGAAAAAAAAAAAAGAAAAAACAAGAAGAAGAAGAAGAAAAACAAAAAGAAAAAAAAAGATTAAAACCATGCACCCCAGTTGGAATCTTTTAGGATCGCATGATACGTTTGGCTCATAGGGGCGGATCCAGGAGGTTGATTGGGGGCTAGAAACTCACTTTTATAACAGCCCTGTACAAAGAATATAAACCCCAAGACACTGCAAAGACGTCCAGCTTCACAGTGACAGTAAGAGACCAAGCAACTGAATTTACAACCAAGACAGAAAACCATAGATAATGTGCACTAAATTTTTGCGTATGCATTTCGTCCTTCTAAAATTGGAATGGTTTGGGGCAACTGCGAGAGAATTTAAACTTACGCCCCCAAAGAAAAAGTCCTAAATCTGTTCCTGAGACCTTCGTAGGCATTACTCCCGTTGTATACTTCTTTAATTTTCCCAATTTTTCATGCAAATGCAGATTTACTGACTTACACATAGCTTTTTGTCATTTTTCATTTAAAAATAGTTCATTGTAAAAATGATTCAGTTAGCTGTTCCATTTTACTTCCTTCGAGGAGATGTTGAAGATCCTTCTATTTTACGTGACATTTTCCTCGGTAATTTTCCCCGATTTTCATCACATAGATCGTTAAAAATCTTGAAGAAATATATCGCGAGGTTTTTAAAAGGATATGTAAACCAAACAGCGATGCGATAAATTACGTCGCTTGTGAGTCTTTTACCGCGACCACGCAAGAGAGAATTTATGAGAACTGCTAAAATTGGGCTTGATCTCAGTTTAACTTGTGACCGACTTGAGTGATTTTCTTCTCCAACTTACCCGTTCAATTCAGGTAAATTCTTTGGTGGAGAAATGAATATGTAGATAGACTGATGACTCAAAACCATGACAATAGGAAAAGCAGATATCTCAGGTCAATTTATGGCAGAAAAAATGAATGTATAAATAGACTGAATGTTATTGAACTGTCCTCAGTTGTTGGGTAGCGCTACCGACCGGATAAATAGCTAATCAGTGAAAACCGATTGCACCGCCTCCATCCGTCCCGATGGGTCATGCTTTAACCGGTGGATAGCACTATCCACCTTTTGAACGACTGGAGCCTGCTCTTTATTAACAGCACTAAGACGCTGATGTTATTATGATCTTGTATTAGTATAGTTTGTCTCACATCAACTTTGTCTCAAACCGATGACAACATACGAAACCTAGACAGTAATTTTATGTAATTATTTTCGATTACAATAAGTGTACAATAACAGTTTGCTACTTCCGCTATGTAACACGGTCGATCGCTTTTTGAGAAAAATTAAAAAGTCAACGTTAATGAAACTCATGTAGTAAAGACTTTAATTCCATAGTATAAGAAGACTGCATCATTAGACTATAAAAGCCTTAGACCCAGTTTTTTCTATGCTTGGGGCGGGCTATAAAGGCGAAGACACCAGCAGTGACTGTCCGCATAGAAGTTTCCGTATCGTTTCGTTTTCATATACTGCCACGACTTCGAAGTTGTGAAAAAAAAAAAACAAAACAGGTTTAACAACGCTGAAAGCGGTTTCTTACCTTCAGTGCTTGTATAATCGTCAGGCAATACTCATTTTAGAAAGTGCAGTAAGATCCACTACCCCAAGATCCGAGTTTTGTATAATACCGTTTTATATCAGGGCTTTCTAGCGAAACAAACTCTATGACAAATAATGAAAGGTTTGGCCACATTCGGGTAGTTTCTATGAAAATTTAAAGACTCATAACAGTAGTCCAGGACTTCTAATTCTGCCCCACGGAAAACTAGAAGCATTCTAGGTCACCGAGCCCGATTAGCTACGATTAACGTAAACCGAGCTCGGTCCATTTAAACGCGCGGTCTCGAGCGCGATAGGTCGAGATCGATTTGTAGATCGAGAGCTGTTAGGGTTTACTTACGATCTCGATACTCGTGGTAGTAACGCTTATCGAGCTCGATAACATTCTACTTGTCCCCCCGGAAAAGTGGGAGTCCTTTATTCACCGTCCTCGACGAATCAAGCTCGGTATCGACATATCGAGTACGGTTTCCCGAGGTCGATTTGTCCATCGAGGCCGGTTTACATATCGAGCTCGATAAACCTGTATCGAGCTCGGTTGCCCACATAACTAAACTGATCCAAATTATCATATCTCAGTGAGCATTCGGAAGTCAGCCAAGCGTAGTCGTTGCACGCATGCTTAACGAGTGCTGTATCATGACAGACAAGAAACAATAGAAAAGTCCCAAAGCACAAACTCAGCCAAAGCACTAAAAATCTTCAGTGTTTACTCAAGTTTGGTCCTATAGAAGATAATGTCACAGTTTTTCAATGACTATGAAATTCAGCATCTGGATAGTTAGTTAATCAATTGTGGCCCTGAAAAAATTTGAAGGAAATAAAACTACGGATTTTTAAGAAAATGCTTTTTTCGTGAGAAGGACTCTTAAACACTGAAAAAGGTCAGCAAATATCTAAAACTAGCTCTCCAGCCCTCTGTAAGAGTAAGTTCATTCACTGGATGACCCTATCATAAGCAGCATCTTCAAGCAAGTCTGTTCACCCTAATTGAAGAACTGGTAAAGAATTACGAGAATTTATTAGATTTGAAAGTGTATGAAATTTGTACAGGAAAAGCTGTCAGATATGGAATTTATAAATGGCATCCACTCGGTTCGTGGATGCATTAAAGCTTAAAACAAAAAAAGGCAAGAGAAATTTGGTTATGGAATTAAAATGACCAAAAATACAGCCGTAAGTACTCACCTTAACGTACTTTTTTTTCTTCCATTCGGCATATCATTGAGCTTCTGCTTCTGTATAAACGGAGACTGACTTCACTTGCGAACTCGAGGCGATGAACGAAACAGTTTTTTTACTCTCACCTCAGTTTAGATCTCATGCTTGTCCCTCACATATTTTTCATTAATTTAACCAGTCAAACAAAAAGAACATTCACAAAGACAATCTAGATCGGTCGTGGCTAGATGGAATCCCTCAGAAGGAGGTGATCGAGGAGGACTAGAAACGAGAGTTGCTTCGGTAATCTTCGGCTCGTGAGACAAGATGGCGCATCGCGCGATCAACTTTCGTGGTCGGACTAGCAGAATGTAACGAATAAAGAACTTCGAACGGTATGAGAAATGTGTATGAGATTGTTTCAAACTCCTCTGTTCATCAAAAATGAAGAAGCTATCGATAATAAGAGCATTAAAGGGAGCAAACACCTCAGAATTGCTATGGAATCCCTCAGAAGGAGGTTGGCATCCCTCAGAAGGAGGTGTTAAGTAAATGGAATCCCTCAGAAGGAGTGTGGCATCCCTCAGAAGGAGGTACAGTTTATTTATGTATAAGCTTTATAGAATTCTTCAAAAAGAGTTTGCTTTCTCTCAGAAAGAGGTACACTTTATTATGTATAACTTGTAAATAAAATCCCTCAAAAGGATTTTGGCATCCCTTAGAAAGAGTTTATTATGTATAACTTGATAATGGAATCCCCCATATTTTACTAGTCAGGGGAAAGCCCGTGCACCCACATACCCCAGTAATCACTGGGTATTATACCAGGCCTGCCTTCTAAAGGAAGCAAATTCATTGCTATGCAGAGAAGTCTTGAACATGAAACATGCTGCCCATTTCTCACACAGCCAAAATTGTAAAGTAATTAACCTTGAGTTACAGATTTGGCACTCCAAACTTCTCCAATCGATTATCAGGGATTTCAATAAACATTGAAGTAGCCAGCAGTTTGGGTAGAGTAACCAACTGTACCAACAAGGGGCCGTTCGCCCCCTTTTCTAGAGGGGGGGGGGGGGGGGGGGGAGGAGGTCTAAGCAGGTTCCGCCTCCGAAAATTTTGAAATTTTGAAACCCTAAAAATGCGATTTTCAGTGTAGACTAAATTTGAGAACAAAAGAGCATGTTTTTCATTCAAGAAAATGTAGCTTTCAATTTTCAGTCACACGATCAATTCCTACAAGCAGCGAATAACTGATGAAAACTAAATTATGTACTTTTGTACATAAACAAATTCTGCGTAAACCTATAAGACTGAATTATAGCATTCACATGACTAAAGAATAACATAAACCAGTGGGCCTTTCGGAAAACAAATCATAATTACGTTTTAATTCAGACTTTATGATATATTTTTTGTTTATAACGTCATTCAAACTAGTTGCTTCTTCTTTCTTTAAAAAAGTAGCCGACCTCTATGAGCAAGGTAGCCGATGTGTTTCGTTGGCCGTCGGTGCTTATTGAAACCCCTGGATTATGTTTTCATGAGCCCTCCAGCTTATATGCCCTCTGACAACAATGTTCCAATAATTATTTCCTGTCAGAAGCAAGATTATGGGCTTCAGATCCTGTACCATGCTTTATTCAAGATTGCATCGAAGGGGAATCCCTGTGTAAACCTGCTAATGGTCACCACCGGCTGAGACTTGTTTCCAGCAGTGTTCAATTTAGAAATTAGTCAAAGTGGGTCATATGTCCCACGTGGCATTTTAAATTGGGTCATTTCAAGAATGGTCTGGGTCAAACTATGATATTGAAACTTTGAACGACTTCACCTTTCTTATCCAGCATGCTTTTCATGTTCAACTGCTATTCTGTTTTGCATAAGAAAATGAACTTAGCTTTTGTTGTTGTTTCATAATAAATAAAGAAAAAGAACAAGTTCAACGAACGAAGCTTGAACATATACAGAGTGTGGAAATGTACACTCCAGTCTCTCTCTGTACAGCGTGATAGGCCTGACCCAAAAGCTACTCATAAGCATGAGTCTCAAATGACAGTCTTTTTGCGTGCTTATTTCAGGCTAGTAAGCACACCTTTTTTATTTTGAACATTGACTGCTGCTTTGGAAGTACTTGTATATATGAGGTAACCTTTGTTGCATCAGTATCACTCCATGATAATTTGATTTTGCATCAGAATGGAACACTCCGTGTAAATGATGCAAAAATGCAGCCTAGATTGAACACTGGTCCAGTACTGTCAAAAACTCCTCATACTGTGGCAAAAGTGACAGTCTAAAATGCTGAAATTTCCCACCTATGCCCTGCATTCCCTGGGTATGAGTCTGAGGGGCTTTCCACTCAGACTTAAGTGCATGAGGATTTTTGCATCCCCCACTTAATTATAGCTTCAACCCCGGACAAAACCTGTTGAGACAAATCGCGAAAATGCCTATTTTTTTCCTGCCATCCTGGCAAAAACTGAAACCTCCATCAAATGAGTTTTCCCCCTCCCCTTATTCAAAGTTGTTTTGGATAGCACGGCAATTATACAAGTTGGATTTTAGACCAAGACAACTTTGAATAGCGGGTGGGGAGGGGGCTTACTTTTTCTGTTTAGAGGAGACGGGAGTAGGGGGCAAAAGTTAGAAAATAGATGGAATTGTCTCAACAGTTTTGTCCAGGGTTGTCGCTAGAAATGTCTCCCATAATTTTTACATATCATGAAAGTGACCCCCCCACTCTATTATCTTAGACATAGAACAGCAAACATGGATTAGCGAAATACACAATGATGAACGAAAGACTAAAAACTTTTAGGAAATTTAAACTTACCGGTACCCACGACTACAAAAATTACCTCACAAATGTAAGAAACATCAATCATAGAGTAGCAACCACAAAACTAAGATTAAGCAACCACAAACTTAGTAGCAATTGAAACTGGACGATACGTTAAACCCTATCAACCACCAGACCAAAGAATCTGTCCATTACGTAAAACTGGATTAGAAGACGAGGAGCATAATGTTTGATGAATTACATAGCCTATAGGGATCCTAGGAGAGAACTGTTCAATATGCTAAAAAAGGAAACTAATCTTATTCTTGACTCTTTGACTCCAAGCTCTACCTTTGCATCGTTGATAAGTATGAAGCAAGGAGAGAAAACCCAAAAAAGTGTGGCTAAATATGTATATGATTGCTTCCGTGAAAGAGATAGCCGTGTTAAATATAACCTTGTTTAATAGTCGTATAAATTTTGCAAATATACACCTCTGTAATTATTGCACGAAAATCTTTGTTATCGTTGTAAACACGTGTGTCTATTAGGCGCTCTGTTGATAATAAAGCACTTATCTATCTATCTAGGAATAATTTATTATAGTGTAAAATCAAACTTCACCACATACTTTATCCACAGTCATATTGTTGTTTACTATTCACACCTGTTACATTCAATTACTACTTACTTTGTACTACTTTCATAAGATTTATTACACTGCCCCCCCCCCCCCCCCCCCGCAGGTAATGATCGCTTATCCGAAAATGACCCCCCTCTAAGGGATGTCAAACTCCTTTTGAGGGATTCCATTTACAAGTTAATACATAAAGTTCTACCTCCTTTTGAGAGATGCCAAACTCCTTTTGAGGGATTACATTGTTTTACATGTTAGTCATAAATAAAGTGTACCTCCCTCTAAGAGATGCCAAACTCCTTTTGAGGGATTCCATTTTCAAGTTAATCATAAACAAGGTGTACCTTCTTCTGAGGGATGCCACACTTCTTTTGAGGGTTTCCTGATTTACAAGTTGTACATAAATAAAGTGTAGCTCCCCTTGGGAGATGCCAAACTCCTTTTGAGGGATTCCATTTACAAGTTATACTTAAATAAAGTGTACCTCCTTCTGAGGGATGCCAAACTCGTTTTGAGGGCTTACATTATTTTACATGTTAGTCATAAATAAATAGAGCGTAGCTCCCTTTGAGAGATGCCAATCTCGGTTTGAGGGATTCCATTTACAAGTTATGAATAAATACAGTGTACCTCTTTCTAAAAGATGCCAAACTTGTTTTGAGGGATTCTACTTATTTACAAGTTACAGGGTTTGTATAGGTCATGGAAAACCTGGAAAGTCATGAAATATAAGAATTTATAAGAATTTCATTTTCCAGGCCTGGAAAGTCAGAGAATGTAACAGGAGGTCCTTGTAAGCGAAGTCATGGCAAATTAAAGTTTTGTTTGGTAGATTAGTTACTGCAGATAACAAATCAAGGACAATGTAAAGATAGAGAGGAGTAATAATATTAAACAGCACAAACAGCATGCATTTTGCTGGACATGGGATTTTGTCTGTTGAATTGTTTAAGGTCAAAAAATACCTCCAAACAAGAAAAATTTTGAAAATTTTTGGAAGTGACTACAAAACCAGAGATCTTGGAAAACTTGAAAAGGTCAGTTATGGAAGGTCATGGAATTTGGAGAGCTGAAAAGAGTTCGAACCCTGAGTTATACATAAATACAGTGTACCTCCTTCTGAGGGATACCAAACTCCTTTTGAGGGATTCCATTATTACAAGTTAAAAATTAACACCTCCTTCTGGGGGATGCCAACCTCCTTTTGAGGGATTCCATAGCAATTCTGAGGTTTTTGCTTCCTTATACTCTGATTATTGATAGATTCTTCATTTTTAAGGAGCAGGGGAAATTTAAACAATGTCATATACATTTCCCTTGCCATTCAAAGTTCTTTATCCGTACATTCTGCTAGTCCGACCACGAAAGTTGATCGTGCCATCTTGTCTCATGAGCCGAAGGTTACCGAAGCAACTGTCGTTTCTAGTCCTCCCCGATCACCTCCTTCTGAGGGATTCCATCTGGGTCGGTCGTGGCTAGATGGAATCCCTCAGAAGGAGGTGATCGAGGAGGACTAGAAACGAGAGTTGCTTCAGTAATCTTCGGCTCGTGAGACAAGATGGCGCATCTCGCAAACAACTTTCGTGGGCGGACTAGCAGAATGTACAAATAAAGTACTTCGAACGGCATGGGAAATGTATGTGAGATTGTTTCAAACTCCTCTGTTACTCAAAAATGAGAAGTCTATCAATAATCAGAGTAAAAGGGAGCAAAAACCTCAGAATTGCTATGGAATCCCTCAAAAGGAGGTTGGCATCCCCCAGAAGGAGGCGTTAATTTTTAACTTGTAATAATGGAATACCTTAAAAGGAGTTTGGCATCCCTCAGAAGGAGGTACACCTTGTTTATGATTAACTTAAAAATGGAATCCCTCAAAACGAGTTTGGCATCTCTTAGAGGGAGGTACACTTTATTGATGACTAACATGTAAAATAATGTAATCCCTCAAAACAAGTTTGGCATCCCTCAGAAGGAGGTACACTTTATTTATGTATAACTTGTAAATCAGGAAACCCTCAAAAGGAGTTTGACATCCCTCAGAAGGAGGTACACTGTATTTATGTATAACTTGTAATGGAATCCCTCATGAGGAGTTTGGCATCCCTCAAAGGGAGCTATGCCTTATGTATGTGTAACTTGTAAATCAGGAAACCCTTAAAAGGAGTTTGACATCCCTCAGAAGGAGGTACACTTTATTTTTGACTAACATGTAAAAATAATAATGTAATCCCTCAAAAGGGGTTTGGCATCCCTCAGAAGGAGGTAGAACTTTATTTATGTATTAACTTGTAAATGGAATCCCTCAAAAGGAGTTTGACATCCCTTAGAGGAAGGTGTTTCTGTTTAAAATTATTGTAAATGGAGTCCCCCTGAAGGAGCACAGCCTTGTATTGTCTTTAAGCAATAGAAAACGTTTTCCATGTTTGCATAGCCTGATAAAAACACAAGAGGGGTTGGGAGAATTCGAGACAGTTATGCAAACCCGAGATGAAGTCTACAAATGTACTTACCGTAAATCCTCTATTAAGCACCCCCCCCCCCCCCCTTTTTCAGGGGAGGAAAGTTAATAAGTCACTGATCTCTATTAAGCCCCCCTCCCTCCTCCCCCTCCATTCTTCACAAACAATTAACATGGACTGACCAGTTGTGGTTTATTCAGGTTGGAAATTCATATTGTTTTGGTCTTTGGTTGCATGACCTCCAACTTCATGTGCTTAACTTTTCCAACTTTACACTCTAGTTCTCTGCGGAGAATTGTTACCATTTTCTTATTCTTAGAAAAAGCAGTATAATGCCTGGGAACCACAAGTCTGTCCTCGAAAAACCTTGCTCCCATTGATGCGTTTCGCTAAATTAAATAAGCCCCCCCCCCCCCCCCCCCTTCAAAAGTGCTTGAAAAAAATAAGCCATAGAGGATTTAGGGCACACGCAGCAGCATCATCATCATCATCAATCTTTATTTATACACGAAATCATATCATATATTTTACATGGTCTTCCTAGGAATCGTGTTTAAAATTAGACTGAAATACTCTAAGGAACTATTTGACTATAAAGTTAATAAAAATACAAAAAACTTACATTATTAATAATAAGAGTTATAATGAGTCATGGTGTATTAAAATAATCTTTCCCATGAACTGAGGTTTTAAAAACATTTAAACTAGGCAGCTTTCTAATCTCTGAGGGAATCTTGTTCCACAGAACAGATCCTTTGTAGTGTAGGGTCCCTTTTGCAGACTCAGTTCTGGGTCTGGGGACATAATAATTTAACTCAGAATTTCTAAGACTGTGTGAATGTACATTTGAGGTGTTGGTAAAGATCTGCCTCAGATACGATGGGGAAAGATTATTATGGATTTTATACAATGTCACAGCCAACTGTTTAAGTCTTACATATTCTAGCCTTTCCCAGCCAAGCTCATCCAACAAAACACTTGAGTGAACCTCATAGTTAGAAAAGGTGAGAATTCTAGCAGCCCTATTCTCCATCTTTTGAAGTTTGTCTGCTAGTCCCTTATTGATATTACCCCATACAGCAATACAGTAATTAAAATATGGCATTACCAATGCTTTGTACATATTCACTCTAGTATCAAAACCACGCAGACAATAAACAGTGGAAATAGAAATTATGATTCACTTCAGTTCGGTGGAAATAGACATTAATTTTTTACTTGTATTTTCCTTGCTTGGGAGCTGGTTGTTTATTACTTGGGGGAAGGGGGCATTTGATGTTAAACTATAATATTCCTAGAGTCTACAGCAATAAGGTGGGGGGGGGGGGGGGGGTACTTGTACAATATGTACAAATTATGGGAGACATTTCCAACAAACTTTGATTAAGTGGGGGATGCAAAAATCCTCATGCATTTAAGTCTGAGTGGAAAGCCCCTCACACTCATACCCAGGGAATGCAGGGCATAAGTGGGAAATTTCAGCGTTTTAGACTGTCACTTTTGCCACAGTATGGGGGGTTTTTGATGTCCATTACTGGACCAGTGTTTAATGTAAGCTGCATTTTTGCACCATTGACATGGAATATTCCATTCTGATGCAAAATCAAATTATCATGGAGTGATACTGATGCAACAAAGGTTACCTCATATATACAAGTACTTCCAAAGCAGCAGTCAATATTAAAAATAAAAAAGGTGTGCTTACTAGCCTGAAATAAGCACGCACAAAGATGGGCTGGATAAGAAAGGTGAAGTTGTTCAAAGTTTCAATATCATAGTTTGCCCCTGACCATTCTTGAAATGACCCAATTTAAAATGCCAAGTGCGACATATGACCCACTTTGACTAATTTCTAGATTGAACTCTGCTGGAAACAAGTCTCAGCCAGTGGTGACCATTAGCAGGCTAATTACACAGGGATTCACCTTTGATGCAATCTTGAATAAAGCATGGTACAGGATCTGAAGCACCTAATCTTGCTTCTGACAGGAAATAATAATATTGGAACATTGTTCTCTGTGGGCATATAAGCTGGAGGGCTCATGTAAACATAATCAATTGGAGATGTTTGGAATGGCTCTGTGAGAAATGGGCAGCGTTGTTGAGTTGATGTTCGAGACTGCTCTGCATAGCAATGAATTTGCTTCCTTTAGAAGGCAGGCCTGGTCTAATACCCAGTGATTACCGGGGTACAGGGGTGCACCGGCTTTCCCCTGACTAGTAAAATATGGGGGATTCCATTAACAAGTTATCACATAATAAACTCCTTCTAAGGGATGCCAAAATTCTTTTGAGGGATTTTATTTTAATACAAGTTATACATAAATAAAGTGTACCTCCTTCTGAGAGAGGCCAAACTCCTCATGAGGGATCCCATTTACAAGTTATACATAAATAAATAGAGTGTACCTCTTTCTGAAGGATATGATGCCAAACTCCTTTTGAGGGATTCTATTAACAAGTTATACATAAATAAAGTGTACCTCCTTCTGAGAGAGGCCAAACTCCTCATGAGGGATTCCATTACAGTTATCCATAAATACAGTGTACCTCCTTCTGAGGGATGCCAAACTCCTTCTGAGGGATTCCATTTACAAGTTAAAAATTAACACCTCCTTCTGAGGGATGCCAACCTCCTTCTGAGGGATTCCATAGCAATTCAGAGGTGTTTGCTCCCTTTAATGCTCTTGTTGTCGATAGATTCTTCATTTTTGAGTAACAGAGGAGTTTGAAACAATCTCATATACATTTCCCATGCCGTTCGAAGTTCTTTATTTGTACATTCTGCTAGTCCGACCACGAAAGTTGATCGCGAGATGCGCCATCTTGTCTCACGAGCCGAAGATTACCGAAGTAGCTCTCGTTCTAGTCCTCCTCGATCACCTCCTTCTGAGGGATTCCATCTAGCCACGACCATCTAGATCGATCCGAACGTCCAGAAACCAAGATGGCCGCACTCGGACGGGACGGTGAAAGACTGGGTCCTAGCACCCGTGTTTTAGCGGTTTTGGCGCGAATTTCTGAACGCGGCTGCCAAACTCTCTTCATTCGTTCAATCACAACAAAGACAGAGATGACGTTTATCCATAAGCTGAAAGAACAAGATTTAAGAATTTGTTCATGCTTAGCGTGCGTATATCGAGTTATGGATGCACGCGGGAAGTTTGGAGAGCACGAAAGATGCGTAAGAGTTGCACGAGGCGATAGCCGAGTGCAACTCTAGCTTCTTGAGTGCTCTCCAAACTTACCAAGTGCATCCATAACTCGATATACGCACAGCTAAAAGCATGAGCAAATTCTTTTATAACATAGCTGACAAAAATGCTTGCTCTTTGATTAACTGTAAAATTCTTGTAACGCGCGCCACAGAAAAACAAACGCTCCTACTGGCTGGTTACAAACACGCCACAATCGCCTAGTTTGAAAGAAAATTCTTTCTGTAAAACTGAGAACGAAAATTTGCTTATTTATTCGTTAACGATCAATTGAAACTAAGTAGAAACAAAGACAAAAGTGTCTTAAAGTCCACCTAAAGTTAAAATACTCGCATGTTCGTAACACGTCGTGGAGCATGGTTTAGATCCGGCGCTGAGAGGATGTTTATGTTTTGCTCGGCGAAATCCAGAAAACTTGTATTTTTGGCGAAGACGACTGTCATTCTACTTTACATTCATTTACGACAATGGCTGGTCATTACGGCTACTTGAGAAGACCTGCCAGCAGTTGTTTTTATGAGCAAAAAACTTACTATGTCTTCTTGTGTAATTTGTCTTGTTATTGCAAGAGAAATTTTCCTGATTTGGTCGGAATGTTCGGCGATAACAAAAGTGCATAACAAATTTAAAAACAATAAAAACGTAAATTTTACCTTTAATTGTTGTTAATGACCAATTGCTGTCTTTTCTGTTCCCGTGCAGTGAATGTCTCTCGGCCAAAATTTGCTGCAGATGGTCTTCCGACAAATTTGCGAAACGCACATTTTGCGAGTTTTTTTTAATTCGGCTTTATTTTTGCAGCCGCTCTTGGATCAGGACGTAAAAGGACAATGCCGATTGAAAAATTAGGCAGTTCTTCGCTGGTTTCTTCCATATTTTAAAGAGAAGGACAACTGCACTGCAGCTTAAAGACGACAACTTTGCAGCCAGGTTAAAAAACAAATGCTTACGTCATCTATGAACAAATTCTTTATTTACGCACGCCCGTGCGTAAATAAAGATTTTGTTCATAGCGGCTCAACAGGACTTATATAGGGCAAGCACGCGCGCTATGTTATAATTTTATTTTTCCCTAGATCGATTTGTAATCCCAGCCTTTTCAATTTTAAAAAATCAAAGACTGGCTGAAAAGGTAAGTGCTGTCCTTCCTGTAATTTTGATAAATGGGGTTCTCTTTATATTTTTGGACCCTTTCGTAGAAACATGTCGATACTGGTGAAGTTTTATAGTTAGAAAGGAACTACATTCTAGCTTCTACTCCTGATCTACTTCTTCGTATTTTTTTACTATAAGCAGGTGGTACGTTCATGTAAAGTTGAGCTGTTAGGCTATTAATTTTTTTTAAACAACAACTATGCAGCAACGTTCTTGTAATGAACACTTTCAGTTTATATAATGGTCCATACAGGATTGATAAAAAAAAACCTTTTCATGTATTTACTGTACATGTCCTACATGTTGTTTGGAGTATCTGATCTGGATTCCATGCGGTGGATTCTGGATTCTCGGTACTGGATTTCAGTCCTTGGGGCGCTGTATTTTGGGGATTCTAATTATAAGGCCAAGGATTCCGGATTCCCTTACATGGGGCGTGTTTTTAATAACCCAGTGATTTTATAAAATAATTCATTGTTTTGGATGCACGCCCACATGGTATTAAAACTTAATCCTTAAACACCCTTTTATCTAATAGTAACAGTACAGTATTTCTTACAGTTAAGGACTTGTCTTTTGTTTTAGCTTAATTGTAACAAGCACCTCTCATCTGCAGTTTATTTCAGATTTTTATTTCAAATTGTTGCGAAACTAAATAGCCACTTTTTGTCACCTACCTGACTATGAAAACTAGCTTAACTAATGAAGTTAAATACTATTTTTATGAACAGCTATAAAGACTTCTGTAAAAATGCCTGTGCCTTGATGGCCAAGCTGAAACAAGTACTCAGTATATAGCATTCAAGCATATCATGCCAGTTCATCTGACAAAAAGTTTGTTTGAAGACTACCGATGTGAGTATCTCTACATTTTTTTAAGTTAAGAAGACCACCATCAATCACGACCCAATTTATTTTGTCAAGTTTTATATGAGATATTAGCTAATAAAATAATGAGACGTATTTACAATGTATTTAGCTAATAAAATAACAAGATGTATTTACCTGTGTTCCTGTTTCTTTATGAGTAGTTTTGAAAGGGATTTGAATCCGATCAGAGACGGCAAACATTGCTAGCTTTTGTTGGTATCAAATGGTGTAGTTGTTTGTCTGGTGCTTCGTAAATAGGAGGCAACAGTTATGTATCAAGTTTCTAATACTGTTTACTATTAACTCTCCATGGTAAAGAGGAGAAGAGAGAAAAGACACAATAATTATTAAGGGATGAAACCTGAATAAGAGTAATTTTATTTTGAGGCATAATTCCCTTGTTACTAAACAAAATTGGCTAGTATATCCCACTGTCACCTTGATTGATTAAAGGTTAAATTATCTGGTGTTGATTGTATTGTCTGTTTTGACACCCATTTTTCTGGTTAGAATTGTGTTTGTTTTTAGAGGCTACTTTTTGTCCGATCTGTGACTACACTTGACTTGACCAGAAGCAAATTTGTCGTATTAAAGATGTGCTTTATCAGGATGGTTCTATTGTTCTCGTGACAGTCACTTTTGTTTTGATTTGACACCTTGATGTGTGTCAGAAGTAGAAAAACTAGCCTTTCTGAGTATCAGGCCTTCCTAAAAAACGGACCATACTGCATGGAATGCACAAGATACATTTTAGCACTTGTGTAGTATTAATTCTAATGTTTAAACCATTATTTGTCACTGATGAAAAGAAAAAATGTCCAATAATATTGTGACAATTTAAGGATCACTTGGTAAAAATCTTTTGGTAAAAATGTGCTATGATCGTAATAATAATTTCTGTTCTAGCTCTTATATCTGGACAGCATTTGAGGAAAATACCTGGAAAAAAATGTAATTTGACTCGCATGTAATTTTAAAACAATTAACATTTCAATTACCACAAACAGGAGATTGATTCATGTCAAGTGTCCCTGAGATTGCAGTCAAAGGCTGACGGTTGCCAGATTAAGTTTCCACGTGCATTTCCATGTGTGAGACTGGTCAAGTCAACTAGAGTCACATATATATCGTACAAATACCGCTACTGTCGAGTTTCATCCCTTGTCTTTAAGACTTTTCTCTTCTCATGGTCGTTAAATTGAAACCCCAGATAAGCAAACATTTGATATGGGCAATGTTAATGGTTAACTTTCTCAGGTCCTGATCGAATTCAAATCCCTTCTAATTTAAAACGACTTACATATATAAAGACACAGGAACACAGGTAAATACATCTTATTTTATTAGCTAATACAGCTTAAATGCATATGCTCAGGTTCCCTGTGACTTGGGGACAAAAATCAGACTTCAACATTGAGGGGGCGGGGGAGATCTCTGGCAACATACAGCTACCAGGTAAACTCCTCCCATTTCAGAGGGTTTTTCACAGGTTCTGACCCTGTGAAAAATGCCCTGTTCACAGGTTTTGAGATTTTCAACCCCATGCAAAACACTGTGAAAGTTCAGAGGTTTTTCACAGGGTCTTTCACAGGTTTTTTCACAGGTTAAAAACTCACATGGTTTTTCACAGGGTTTTGCATAGGTTCTGACCCTGTGAAAACTGCCCTTTTCACAGGTTTTGACATTTTCTACCCTGTGAAAAACACTGTGAAAGTTCACAGGTTTTTCACAGGGTCTTTCACAGGTTTTTTCACAGGGTAAAAATTCACAGGGTTTTTCACAGGGTTTTGCATGGGTTTTGACCCTGTGAAAACTGCCCTTTTCACAGGTTTTGACATTTTCTACCCTGTGAAAAACACTGTGAAAGTTCACAGGTTTTTCACAGGATCTTTCACAGGGTTTTGCATGGCGTCGTTTTGACCCTGTGAAAACTGCCCTATTCACAGGGTCTCAACACTTTCACACCCTGTGAAAAAGGTGTGAAAAACATGTGAAAAAACATGTGAAATTGAACAGTTCACATGTTTTTTCACAGGGTATTTCACAGGTTTTTCACAGCATTTTCACAGGTTTTCATCCAATAGTACTTGACAGATTCTTTCTTTTTTAACACACTTGTAATACATTTTAATTACAGATGTTTTTTGAACATATTGTATTGTTCCAGAGTTTCCAAAGTAAAACATGTATTCAAATTGTTTACTTTATTTTCAAATTTAAGACTGACTTACTAGCATATAGTAAATAATGGAAAACTAGTAACATGTAAATTCAAGAGGATTAATTATTACTATTTGACATATTTAATATGTTCATCTACCTGTTAAGTCAGACCCAATGTCATCCATGATGCTCCTGTAGGTTTCCCTGGTCATTGTTACACCTGCTCTGTTAAGCCTCTTCATTGTCTGCAGAATATTAAAATACAAATTTGTCTTTAGAAAGATTCACTACAGATAAAATTTAACCAATCAAAAATAAAGTATAATGCTCCTTAAAGCCCCAGTATGGCTGCAATAATGCACATGAAAGCAGAGTTAATTGCACTACATTAATTAAATACCCTTTCAGTAGCATGTCCAGTACTGAGCAATATACTGTTCATCTTCTGTATCAAGCTTAGTTCTTTCCACCGGGTAAACATTAGTATGCCATATGCAATACAAAGTGGGGCAATCTGCTTTGCACTGTCTTCATGAGCTGACATTTGGAATTGCTACAGCAGCTAGGACATCCAGTACATCAGGCTAGGGATACGCTCCTTCATTTCTGTAACAACCTTTTCCCAGGAGAAATTCTTTAACTCCTATTTAGAAATCAATTTGAATTAGATTTATTTAACAGTCAGTTTTTTCTAGGACATAAAATTATACATTTGTATGTTATCATGTTATTTCCCTTAATTAAAAAATGCATCATATTTATTTTTATTATATAGATACTGATGAAATACCAGGATTTTTCCTTTCACTAAAAAATCATGTCTTCATATTGCGTGCAGTGAAGATATTATTTTTATCTTTCACGTGTGAGGATATTGGTGTCGCCATGGTTACTAACATTAATTTTGACTTTTTGGAACAGAAAATATAAGTATTATTAATATTGTCTTTATTTCTCCTTTATAACTTTATATCCGAGTTTCATAACACTTTTCTGACAGGCACTTTGCCAGTCAGAAAAGTGACCACTTTAATAATGCACTTTGCTGTTCGCTCACAAGTGAGAGATACTTTCAGCACTTGAAGACAAGATTCGTATCCCCTCGCGGCCATGTAATATCCTCTATAATTTTTGTTTAGGGTTCCAAAAGATTATTTTGATCAAATTCCAATTTCAAGTGAATTTTAAATTCTATTGGTTATAAAAAAATTACAATACCTGAATGCATTTTACTTTCTACACTAGCCCTAAACCATAAGGTTGTTATTACCTTGTTCTTGGAAGGTGGAGTACGAAGTACAGATGAATTCTCAGCACTCCTGTTGCAGAGTTTCTGACACTCTTCATTCACATCGTTCAAGAACAAACACTTAACTGCATTTCTTAAAGGTCGGCATTGCGTGATTATCTCAGCAATCTGATGGGTTGTGCATCCACTCAACATCAGTGTGGCCAACGTGTCAACAGTTTTGGTTCCTAATCCTCCAAAAGTGGCTTATCTTTGAGCTGATATAAATTTTAAAAAGCCATAAAGAAAATATATTAAAGTTAATTTCTCTATTATTTTTATTATTTATTTATTTAGTTAGTTTCTTTTTGGGTGAAGGGCAGTCAAGATTGAGTTCCATAAAATTACAGACATTCAGTAACTGTTTATTGTCTTTATCTGAAAGGAATGTATTACACATAATTTGATACCACTTTTTAATTGATTAAAAAAGAAAAGTAGCTAGAGCTTATCTGGTTACTTAGATTTTTGGCTTGAATGTTTACTTCAAACACAACAGGATGGCCTCTAAATTAAGGTCATCTGAAACTCAACAACTCAACCATTATGCAATTAGATTATAAAAGAGAGAAAAAAACATTTAAGTACAACCTAATTACAAGCATTTTTTTTTATAATATTTATTATAATTCAAGCTAATAATCTATATTATAATTGCTTTATAAATACAGATAAGTATCTCTTTGATAGCTAATGTAAGCCACTTAGCATGACATAAGCTTGATTAAAAAATATTAAGGTATATTATTTTGTAGTCTCGTACAGAGATCAGGATGCAATTTCTCCTCACCTTGAATGTAGAATAAAATTATATATATACCATGGCAAATATTGCTTTTCAGCTTGAGAATATTAAACACGTTAGAAAAACAGTACGGAAAATGTCAATTTTGATATCACAGCTTGAAGGGCCTAGCAGCCAAGAACTAATCTAACTTTATATGTAATGGTGTACAGGTATTGAATTTAGCGAATATAAAATACCAATGGTTCAGCAAACCAGACTGCGAGAGGATTTCTTCTTGTTTTGATAGCGTTGAGGGCTCTGCTGAGGATTTGACTCTCTTTGCAAGCTTTCGTTTTTCCCGTCGCGTTCTGATGAAGGTGCAGGAAGTATTGGCCGTGGTCGAGTTTTCGAAGGTTTGTCCATGTGCATCTGAAAAAGCGATCTGCGGGGCTCATTAGCAGGTACGTCTTCGTAAGTTCTGCTCTTCTTTAGGTCACGTCTCGTTTGCGGGGATCTTCCGGATGGACTCTCTGCTGTTGTTTTCCCTCTTTTGACACGTAAAACTGACTCTTGCTGTTGCCTCGAAAACGCTATTTTTCTAAAAAATTCCTGGAACTTCACCACTTTATGGTAACAACATCTACAGATATATGACGGGAGACCATCGTTTAACGCAACTTTAAGAGTGTGTCCATGAGAAAACCAGGCAGAACCAGGCAGGGAGTGATAATGCTCAAATCACCGATTTCGCTCAAACTCGGCACAAATGTTAGGTACCAGGAGTTAACTTATGTGACAGAATTTCAGGTCAAAATATTAAATTCCCTGGGAGATCCGGACATCCCCTGTAAAAATCGCCATTTTGCCCGTTTTATGCATAATTAATTAGCTAACTTTACGATGCCAGTGCAACAAACAGAAAAGCCACCTGGAACTTAAATGCACTGAGAGATGATCTGAGTTCATAAGACTTTAAGCACAATAAACGTTTTAAAGTCGCCGATTCGATTTCCCCCCTCTTAGTCCCCTTAAGTTGGGTCATCATTTCCAAGTTCTGAGTAAGTCGTAAAATTAGGGTATTTCATTCCCCAATATCTCTGATGAGCAACACCTTATCTTTATAACTTTTGCATGAGTAGTTAAAGCCATCACTTAAGTTCAGAAAAAGATCATAAAAAGTTTGGGCAATTCACTGTCTTCCATGTGTTGACATAAACTGTTCATGTGAATGAACGACTTTTGCATATTTCATCAAAATTCAGGCCCTCACAATATTCGTGCGTTTGCCTCTGAATGAAGAGAAATCGAACAAAAAACTCATCAGACAATGATTTAACATTAATAAGGGTAAAATTGTTGAAATTATTGTGCAACAAACTCTAGCGATGATTTTGATAGCTATATACGCGATCTTTTCAAGGAAAAACAACATACAAAGAATTAATTCACAGTTTTACTTATTTTAATAATTTCGCCCTAAAAACAATATAAACGGTCAATAAAATCCATATACGTATCTCTTGGATGTCTCAACTGCTAGTTTGTGCCCGCTTGGATTTGTTCCCCATGCCACCTTCGATGCCCAGTTCAGCGTAGTTCAGCGTCGTGACTCGCTGTACGACTAAAATTCCTTAGCCATCAGTTCACGCACAAAAATCCAAATCAAGTTGTTTTAGGAGAAAACAATACGAAAAGTAGAAAGCCAATTTGTAATCCATGGAAAGAATTACTTCTGCCACTGTTGTAGCTCAATTGACCTGTTACAAACAAAAACGAAACGTCCGCCATCTTTGACATTAACTGGAGCCTGCATTTTTAAGCAGCGGTTGGCCACCATACGGAAACATTCTATCGGGAGTCAGGAGCCAGGAGCCAGGAGCCAGGAGCCAGGAGCCAGGAGCCAGGAGCCAGATTCCAGTGAACAAAATGTGAAAAATATGACTTTCCGATATTCTCTGAGATAATTTTATTGTTATTATACGCTAATAAAAATTTTAGAATTCCAAATCTATTGGCAACTCTATTCAGACCGTGATTATAAATGATCCCATTTCTTTTCAAACTCGGAGATAGAAGCATCCTCGGAGACCGAGGGGCAGATAGTGGGGAAGAGGAAAAGTCTAAACGGGCGGAAAAATATATGGCACGAAGAAAAGTAAAGAAAGGCGAGAAGAGCCCCTGGGGACAATGTCTTACCAGACCAGTTCCAAATGGTCGCCGCCGTTCTGGCTTCTGATTGGTGCCAGAAAACTTGTGTTTTTCTGGCACCAACCAGAAGCCAGAACGGCGGCGACCGTTTGGAACTGGTCTGGTAAGACATTGTTCCCAGGGGCTCTTCTCGCCGTTCTTTGCTTTTCTTCGTGCCATATATATATTTTCCCGCCCGTTTAGACTTTTCCTCTTCCCCACTATCTGCCCCTGGGTCTCCGAGGATGAGATAGAAGTCGCTTTAATTTTCTTTCGTGTTTTGGAAATAAATATTTTTGTCTATTTTAGTTGCACGTCAACTAGCAGCGAAGTGAAGCCGGATCTTGGTGCAGACCAGCTCAAAGAGACAAATAAAGCGTGAGACACGTCCAGATTATCTTGCGACAAGAATTCCATTTTGTTTTCATACAGGAGCCCCCACTCCCCGGGGGAGTGGCCAAATGCGCACAAATGCCCTACCCTGCTCGCATCAGATTTGACTGTCATAAACACTGAATTTTTTACCTAGTACGGTCTTTTGGGGGTCTTATAAAGCCTAACTATAGCAGTAATGTTCCCAAGTAGATTCAAAATACACCACACTTTCACATTGAGTTAGATCTTTTTTCTCAAACAACCGCTTCCATATGTTTAACACTCTTCCCACATTCCCTCAAGAGCTACTTCAACTGTGTGATACTTAGATTTCAAATTTCTCACCCTACCAAGGTAAGGTCAATTTTCTCATCCTAGACATCGTCGGAAGGGCCTTTTTGCGTACTCTTGGGGCGCCAAAACCAGTTTAGTGCCCAGGTTAGTGTGCCGTGCTGAGGCAAGCAAATGTTGAATTATGGACAGACACAACAATTAAGTTACAGACATTTGATGTTCCGGTCCGTGCGTGGTCGGAAGACGCTCAGTAAATAATGCCCGTGGGGTTGCTCTTGGAAAATTAGGGTTTACGAGAGTCGAACTGCAGGAGGTCTCTAACGAGGAACTTGAGTGCGGAAACATTTACTTTTTGGAGTGAATGTACTGATGCAATTTTTAAGTTACATTATACTATAGACAAATCTATTTTGTTTCTAAAGTTACTCCGATACTCCGAGGAGCGCAGGACATACAGGGAACGCAGAGATCAGACCATTGCATTATTGAAATTAGGTAAAGGTATACAATAATATAAGGTAAAGGCATACAATTCAGTTTGTATTTTCAAGTGTAACCGGACGTATGTGTGAAAAAACGGTAACTCTGAAACGGATATATAAGAATGATTCATAACAGTGACAAAGAGCGATATGACTGTGGACATAATATATATATAAAAAAGCACAACATTCAGAGGCGGATAAGATTTTCTTCCGGGTGTCTGCTTACGAGAGCTTTAAATCAAAGCTAACATCTAATTCACCGGTAAACCCTTGAGTGTCCGCGGCCGCCTACGGGAATGTAAAAATCCAGCGTCTGTGTGGGAGTTGAAACGAGGTTTTGTGATGGTGGTCATAAGGAGAGCTATTCGCTATATAAGAAGGTGTCCGTTAAGAGAACTTCTATACTGTATGAATCCGCAAATGACAGCTTAAATGAGAATTAAGTGAATGTTGTGTATTAGTCGGTGTTAAAAAAAACTGTTCTTAATTTACACCTTCCTTGACTAGCTAAAGAAGTCGAGCCGACTTTTTTTGCAATGTATTAGTGCCCCCTTTTGGGTCTTTTGTATTCCTCAGAAGTTTTTCCTCAACACTTTTAAAACGGTTATTATTATGTTTTTGCAGTCAATAAGTAAGTATGCCCAATGGCAAGTCATTAATTGTCGAAAATTGCATGGCACGGTCTGACTATAAAAAGAGCTATTATGGACGATTATTATCATGGTATTTAACGTCAACATCGAATAAACTCAAAATTTCAAGTAACACGACTTTCAAAACCTATTTTCAACACACCAGTTATAACAGGATATTGGCGCGTACAAACAATAGATAGTGTATTCCGCATTCCGTAGTCCGGTAGTCCAGCGTAACAGATTCGATAATTTAGGCAGAGTCTAAAGTCACAAAGATGGAGGGTGTTCGAGCAGGTGGTTGTTTTCCATAGATATAGACGGATTGTCAGTGATCCTTCTTGTCCTTTGAGAATCATTTTGTTCTCTCTGACTACAACTTATGTCAAAGACTTCGAATGTTCGGTGAAAAGCCGACACTTTTAATTTTGCAATGTTTCAAGATGTTTCATTGCCTCGTCACAAAGTAACGCAGAGTAACGCCACAGAGGACCAGACGAAACTGGAGCAGCCAACCTAGACTAAAGCATCTGAGAGACGTGTATGTAACATTTATTCACTATCTTTTATCGTTTTTGGGTCTTGTAGCACCTACAAGTTGGACCGATCGAAGTTTTGAACCAAATCTTTTGCTCCTTGTGTTTACTCAAGCGTTCCAGAAAATATCCATCAAAACGTCCATAAATAACACAGAAAACATGCCTCAGGTGACACTTTCTAACAATTCCGCTATTAGTATCGATAATGAGGCATCTGATTTGTGACTTCTCGCCAACTTTGTGCTATTTTTGTTTACAAAAACGAATGTTACGTTTCTTCCAATTTTGGTCAAATGACAAATAAGCGTCAAGTCAAATGTACATAATATGTCATTATTGATAAAGTATGAGATTGCCCAAATATTTTAGGATTGATTTGATAACCTTAAAGATGTCTTTCAAAGAATATGTGAGAATTAAGTGCATAGGTTGTTGCTCATGGGAGATGTTAGCGACTAAAATACCTTAAATTTAGGGTTTGGTCAAAACAGTGAGAAGATGACCTTACTTTAGGCTAAATAATAGGAACAGATCGAATTAGAGAGTAAAAATAAATTACTGAGGATTAAGTCTGATAAACATAGAAGATGATAAAGTTGATTAGGTTTGGAGTTGTCTTTTCTACTTGTTGAACAGCCAAACCAAAGTTAGCTAATTAATTATGCAAAAATGAGTAGATTTTGTGATTTTCAGGGGGGGTCCCTGTAAATCCCAGGGAATTCAATATTGAGACCTTATTTTTTGTCGAGGTTAATATCTCACCAAACCCATCAATTGTGCCAAGTTTGAGCGAAATCCGTGATTTGAGCATTATCACCCCCTGCCTGGTTCTCTCATGGACACACTCTTAAACTCAAAGAACCTTTCCAGAACCCGAAGGAATGTTTTCTTGTGATGCCTTTGTACCAAATAGATCTAAAGGATGATTCTTCACTACTAAGTTTTCGTTGCAGGTTCGACAAACCCGGGTTGCTGCTTTAGTTGGTGTTTTCGGAGGTTCTGCCATGTATCTGGACTTCCGGTTGTTGTTGTTGTTGTTTTTTTTTTGTATTTTAATGGACTTCCGGTTGTTACTCTTTTGTCTTTCAACAGCCAATAGGAATTGGCCCTGAAACCCGATTGGCGTCCCGATATTTCCAGCGCATGACAAAAGGGACCTCTCTGGGGACGAGGCTGCTCAAGATCTATGGATTTTGACGTAATGCGCATGATCAGTACCAAATCCGCTGGCAAGACCCTTGCTGATCGCTTTGCAAGTTGTGAGAACATCGTTTGGATTTCATTTAAGAGATTGTATGGGAAGTAGCTTCCGCTGGCCTTCGTTAACTGTTACGGAAAAACACACCCATATTTGAAGATGGCTACGTTTTATCTGTATTCATTGCTTTTGGCAGGAATTGCTTTCAATACCGGTTAGTACTATATTTTTTTGTGATAGATAATATTTAACAAGTTGAATGTGTTAATGTTATCAATGGCCGTTTTTATACTAAGGACACATTATCCGTCTGGGCGAACTTGGGCAAATACTTTGTAGTTCGTCTGGGTTATGCGTCTCTAGTATAAAGACGGGTACGAGACGCATTATGCGTCCAGACGAACTACCTTTCGTAGTGCGTCGTTCAAGACGTATTTCAAAGGAAAGTTCGTCCAGACGCATAATGCGTCTCGTGCCCGTCTTTATACTTGAGACGCATAACCAAACGAACTACAAATGTTTGCCCAAGTTCGTCCAGTCGGATAATGCGTCCTTAGTATAAAAACGGCCATAGACCCATTATCCGTCTGGACGGATAATGCGTCCTCTAGTATAAAAACGGCCAATTTTGTCGCTAAACACCGCGAGTTGAAACTTCAACTTCCCGTTTAAATATGCAAAACATATTGGACCTTGTACTAACGACTAATGTTGACCTGGTTTTGTGGTAGGCGAACATTTCTCTGACCACAACTCTATTACGTTCACTTTAAATTGTGCGCCTTACTTGAGTCGTATTTCTAAGAAGTTCATTTATGCATTCAACAAAGCAGACTGGTGTCATCTTAGAGCTCTGTTCCAAAATACCCCGTGGGACTTTGTCTTATCCGATGGAGACATTAAAGGACGGTGTATGACATTTGCAGACTGCAGACTGCAGACTTCCTCTTTCCAGGAGTTTGTTATGGTCTTAATTAAACTGAGACTAAATGTACCAAATCTAGACCTGGCATACAGGTTTGAAGTTTCTCTTTCAACTGTTTCGCGTATCTTTAAAGCGTGGATGGAAGTATTAGATGTGCGCCTATCACCCTTAATATCATGGCCAGAACGGGAAGAACTATGGCGAACAATGCCTAGATGTTTCCAGTATACTTTTGGTAAGGCAACCACAATCATCATAGATTGCTTCGAAATTTACATCGATCGTCCTTCAAATCTGTTAGCAAGAGCCCAGACATATTCTCATTATAAGAGCCACAACACTGCTGAGGTTCTTATTGGGATAACCCCGCAAGGATCTGTTTGCTTCGTGTCAAAAGCCTGGGGTGGGCGAATGTCTGATAAATACCTTACTGAACATTGTGGAATGCTTAAGAATTTAAGGCCTCGTGATTTAGTCATAGCTGACAGAGGGTTTACCATTGAAGAGAACTTGTTACTATATCAAGCAAAACTCGCTATCCCAGCCTTCACCAAGGGGAAGAGTCAGTTGGATCCTGTCTCTGTCGAAAAGACAAGAGGAATAGCCAATGTACGTATACATGTAGAGAGGGTGATTGGTTTGTTGAGACAAAAGTACAGTGTGTTGCAGAGTATATTACCTATTGATTATCTGCTGTGTTCAGATAAGAAGGGAAACAGGTGCTGCCCTATGGTGGACAGATTGATCAGAGTCTGCTGTGCCCTCATAAATCTTTGTCCATCTGTGGTACCATTTGACTGAAAAATGTATATAATTATTTTCATTGGTCCACTGTTTCATCTGGGTGTTGTTTCAACAATTTTTTCAATGTGTTTTGCCCCATTCACACCAAAGCATAAACATGGTTAAAGCTGTTCAGTTAAATTGTTTTTCTCGTAAAGGCTACTTACAGACTTTTCTCCGTTACAATTTATGTGAAAATTACAGCGTGTGTTTGAGTTCATTTAAATCCTGTGCAAGAGCCTGTTTTCCAGATTTCTGTTACTGGTTTTCAATTTTTAAAACCTGGTTTGATTAAACATGTTTAGTTGGTGTGAATGGGTTATTGGATCCAGTTGTAACTGGAGAAAAATTGGTGTACAAATGCTTAGTTTCCTTTGTGTCAACCATGTACTTTTTCCTGCATACTATCTCCTACGTTGCATCAAGACTTTCTGAAACTTAGCTGACAGTTTTTAATATTATGAGGAAATATACATGGTTTTAACTTCGATGCAAGAGGGTGGCATGTCAGGTGCTGTAATTTTCTAGTAGCTGTTTGAAACCAGTCATTATTTGTAACTAATGTCGAAAGTTCTGATTTTGAAAAGCATGATTAGGCCTTGGAGGCAGAGATGCAAATTATTTTTCAGATTTATGAAAATAAATTAAATCCATTATGTACAAAATAATGTGTAGTGAGTCTCAGGTGGTGTACTACATACACTGTCTGATTTTCTAAACTTAGAGCAAAGGGAACATTTTCATTTTTCCTGCTTTTAAACATGCACAAAGGTGGTTTCTCAGTTTTGTAGTATCAAATTCCAGCAAGTTAGGGGGAACACCATGAACCAAAGCTGTCGCAAATGCAGCAGCAAATACACCACAGTCTGATCCATTTCTCTGTTGATGGATTGGAACAACATTTAGACCAGAAAAACTATCAGTTCCAACTAGGTTTATAGCTTGTTCTTCAACTTCCTTTGATATTACATTGTGATACAAACTGTCATACAAATTGACAATACCATTACTGCATCCTACTGAGCTAATGCACACCCAGTGGTACCTGCCTGTATGGAGAATCTGCACAAAAGGGTTAATAACTTTTGGGAATTGACGGACAGGACCTAATATAGGATCCTGTAAACCTTGTATGGTAGGATCAATCTTCTTGAGATTTAAATGAGCCTCTAGAATAATGTCATCATTCAACCATCCAGTTGGTGATAAAATTAGCTTGAAGTGACGGTCATTTAAATTTCCATTGTTGCATGTGCTGACACTGTTACATGTAGATGCTTTGACACTGTTACTATTTTTAACTTTTACGTGAGCCTTAGTGTCATAAAGGTTTGCTACAATACAATTTGGACAAATCCAAGTTGTTTTGGCGTTATTAGGCTTGCGCTTGTAATTCATGCATGACAAGTGGAAAAACTTTCCATTTATACAAGGATTGTTGTGGCATTCTATCAGTTTATCACTTGCTGTTGCTTTCTGATTGCATACACAGATAGCTGTGTCTAGTTTGACAGCTTTCTTTGTTGTGTCATCTGACATTGATGGCCTTTGTGGCTTTTGAGGTGGTGAACCTTTGTGGCACAAAGGACACATCCAGTTCTTTGGCACTGCTGTGAGTTTAAGACAGGACAGGTGGTAGGATGAAATAGGGCATGCTGTATTAGAACAATGAACAACAGCCTCTCCTTTTTCATTCCTGCAAAAGCATACTGCCCCAGCATCAAACTGTGTGAGGGTTATGTCTCGTTTCTGTGTGTACCAGCGCCCTAAAATTTCAGGCAACACGCAAAATCTCCAAAAATTGGTTAGCTTAGGAAGTACAGTGTCCTAGTGATGTTGGTTAGGGGTAACTCTTTAACACACAAACGCAATGTTTTCCTTTAAGCTGCAAACAACAAAGTCATTGTACTTTTTTCCAGTTGTAAAGAGTTGCTGTTGGAGTTGATAATAATATTGATGGTCTTCCTTGATTGTCATGTTTGTATTTAAACAGGATCCTTGCTTAGTGAGGTATTCTTGAAAATCCAAGTCCTTTAAACAGTAAGGACACTTAATCTCGCCACACCCCTCACCACAACAGTCACAGCTGCATAGAAAATCTGGTGTGGCATGTAGCCAAGGATACTCCTGATTTACAAACATTCCGCACTCCTTGATCTTGAAGTTCACATGCCTCTCCTTCATTGCTAATTCATATGCAGCTAGGGCTTCTTTTTCATGTTTGCAGCCATGTTCTGTAGCAGCATTGCTAAACCTAAAAATGTGGGGATAGCATATTGTTTTAATGAGGGAATGGGATGGCTGAGCTGGGTTAGTTTGACAAGCCTGCTTGCTAATGGAAGCCCCGATTCGTCCTGCACGATGTCGGAAAAAGGCATTGCAACTAGATTGTTTTCTAGTATCCTCTTCAATGATTTTTACTTGTTCAGGCGTTATTTCAATATCTATTTTAGCGCAGGTCTCCAGAAGCTCATTATATTGCGTGTTTAAATACTTCTTTTCAAAGAGGTCTGGGACAGCTTGAACAGTTCTGCTCTTTTTAACAAAGGACTCAGAGTACGGATAAATTAAGCTAAGTGCAACCGGCTTATTCTTGCATATGTTCAACTTTTCGTAAAAGGAGTTGAACTCAGCCTCAGTTGGAGCTTGAATGTCCTTTTTTGTTTCTCGGTGGTTTTCGAATCTCCAGGGGCAAAGCATAAAGCATTACCATCAAGCTTTTCTACTGTTTCGTCAAGTTTTTGCTTCAGCTTAGTGGCAGACCTGAAGTCGATGTCTTGAACTTCAGCAAATGGTATGCCTTTGTTGTAAGTTGGCAGTATCCACGCACATTGTTTATCAGTGCAAGCAAGCTTTCCTCGTATTCTGTTAAAAGTTTCAATGTAAAATAGGACGCTAGCAATGTGGGAGCAGGTTTCCCCTTGCCCAGCCATACATCCGCGGCAATGTGCACATAAAATCCTTCCGTCATTTTCGGTGATGATCCACAGAGGAACAGTTGGGTCGTTCATCTTTTGAGAGTGGCAAACCTTTCCCAAAACAACATGCTTACCGGCAATGATAAGTCCGTCGACACTTTGTACAAATCCAGAGACCAACTGGTTATATGCTTGAAGGCTTTTAAAGGCCTTAAATTGTTCCTTAGTGTAGTGACTGGTTTCAAGAACAAGATACGAAACGAGGTCAATCGACTCGGTGGGAGGAAGACATTCGGCATCATATTTTTGGCATGAAATTAGAAAAGGAACGACTCCAATGCACGTTTCTGCATGTACCTTTTCTTAACAAGACGATCAAGTGTATTTGCATATTCAGACAATTGGGAAGCGTAATCTTTCTCCTTAGACATCTTTTGTAATGTAAATGACCGTAGATCAAAAGAGACTTAAGCCGCGAAGGGACACCAACATGGCGGCGGAAGTTTTCGCGGGAAAATTTTGAACTTTGTGACGTCACGTGAAAACACTCTATAAGTAACCTGATCATAGCAGGGATCATAGTTGTTTACGAGCCATCCTCTAATGTCAGGCGGTGTGCGTCACGAGATTCGACCAATCAGAATGCGTCATTTGTAGAGTGATTTTCGCACTCGGAAAGAGCTGTTTTCAGAGGTATATGTGGTGAAATTTTCGCTTTATTCCAGGTTCGTGTAGGTAATTTCGACACTATACCGCCGTGGAAAGTTGTTGGAACACTTTGTCTTGATAGCAGTTTCGTTAGTTTTAAATATTTTGCTTTCTTGAGCGTTTGTGAGAAGTTTGAATTGCTCGGTCATGTGCAAGCCGCCATGATGATTTGAGTCTTATTTTCGCCGTTCTTCTTGGATTCATTGCTGGTTACTGTTGGCGGTTTTATCGGATTATTTCGGTCAACTTGTTACTTCAACCTTTCTTCTTTGTAAATTTTGGGGTCTACCCGGGTCTACTTCTGTTAGTTTCCCCGTCATGAGGCGTTGAAAGTGCCTTGGAATGACGAGATTGTCTCAGCCAAGTAGCACAACTTCCGGGAAATGGGCTGAGAAACTTGCCGAGGCGAAAGCCGACGTGAAGCAAGTAACGCAAAATCCAGGAAGAGTTTGTTTCATCTTAATCCAGAAAAGGTAAATAAGTTTGAATATTGTGATAACCTTTGAAAACAAAACATTTTTCATAACCCAGTACGGAAACTGAAAACGTGTCTTTAAAATAATTTGCATGCAGTGTGTGCTATGTGTATGCAAACCGTCTTGTAAACTTACGCGAGAGAATAAATCTCTACAAAAGTACAAGACTATTATCGAAGATCTAGACAACATCATACAGGATTTTAAAACTGTGAGGTTATGTTTATAACAAAATCGATACACTGCGCTCACTTCAATGAATGTACAGATTGTGGTTTAGTTTTGCGGCCGTAGCTTCGGTGAAATTCCTATTGTGCTGTAGCTGTTCGGGCTCTACTTTTGGTCTGTTTTTCCCTTGCCTATAGAAGATTTATTTGCTCATAAGGATTACAAACAGTTACTGTTTGCAAAATAATATAAAATTGTCGATGAAAATATAATTGTTTTGAGAGACGGTGCAAGATTTCTCACCTTGCTCTTTGTTCGCGCTCCCCTCCTTGCCCGGTTAATAAAGTCCATCAAACGTTACTTTCAAATGGACGAATATTTTATTTAAGCAAATCCAACTATGAACTACAGATACTTTTCTCAGATAGAAATATACATATAAGCACAGCACTAAAAAGTACCTAAAATCTTCTGAGAAGCAGGAAATCGCCGCCTAAAATGGCACCTTCGATCGTCTCCGAATCGCGATAAACTTGTGGAAATTACCTTATGAAGCCAATAGCAAGCATCCAAGGCCAGTGTGAGATCTTAAAAATTCTCCAGATCGCTCTCCTCCGTAATGTTTTTCAGAACAGGAAGCAGTATTTTGATCCCGGGTTTTGATCCATCTCTCTCACGAGATGCGAACTCGACCGTGTCACGATTGAAATGAGGCACATAAACAGTTTTACCCATAAACCTTTGTGGGTCGTGACGCACACCGCCTGCTCTAATGTATTGGGACAGGGCTGAATAACGTACTGCGCATGTCCGTGACATCACTTGTTTACCAAGCGTAGCCGCGGGGGGAATGCACTTTTGCGACGTGAAAATCATCTGATAAACTCACGAAGGAGAAATAAGTTAGAAGTGCAAAACCAGGAATCGGCGAGGTTTTTCATTGTTTTGATCGTAAGTTTGATCAGAAAGATGACTGAGAGAAAAAGAGCATTGCTGGAGTTTTGGCGACTTTTCTTCAATGGTACTTAAACTAGTTACTTTAATATTATATTACCTTATTGCGTTTGAAGAAGAGCAAATCCTTGTAATATAGCCGAGCGATGACTCTTGTGGATCGTTTCTTGGTGAACGAAAGCAAGCAATGAGCGCAATGATGCCATCAGACACAAGAATTCATGCTTAGTTATAGAGCTTTTAAACATTCGCAATTGTTAGTGCAATCAAGAAGCCTTTTCTTACACTAAACTTCTGCACTTAATTTTGTTTGTGTACTGGCGTGTCCTAGAACAAAAAGATATTGGCCGAGCTGCAGAATTTATTTTTAAGCTTGTTCATATGTTTAATTTTAAAAAAGCTTGTGAAGTTTTGAGGAAAGAAAACACAAGTTGACTGAGTTCCATGTGAGTTTTCGTATTAACTTTAAGTTTGCCATTTATAACAGGTTTGACTGAAGCAGAAGAATCAAGGAATGAAGATCTAGCGTGCTTTCCATTATGCACCTATCAATGTAATGCCGGCGGAGGGAGAGGCAGGGCATAGGGTGGGGATTTGACTTTTTTCAAAAATTTGCAATCAAATTCCCTGCCCACGGGCAAATCATTCCAGTCAAATGCAACTAAATTTTCCCACCCCAGACTGCACATTGCTGTCAATCCCAAAGCTGGTCAAGAAAGGCACAATAAAAATATCTCCAAATAAAACTCTGCAATCTTTTATAAATGTTGCTGCATCACCAAAGATACATGTTCCTGTTACAGCTGCAATTATACGTTTTAACCATAATCCGTGTTACACTGCGTAGAATACATAAAGCTTTAGGAGAAAGCTCACATTTTGTAAGTGTAAATATATCGTTCTTAGTAAAGGGTACAAAGAAAGTCACTTTTATAAGTTTACAGTGATTGTGGCGAATGAGCCATACACTAATCAATTGTACTTGCAAAAATCGACTTGGTTTCTCTTTACTTCCGTTTACTTTGATACCACAGTATATTAAGAGGTTCAATTGATCAAAAACACGCTAAAACAAACGAAATTTGAAGACAAAACAGTGAAATCCACTTAGCCTTCGCTTGTTCTCATTGGCCTCTATGACTTCCTGATCTTTTCAAACCGTATGGCGCATGCGTGAAGCGTGGAAGCGGGAAACATATGTTCGGTCTCAGTCTTTTTCGTCCGAGTCGGCAGTCAAATATCTCCACGTCGGGCGAAGAAAGATTCAAATATCCCCTCCCCCGGGAGAACAAGATCGGTTAAATGCCCTACCCCAGGGACAACAAGGACAATCAAATCCCCACCCCATGCCCTGCCCCCCCCCCCACCCCCCGCCGGCTTTACATTGATAGGTGCATTATACCGGACCGACCCGTCCGAGACCACTAGGATTAACCAAGGGAAAATGGAACGCGTGCGAACCAAAAGTTCGACCGAATTGATTGTTGGGTAATGTGTGACTTCCCAAATTCGTCTTTAGCTATCTTTGAACTTCATGCTCGCAATAAGTGAACAGACGTGTAACTGTTTGTCCTCCCATCTTTCCAGGGCTTTGGTCGAACTAGTGGAGGTTGTTGGAATGAGTTGTGGATGTTTTCGCACTGATTGTCAAAAGCCGTAAGGACTAGGGTCACATACTGCGAAGACATCGTCAACATTCGGAGAAGCCAGTAATATGTTTGTCCTTATTAAAGAACTAATGAAAACCAGAAAAATATCAAATTAAGATGCACTACTGTACCTGTGCCTAGTGTGCAACTGTGCATAATCAAAGCGTTTATATCGTCCGTTTGTAGTTTACAAACACTGCACTGGTAGACCTCGCAAACACTTCCATCAACATCCGCCATTTTGACTTCTGTGTGCAGTGAGGAGCTCGAGCGGGACTGGAAACAATCAAAGAAAGACTATCGTCAACTCGTGGGTACGTTGTTTAGAAAATAGTGAAATTGGCAAAAAATACTGTTCTTGTGATAATTAACCCACTGTTTGTTTATACACCGGTAGTTATATTCGTTTCATTCGCAAGGGGACCGGGGGAGGACTGGATTGTAGATCCGGGTATTTTAAGAAAGATGATAGGTTAGTTCCCCACGTCACGCCGTCGAAGCGTAAGGAGAATGATGAGCATATATTTTAGACATTAACTTTGAATATTGTGGTGTTACTACTGATGCTATTGTTAATACTCAGACTTCACGAGAAGATGAGCATTTGCCCTTGGCCCCGCAAGATCAAGGGGGAAATACAAATTCTAGCTTGTGGAAAGTGATCTGAAAGTGAGAAAATGTCATGCATGCTACATGCATAAAAGAAAATAATCCTTGCAACAGGAAGGGACCAAGAAACGGTCTATTGGGGAAAAAAGGAATCAAGTTTATTCCCAAGCAAAACACTCATGATTTGCTCGTTGGCACTCTATCGATAGGTATACCTAGTTATAAATGTGAACACAGTAAAATCTTTACAGTTTAATCTGTTTGGAGCTATGGTGACCAAGTTTTTAAAATATCCAAAAATGATCGAGCTCACACAGAGGTCAAGTTGTAGTCTGATGAATGCATCAGCAGGATGAGCAGTGATAATGTCTTCTATAGCTGAAATATTTTCCATAGAGTAAAAAATCCAGTTGCTAACTTCCTTAGTAGCAAAAAGTTCATGGAAGTAAAATTGTCTGCTCTGATCTCTCTTTCTTTTTTGCCCATTGTTGTTTATCTTTTTTGTGTGATTTGGGTTCTCCTGCTTTTTTCTAATAAATGCCTGTCTTTTTAACTCTCTGACACGTTCAGGATTGTTTTGTTTTCTTTTAAAAAATACCTTTTTATTCAGCTCTCTCACATGAGTGGGGTTCAATGCCTTTTGTTTCTTAAATGTCTGTCTTTGGGATTCTCCTATTTTGTCATTGTCTGTGGCCTTTTTCTCTTTATCTCTGTATTCCTTACTTGTTCTCTTCTTTCTTATCCATTCTCGCTTGCGAGCTCTTTCCTTTTGTTTAGATAAGGTATTCACCACTGTTTCATCTCCAGTTGCCTGTACAAACTGACTGGTACAACTTACGTTGATTTCTACCATCTGTTGGTTATAGGGAATTGTTGATACATAGTGTCCAATATTTATTACAGTTGGTTCATGTCCTGGTATAGGTACTGGACTAATAACAGTACATGGTGTAAACCCTTGGTTAGATTCTACTATATTGATTGTCATATGGAATGCATCAGCTATTGCTTGTATTACAAGTGCATCAGCCCATGTTCCTTGCTGTGACATATTTGCTAAATAGCTTGCCCATGAATCCTCTGTATTACTTTCAATGAATCTTTCAGGGTTATTTCTCATATAATTAACACCAACAATACGAATATTCATATGGTAGCTTGATTCACCATAGAGTTGATGTGATATTACTCTGAAAAAGCAGTCCCCTGCACCACCAACATCTAATATTGACAAGGCATGTTGAGCTAATTACCTAGATTGCAGCAACATAATAAGCATTGTCAGGACCTGGGTTCAACTCAATGCTACCTGAAGTAAATATCTTTGCTTTGGAAACAATACTTTTCTTGCTGTTTATTGGACTTTCTTAAAAAAATAGTTATTTTGGTCACTACAGTCTACAACACGAATAGATTTATTTGCATTTTTAGG